>BPLQ01009722.1:0-160713 GCA_021605075.1 Caerostris darwini | reverse complement strand
GTGGCTTGCGCTCTGGCGCTCAGTCCCACAAGTATCAGGTTCGAATCCCGGCGGGATGTTTGTAGTTGTTCGGAATCCACTTTAAGCTGTAGGCCCCGGTCTCATATGACCGTAGAGCGCTACAGAGCCCAATCAGACTTCTTCTCACCCACATCATTCCTAAACTGTAAAGGGGCAACTCAGCTCTAGGCGCAGTGATGTGGTGTGGTGTAGTAGTAGTCATATGAGAGCAGCACCTACGGTTTAAACTGAATATCGAATCCCTAGAAACATCCATGGAACCGACGGGACTCGAGCACGAAACCTATGGCACCAAGCACCAGTTGTTGTTGTTGTTTTCGTGTCCCTCATGGAAGTAGGGAAGAGGGGTGCAGCTTCTGTTCTAATGGAGCACCTGTAGGTAGAAGTCTGACTTCTGCTTCGTGACGCTCTTACATTCATAGCAGACCGGGACCTACGGTTTAAAGTGGATTCCAAACCATTACAAACATCCATAGCACCGCCGGGACTTGAACCCGAAATCTGTGGCACCGAGTGCCAGAGCGCCTGACACTCGGCCATTGAGGCCCCAGTCACTCGGTCATAAGGGCTTCAATGTATTGTTTTAGCAACGTTAATTTTCACAAAACGTTGTTTCATTTTTATTGGATATGAAAAAGAAAATAATGTTTTAACTTGTTGCACATCTAGTCTTCATGGAGAAGGCCATTTTCTTGACATGTGTCATCCCTTTAACATTCCTTAAATTTAAACTTGTTGACTTTTAGACGGCGACGTAAGGACATCGCAAAACTTGAAATCCCTTTTGGAATCGGGCCCATCTGTCAAGAAACGCCATCGTTAGCAAGTTTTTTCGGCAAACCTCTTCAACACTTTACCGCCACGGGTAAAAACAAACTGCCGCCATTTCGTTTCACTCCTAAACAACTTTGCGACCGTTTTTCCTGCGTATTTCACTTCACTGCAAACCTGTCACATCTTCCTCCCCCTCCCCCACCCCCACTTGCATCCTCGGTGACAATTTGTGGGCTTTTTGCCCCTAAGTGCCATGCAGGAAGCACGTTTCCTCGCTAGTAGTATCTGGAGAAAAAAAAATTGGTTGCGGGTGTTCCGTTATGTTAGAAGTGTGGGGAAACCATGATCTTAAACATGTCTACAGGATTGTCTGTTGTATTTACCACCCCCACACACCCCCCCCCCAACAACTGCTAACGTTTTCCTTCAAAGACACGTCGGAGTGGAAATGTTCTAAGGGTGCTTGAAAGAATGTTTTGGAACTTGGGGATGGGGGTGAGGGGAGAGTATGTCTTCGTTGTTTGGTTTGGCTGAATGGAAGCATTATTTTTTTTGCCCGGACAGTTTTTCTTGAAGGGAAGATTATTTTATAAAGTATTTATGTAATACAATCGGAATAGAGTAGTGCAAAATATATGTGTATGAATAGAAGGAAAAGGGAAATAAAAAAGGCTGGAAAAAATATCGTAATTTCAGTAAAAGCAGTGCGAATATGTTTATCACTTCACTTTACTTTACCTCCCAGCCCTCTCTTATTGTAGATTAACACGGAGATTCTTGGCCACTAGCTCCTTCATTGTAAAATGTTGAAACATAGCGGTGGTCTCATGCCCTTTGAGTTAATAAGAAAAATAGATAATTAAATGCCTCTTTTTTAAAAAAGAATTATTTATTTAATACAATTATAAAATGAAAAGTAACAATAAAATTTCAAAAGTGCAGATGTTGATGAAATCAGTTGCATGTAATCAAAAAAAAAAAAAAATAAATAAAAAATAATAAATAAATAAAATAAAACATGTCAAAAATGACTGACTAGAAAATGAATGTCACTTTCTAAAAGCGTGGGGTGCTCGATATCAATCGTTATAATTTTTCACTAGTTCATTCCGGCAGAGGTAGTTTAAAAATGTCATACAAAGCACCCCACGCTTTTAGAACAGTGACATTCATTTTCTCGTCAGTCATTTTATTCTTATGTTCACAATTATTTTTTACTTTTTCGGAAGTCAAATTTAACTCTAAAACCGTGTTGTTTAGTTTTTTTAAACTATAATTTTTTTTTTATTAATAAATTTTTGAAATCTATGCAGCTCTATATTAAAATTTACGGGTAATCTCCACGCTTAGAAAGGAGATTTTATTAAGCGCATGCACTGATAGAAAAGTTTATGTTTATAGGGCGTTTTTACGGGGGGAACCTTGCATAAATCTGAATAGGAAACTCAAGGTTTAGTGGCTCGTTTATTCTCTCCAACTCTTTATTAAGCTATCGACGCCTGTTTTTATAAGCCTTCCCCCAGAAAATAAGATGCACCTCCTGTATTAGAAAAAAAGCGGGAAATGCAGTAAAAATTTCAATTTAATCATATAAACATTTTATATGCGGATATAACAATAAAATAAGAAAGAACCCGTTCGCATGGAATAATAATTCTTCAATTTTTAGTTGCAGTTCTCTGAGTACTTTATGATTTTGGCATGCATAACTAAGTACGGTAGTCGCTCGATATATCGTACCTCGTTATAACTTTATGTTCGGATATTTCACGGTATTTATTAAGGAAAATAGAGAGTTTTTGCATGCCGTACGTTAGTTACCGTAGGACGTCCGTTAGCTTTTTCTCCCTAGCGAGCATGCTCAGTTTCCTATGAGCATGCGCGCTAGGGAGAAAAAGCTAACGGACGTCCTACGGTAACTAACGTACGGTATGCAAAAACTCTCTAATATCTCCTGTTATATCGCTTTGTCTTCCGATATTGTTATAACTTGAAACTACTGTTAATTTTAGTCTAGATTATATGTTTCTAGTACTCTACAGGTTTCGAGTTCGGGTCCAGGTTCGGGTTCAAGTCCTGTCCTAGCTGTCAGTCTTCACATTTTTTTTCCAAATATTAGTGCAATATAGAAAAATTGTTAAAAGGTTTTCATTCCTGATCCCCCTGGTTAACCCTGAATTCGCTACAGAACTTCCACTGTAGTGGTGGATACAAAATTCGGTGGATAATCTAGAAAATTCCGCTGCAGTGATAAATAAAAATATTATTAAATATTTTGAAATTAATACTTGAAAAGAGGCCTGATGGCCGAGTGACTAGCACTCTGGCGCTCTGTGCCACAGGTTTCGGGTTCGAATCCCAATGGTGCCATGGAAGTTGTAGTGGTTCAAAATCCACTTTAAACCGTAGGTCTCAGTCTAATATGGCTGGAGAGCTTTGGCCATAGTGCTGACAACCCTACCCTGCAAAGAGAAAAAGAACATCTCATATTTCGGAACCTGCCAATAGCCAAAAGGCCTTGGCCCACCGTGGGCATGTTTCGCCAATGAAGAAGCAAAGTATATGATTCTGAGTACTTTATGATTTTGGCATGCATACTAAGTACGGTAGTCGCTCGATATATCGTACCTCGTTATAACGCGCTTATGTTCGGATATTTCACGGTATTTATTAAGGAAAAGATATTCTCTTATATCGCTTTGTCTTCTGATATTCGTTATAACTAGAAGTTACAGTTAATTTTAATCTAGGGTGCATGTTGCTAGTACTCCAGCGTTCAGTGTCCCAGGTTTCGGGTTCGAGTCCTATTCTAGCTGTCAGTAGTCAAATTTTTTTTCCAAATATTAGTACAATATAGAGAAAACTGTTAAAAGGTTTTTATCCCTGATCCACCCTGGTTAACGCTGAATTCGTTACAGAACTTCCACTGCAGTGGTAGATATAAAATTCGGTGGACAATCTAGAAATTCCGCTGCAGGACAGACTAGACTATTATAAAATGTTTTGATATTAATACTAGAAAAAGGGGCCTGATGGCCGAGAGACTAGCATTCTGGCGCTCTGTGCCACAAGTTTCGGGTTCGAGTCCCGGTTATGCCATTGGATGTTTGTAGTGGCTCGTAATCCACTTTAAGCCGTAGATCCCGCTCTAATATGACTGTAGAGCGTTGTAAAACGAAAAACAACATAAAAGTATATGATTCTGAGCACTTTATGATTTTGGCATGCATAAGTGAGTACAATAGTCCTTCGATATATAGTGCCTCGTTATAACTTGCTTATGTTCGGATATTTCACGATATTTATTAAGAAAAAGATATCCGCCTTTATATCGCTTTATCTTCTTATATTCGTTATAACTAGACTGCTGTTAATTTTAGTCTAGAGTACATGTTGCTAGTACTCCAGCGCTCAGTGCCGCAGGTTTCAGATTCGAGTCCCGGTAGGTGCCATGGATGTTTGTAGTGGCTCGGAATCCACTTTAAACCATAGGTCCCGGTCTAATATGACTGTATAGCGTTCGACGTAGGACTGGCAACCCTACTCCGTAAAAAGAAAACAACTTTTGTCTTGAAATCTGCCAGTAAGTATACGGCCTTGGCTTACCATGGGACTGTCGCGCCACTGATGATGATATTTAATAAAGCCATTGGGGTGTTGTGGGGACAATTACTGACTACACAAATACTTTAAGCATTTACATATTGGGAAATAAGTAAATGCTTGAATATTTTATACGACTTCAAAATTATAAAATTAAGTTATTTTATACGCCACTAATTTTCAGTTTCCTGTAGTGCAAGATTGACATCCTATGAGTAGTCTACTCATAGATGGAGGGAAAGAGGGCAGCTTCTGTTGTTGATTGAGCACCCGTCGGTAGAAGTTTGACTTGACTCCGAGTCATTGAAGAAGGAAGTGAAGTCGGATGACTTTTAGGGAGAACTACCTCGCATTTGAGTATCGCATGCGAATTACCCGGAAAACTCCCACCAAGTAGTTCGACTAACGAGGCAAGATGCTGAAGAACATCACAAACGCCATCGAGTCTCCTCGTTTTTTGAAGCAATGTCTACAACAAAGCTGCCAGCGAATTGGCCTTTGGCACCACAAATTTCGGGTTCAAGTCCCGGAAATGCCATGGATGTTTGTAGTAGTTCAGAATCCACTTTAAACCGTAGCTCCCAGTGTCATCTTCAAGCTACACGCACCTCCTGGGTAGTGAGTGCGTGAATAACGTCGGTGCAACCAGCTGCATTAGAAAATTTTGAGGAATATGTAATTTGTATAAATGATAGAAAATGATTTCAATTGGCTCACCCACATCATCCCAAACCGTATAGGGGCAACTCAGCTCTAGGCACAGTGATGAGGCGTGGTGTAGTAGCAGTTCGGCTAACGAAGTAAGATGCTGAACATCACGAACACCATCGATTCTCCTCGTCTTTGAAACAGAGTGTACAACAAAGCTGCCCGGGCCTGAATGGTCGAATGGCTAGCGCTCTGTCTCTCGGTATCACAGGTTTCGGGTTCGAGTCCCGGCGGTGCCGTGGATGTTTGTAGTGGTTCGGAATCCACTTTAAGCCTTAAGTCCCGGTCTCCTATGACTGTAAGAGCGTCACGGAGCGAAAGTCAGACTTCTACCTACGGGTGGTCCATCACAACAGAAGCTGCCCCTTTCCCTCCGCAGTGCAGGACACGCACTGCAGGACATGTCAACAACAACAAAGCTGTCAACGGATTGAACCTCAGCTCTAATGCTCATCAGCGGCGCACGTTGCCACTGAGCCACGAGTCGGGCATAAACCATTAAAGACGTATACTTTTTTTTACTCTATTTTTCCCCCCTGTATCTAAAGCTATGTTAAAAGTGAAAAACCAGTTAAAAAGGTGAGTGTGAAAAGCGGTGGACCTCATGAGACCACTGTATGACCGTGAGATGACCACCCATGAGACCGTGGATAAATGTTGAAGGGAGGTAAGACTTTTAGTAGTAACTATCCCGCATTTGCGTGCCGTATGGGTGAAAACTCTCATCATGCAGCCTAACTGTCGATTCGAGACATTTTATGCACTGTGTCACAATCGACATGAGTTTTCTTCGTTTCTGACCGCAATAATGCAACCAGTTGGATTCGAACCTCGGTTCTCCTGCACGCTATCTGCGCACGTTGCCACTGGACTATAAAGGCTCGTTCCCACCGAGGCGAGAGACGTGAAGATTCAAGAGGCAGGCGACAAAAATTTTTTCGACCCCTTCACAGCGAAGCGTCGGAAATAGCATTACGCCCAGTGAAAAACCGCTTCGAGTTGAAAGTTGGGCAACTCCAAGCGGCGGACTGCAAACCGGTTTCAGGCGACCGCGGTGAGGCTAGTGATTGGTCAAATTTTTTCGCTTGCATCTTCTCGCCTTGGTGAGCACGAGCCTTAAGCGGGGGAAAAGAGTATACTGACGTATTATAGTAGTATATGGCAATGCCATTTGTTGCCCAATGGCAGGTAACGAACGAGAGAAAAAGCCTGATTCCTGTTTTTGAAATAATTTGAAAATTCTGCATAAAAAAAACCATCTGTATCTATAGTTTTGCCATTCTTATTTGGAATGAATATTCACAGCGGTGGTGGCACTTGGGCTCCAGCACTGCTCTCCTAAATACCTACAGAAAAGTTTCCGGCCTAAGGTTTTATCTTTGCCAAACCTGCTAACCACCAGGCCACTTCTCTCTTCGGAAGAAGATATAGAAGTAATTTATTAAATCGATAGAAGTAATTAAATTTCCAATCACAATATATGTATTTGTTTTCTTAAACTCGAATTTAGTTTATTTTTTGCCAAACCTTTAAGTTAAAGATGTTATTCATTACTTCACAAAATATATTCGTGACATGGAAAACTTTGAGAAAAATAGAGTCAGAACAATTTAACCGATCATTATTCTAAACGTATTTAGATTTTAAATCAAGGATTTGTGAATACCGCAGGTTGTTTATAACAAATGTGATTTCCGCAGTCCGCATGTGCTAACTATAGATTCATTGTTGGCACCATTTTTTTTTTCTTTCTAATGCAGCTGGCAAACACTTAGACAGCGTGGTCTTGGATGCCTTAAGGCAAGCGCTCCACAGACGTACTCACTTTGCATTACCCAGGGAGAACGTGTAACTTGATGGTAAGCCACGGACGCGGAGTAACAATGCCCCCATAACGCTCTACGATGCTATTAGACCGGGACCTACTTTTTAAAGTGGATTCCGAACCACTACAATCAGCCATGACACCGCTGGGACTCGAACCCAAAACTCTGGTACCGAGCATCAGAGCGCTAGCCACTCGGCCATTCAGGCCCCAATTTGTAGTTTGTTAATTCACAAAAAGGTTATTATTTATTAATATTTTTATATATTGGTTTTTTATAATTGGTGTTTGTTTGTGACTAATCCTCAATATCCTGCAGTGCGGGACGGACATCCCATGAGTGATCAACTCACGGATGGAGGGAAAGGGGCTGCTTCTGTTGTGATGGAGCACCCGTAGGTAGAAGTCTGGCTTTTGCTCCGTGACTCTCTTACAGTCATACGAGACCGGGACCTACGGCTTAAAGTGGATTCCGAACCACTACAAACATCCATGGCACCGCCGGGACTCGAACCCGAAACCTGTGGCACCGAGCGCTAGCCACTCGGCCATTCAAGCCCCTTGTTGGCACCATATAAATTATAACTTGATAGAGGTCCGCATGTGTTATATCTCTCTTATCTTCGTCCAATATTAGCTTATGCAAGCCCAGTTTGGGGTTCTGTCGCATGTACAAATTTTGCAATTATTCAAAGGCTTGAGAACAAAACTCTCAGAATGTTAACGAATTCACGCTGGTACTTTTGTAATGACGATATTAGACGAGCTGTCTCGATTCCAAGTTTAAGACAATTTATTCACAAAATTCTATAATGATATGCGAAACATCAATAACCCTGTATTAAATATCCTACAAAATTACGATTATGATATTTCTTCCCGCAAACATAGCAAAAGACCTCGCACTGTTCTAAATATTTGTAATTAATTCCTTACAACTGCCTAGATGAAAAAAGTTCGTTTTTCTCCTAAGCTATTTTTTCTCCTAATTTGACCTTTGCTCATTCTGGGTTATTACATGCAACTGATTTCATCAACATCTACATTTTTGATATTTTTCATTTTAAAATTTTATTAAATAAATAATTCTTTTTTTTTAAAAAAGGGCGTTTAATTATCTATTTTTCTTATTAACTCAAAGGGCATGGGACCACCGCTATGTTTCAACATTTTACAATGAAGGAGCTAGTGGCAGCTACGCGGCCATGGATCTCCGTAATAATCTACAATAAGAAATAAGAAGGTCCGCATGTGCTCAGTATAGATTCGTCGTTAACTGCAAGTAAATTATATCTTGATAGCGGCCAGCATCTGATTACTGTTGATTCGCCGCTGGCCGCATATACTGGTAAGTTACAACTTGATATCGGCCTGCGTATGCTAACTGCAGATTCATCGCTGACCGCATATACGTAAATTATAACTTGATAGCTATTCGCATGTGCTAACCGTAGATTCATGGCTGACCGCATATATATTATAACTTGATAGCGGTCCACATGGGCTAACTGCAGATTTATCGCTGGCCGCATGTAAACCATAACTTGATAGCGGTCGGCATCTAATAATCATAACTTGCCCGTATATATATATATTTTTTCTTTTTTCTAATGCAGCTGTCAAACACTTAGACAGCTTGGTCTTGGATGCCTTAAGGCAAGCGCTGCACAGACGTTACTCACCTTGCATTACCCAGGGGGCGCGTGTCACTTGAAGATAAGCCACGGACGCGGAGTAACAATGCCCCCGCAACGCTCTACGATCACATTAGACCGGGACCTACGGTTTAAAGTGGATTCCGAACCACTATACAACATCCTTGGCACCGCGTGGACTCGAACCCGAAACCTGTGGTACCGAGCGCCAGAGCGCTAACCACTCGGCCATTCAGGCCCCGTATATATTTAATATAACTTGTTCGTAATCCACATATACTAATTTTAACTTTAACTTGATTGGGGATCATATATATATATTAAAACTTGATCGCAGACTGCATGTACTAACTATAATGTGTAATATTGTATTAATTTAATGTGTTTCATTTATTGTTAATTTAATTTAATTCTTGTTGTAGCCAAGTCTCAAACTGGTTTTTTAAATACTTTCATTTATGAATATTGATTCCACAAATATATGTTGATCTAAATTGAATTGGACATGCATTTCAGTGTATTATCTACAATCGTAGCGATTTTTTTTTTCATTTGAGCACCAATTTAAAATGAAAATAATAATAATAATAATAATAATAATAATTTTTTTTTCGGCAGTTTCATAATTTGGCATTCAATTCTTAAAATAAGGATGCGGTAAGGTTAATTTTTTCCGGCCCTTTTCATTTAGGCTAGTACGTTATTTGCAAAAGCTAGCAGAAAAATTTCTGATGTAAATTAAATAATAATAATAAAAGTATTTTTAACATTTAAATGGTTACTCTTTTATTAAATCAAAAACTTATTTTCTTTCACGGAAATTCAAAGGCTTTTTTTTCATTTGAATTGTTTTTAATCTAGCCTATAAGTTTTCAAATTAAAACTGGCTTATGGAGCCTGATGGTCGAGTGTGTGGCACTCGGCACCATAGGTCTCCGGTTCGAGTCTATATATATCCATAGGTCTCGACACCGTAGGTTGGCAGTGCCATGGATGTTTGTAGTGGTTCTGAATCCACTTTAAACCGTAAGTCCCGGTCTAATAGGATCGTAGACCATTGTGGAGGAAATGTTACTCGCGTCCTTAGTATAACTTCAAGCTACACATGTCCCCTGGGTAGTGTTCAATGAGTAGCATCGGTGCAGCCCTTGCTTATGGCATAAAGGTAACTGATTCTATATTGCCAGCTACATTAGAGCAACAACAAATACGATCAATTCCAATGTAACGCAAACTTTTTTTTTTCCCCCAATGCAGCTGGCAAACAGACATGGACGTCTTGGATGCCTTAAGGCAAGCGCTGCACAGACATTACTCACTTTGCATTATCCAGGGGGCGCGTGTAACTTGAAGATAAGCCATGGACGCAGAGTAACAATGCCCCCGCAACGCTCTACGATCCTATTAGACCGGGACCTACGGTTTAAAGTGGATTCCGAACCAATACACACATCCATGGCACCGCCGGGACTCGAACCCGAAACCTGCGCTAGAGCGCTAACCACTCGGCCATTCAGTCCCTATTTAATGCAACCTTGAAATAAATGAAACGTTACAATAATTTCTTCATAAAAATTGGTAAGTAAATACAGTTATAAATTTAGTGTTTAAACGATTCGGAAGAACCAAGGTCATTTTTTTAAAATGTCAATAACACACCTTACCTTTAAAGAAACTTTACACCTTACTTTACGCATATATATTATTCTTTAAGTGTGACATTTATAAACTTTACTTCGCCTACAACAAACATCCAGTAATCCTTTAAGCAATCATAAGAACTATATATTGATACTATACTTACTATACTTGTAAAAAAAAATTAAATAACTTCATTCTCCTATCATAAAAAAAATAAGCCGTCACATTAAAGTATTACTGCAGTCCGTATTGGCAGTTTTTAGAATTCTATCGCATTCCGAATAATGCGTTCCACACATTAAGAACACTTTTTTCAGACTTCTCCGATATCTTAAGTTTAATGCTTCCTCTTAAAATGACGCCCGTAAAAGTTTTTATAAAAGGGAACTAGGCGAGAAATTTATTTAAAAGGCCGGTGTAAAAACGGTGTATAAAAATCTTTCACGGTTCTTAACTCCCCACCTTGACTCCCCATTCTGAAAAAAATCGTAAAGATTTTTAACACCCCTGACCAATGACAAATATTGTGCTTTATTTTATTTTATTTATTTATTTTCTAATTTATTAGCCGTGAACCTTCAACGGAATGAGCGATCTTTCGATATCACTTTACGGTCAAATGACACGCCCACTTCTACAGGTCGTTAGCGATTGGTTGAGATTAAAAGCGTCACGGTTTTGGTTTTATGTCAGTAGAGCCCTCTGTTGGTGAGTTTTTTATCTTGTTCTTTGACTAATTTCACGCTGAATTAGACGGGAGAAAATGTTTATGCTTTTTAAGTTTTTGGGGGTTTTGGTTGTTTTTGTAAAGTTTGTTTGTTTTTTTATTTATTTATCTGTGCCCTTTTCTTTCTTTTTATATATTGTAACATTTTTTTTCTTTGTTCTAATGCAGCTTTCAAACACTTAGACAGCTTGGTCTTGGATGCCTTAAGGCAAGCACTGCACAGATGTTGCTCACTTTGCATTACCCAGGGAGCGCGTGTAACTTGAAGGTAAGCCACGGACGCGGAGTAACAATGCCCCCGCAACGTTCTACGATCCTATTAGGACCGGGACCTACCGCTTAAAGTGGATTCCGAACCACTACAAACACCCATGGCAACGCCGGGATTTGAACCCGATACCTGTGGTACCGAACGCCAGAGCGCTAGCCATTCGGCCATCAGGCCCCACATATTGTAAAATTAAAAGGCAATTTTAATTTTGATCTTATTTTAAATATAAAATAACTCGTGTATACATTAAGATTTTCATGTTAGTTGCTTTTTTGTAACTTACAGGCAGTTTCACACACGTGATTTTTTTGGGGGGGGGGGGATTTAACAAAATAAAGCATATTTGTATATGAAAGATCAATAGGTTATAAGTAACATGAAAGGTCAATAGGTCATACTAGTGATGAAGGTCAATAGAATATACTAGTGACTTTGTCAAAGATCAATAGTTCATACTAGTGGCGTTTATCAAAGATCAATAGTTCATACTAGTGGCGTTTATCAAAGATCAATAGGTCATAGTAATGACGTTTATGAAAGATCAATAGTTCATAATAGTGGCGTTTGTCAAAGATCAATAGATCATACTAGTGAAGATTATCAAAGATCAATAGGTCATACTAGTGACGCTTATCAAAGATCAATAGGTCATACTAGTGACGCTTATCAAAGATCAATAGGTCATACTAGTGGCGTTTATCAAAGATCAATAGTTCATACTAGTGGCGTTTATCAAAGATCAATAGGTCATAGTAATGACGTTTATGAAAGATCAATAGTTCATAATAGTGGCGTTTGTCAAAGATCAATAGACTAGTGACGCTTATCAAAGATCAATAGGTCATACTAGTGACGCTTATCAAAGATCAATAGGTCATACTAGTGACGCTTATCAAAGATCAATAGGTCATACTAGTGACGCTTATCAAAGATCAATAGATTATACTAGTGACGCTTATCAAAGATCAATAGTTCATACTAGTGACGCTTATCAAAGATCAATAGGTCATACTAGTGACGCTTATCAAAGATCAATAGGTCATACTAGTGACGTTTATCAAAGATCAATAGGTCATACTAGTGACGCTTATCAAAGATCAATAGGTCATAGTAATGACGTTTATGAAAGATCAATAGATTATACTAGTGACGCTTATCAAAGATCAATAGTTCATACTAGTGACGCTTATCAAAGATCAATAGGTCATACTAGTGACGCTTATCAAAGATCAATAGGTCATACTAGTGACGCTTATCAAAGATCAATAGGTCATAGTAATGACGTTTATCAAAGATCAATAGATTATACTAGTGACGCTTATCAAAGATCAATAGTTCATACTAGTGACGCTTATCAAAGATCAATAGGTCATACTAGTGACGTTTATCAAAGATCAATAGTTCATACTAGTGGCGTTTATCAAAGATCAATAGGTCATAGTAATGACGTTTATGAAAGATCAATAGTTCATAATAGTGGCGTTTGTCAAAGATCAATAGATCATACTAGTGAAGATTATCAAAGATCAATAGGTCATACTAGTGACGCTTATCAAAGATCAATAGGTCATACTAGTGACGCTTATCAAAGATCAATAGGTCATACTAGTGACGCTTATCAAAGATCAATAGATTATACTAGTGACGCTTATCAAAAATCAATAGTTCATACTAGTGACGTTTCAAAGATCAATAGGTCATACTAGTGACGCTTATCAAAGATCAATAGGTCATACTAGTGACGCTTATCAAAGATCAATAGGTCATACTAACGCTTATCAAAGATCAATAGATTATACTAGTGACGCTTATCAAAAATCAATAGTTCATACTAGTGGTTTAAGAGAGAAAAAATAGTTCATACGAATGACGAAAAACAATAAGATGATAAAAGATCACTTTAACAATAAACAATTGGGCGTAAATAGGAAATGGGCTTAAGTTTGAACACATAGAGCATGTCACTTAGGGGCCTGGGGGATTTACATACTACTGTGCCCAAAAACTTAGATCAATTATTTTTTTTTTCAAAAACTCCTTATTTATTTCATCCATTTCAAAGTAATCCCCTCCGGACACGATGCACGATGCACTTATGCCAACTTTTTTCCCAATCCTCAATGTATGCTAAAAAGTCATCGGCAGGGGCGGCCTTCAAAACACACGGCGATTCACGTTGAATCTCTTCAAACGACTCAAAACGGTGTCCCTGGAGTGGTTTCTGTGTTTAGGGAATAGCCAGAAGTCGCACGGAGTCAATACCGTGGTTGTGGAACGATATGGGCTTCATTTTTAGTGGAAAAGTCACGAAGAATCACGGAGTGTGAGCTGGCGCATTCAGTGTTTTCGGTAGCAATCGAGATTTGACGCGTTTGAAGCCCAAAATGGAATTGGCCGATTCTTTTGAAATTCCAATATCATCAGCGAGGTTTCTAATTGTAAATCGATGGTTTTCAAAGCACCAAATCTTTAATTTTTTGGACGGAGCTTCGTCGGTTGAGGTTGATGGTCGACCAGAGGGCATTTCTTTCCGATATAGGAATGCTTACCGAATGCCTTCTGCAATATTCTATACCTTTCCGCCAACAAAATTGAATGCAAGTTATTTGCTCAATTAATTCTGACATTTCAAAAATCGCCGAAATCACTTTTAGCGTCTCACAAAGTCAAGTGTAACTCGAACACTAATGAATATTGTGACGTCAAATTTCCCACAGATGTCAAGGATAGTGCCAGCAACCTAAAAAAGAAAAAAAAATTGAGATTTTCATAAGCCCCGGGAATTTTAAATTTTTAATTGGTCTTAGTTTTTGAACAGAGTAGTATATGTTTGTTTTTTAAAATTACTGTTAAAAATCACAAAAATTAACTTTATAAAGTTGTAAGAAAGGTTTAATTGTTATTTTCTACTGAGAAAAAAATCTGGCCTAAAAAACTAAGGGAAGAAGATGGGAAAAAGAAAAAGAAAAAAAAAACTCCACACACTAAAAGATGACATTTTTAAAACGTACAACATAATTTCTTAAGCAATGCAAACACTTGATATCATACACTAATCAAAATTACTCCTCTTTCTTTATTTCAATAGTAACATAAATGATGACTTTATTAAACGTACTACATTATTTTAAGAACGATACAAACGATTGATACAATACAATAATCAAAAGTACTCTGCTTTTTTATTTCGATGTTGACATAAAAGATGACTTTCTTAAACGGATTGCATAATAAGTGCGATGCAAACGTTTAATAAAATAATCATCCATGCAAACGTGCGATGCAAACGTTTAATAAAATAATCAAAATTACTCCGCCTTTTAGTTTAAATGGTAACATAAAATATTATTTTTTTAAACGTGCTGCATTATTTTAAGAGCGATGCAAACGATTAATACCATACAATAATTAGTTACTCCGCTTTTTTATTTCAATGGTAACATGAAAGATGACTTTTTTAAAAGTACTGCATTATGTTAAGAAGGATGCAAACTATTGATGCCATGCAATAATCAAAATTACTCCTCTTTTTTTATTCAATGGTAACATGAAAGATGACTTTTTTTAAGCATAATACATAATTTTTGTGATGCAAATGAATGATATCAAACAATAATAAAAATTACTCCTCTTTCTTATTTCAATGCTAACATGAAAAATGACTTTCTTTAAACGTACTATATAGTTTCAAACTCAATGCAAACGATTGATACCATACAATAATCAAAATTACTCCTCTTTTTTTTATTCAATGGTAACATGAAAAAGATGACTTTTTTAAAAGTACTGCATTATGTTAAGAAGGATGCAAACTATTGATGCCATGCAATAATCAAAATTACTCCTCTTTTTTTATTCAATGGTAACATGAAAGATGACTTTTTTTAAGCATAATACATAATTTTGTGATGCAAATGAATGATATCAAACAATAATAAAAATTACTCCTCTTTCTTATTTCAATGCTAACATGAAAAATGACTTTCTTTAAACGTACTATATAGTTTTCAAACTCAATGCAAAACGATTGATACCATACAATAATCAAAATTACTCCTCTTTTTTTATTCAATGGTAACATAAAAGATGACTTTTTTAAAAGTACTGCATTATGTTAAGAAGGATGCAAACTATTGATGCCATGCAATAATCAAAATTACTCCTCTTTTTTTTTATTCAATGGTAACATGAAAGATGACTTTTTTAAGCATAATACATAATTTTGTGATGCAAATGAATGATATCAAACAATAATAAAAATTACTCTTTTTATTTCAATGCTAACATGAAAATGACTTTCTTTAAACGTACTATATAGTTTCAAACTCAATGCAAACGATTGATACCATACAATAATCAAAATTACTCCTCTTTTTATTCAATGGTAACATAAAGATGAAACTACTGATACTTTTTTAAAAGGTAACATGACTTTTTAAAAGCATTATGTTAAGAAGGATGCAAACTATTGATACCATACAATAATCAAAATTACTCCTCTTTTTTTTTTTTTTTTATTCAATGGTAACATAAAGATGACTTTTTAAAAGTACTGCATTATGTTAAAAGGATGCAAACTATTGATACCATAAAAATCTACTCCTCTTTTTTATTCAATGGTAACATATGAAAGATGACTTTTTAAAAGTACTGCATTATGTTAAGAAGGATGCAAACTATTGATAAAAACAATAAAAAAGAAGGATTATACTCCAAAATTACTTTTTTTTTTTATTCAATGGTAACATAAAAGATGACTTTTTAAAACTGCATTATGTTAAGAAGGATGCAAACTATTGATACTGCATTCATGTTAAAGATGATTCTTTATGAGCAGATGAAACTACAATAATCAAAATTACGGTAACATAAAAGATGACTTTTTTGTAAAGTACATTATGTTAAGAAGGATGCAAACGATTGATACCATACAATAATCAAAATTACATTCAATGGTATGAAAAGATGACTTTAAGCTTTAAACGTACCTCAAATTTATCAAACAATTAAAATTTCTTCTTATTTCAATGCGTTAACATAAACGTACTGCATGTTCAAACTCAATGCAAACGATTATTAAACGTACTACAAAAGTACTGCATTATTTAAGTTAAGAAGGATGCAAACTATTGATGCCATACAATAATCAAAATTACGGTATTGATTTTTACATTATGTTAAGAAGGATGCAAACTATTGATACCATACAATAATCAAAATACTCCTCTTTTTTTTTATTCAATGGTAACATAAAAAGATGACTTTTTAAAAGTACTGCATTCAAACGATTGATATACTGCATTATGTTAAGAAGGATGTACCATACAATTTTTTTTTATTCAATGATGACTTTTTAAAAGACTGCATAAAAAGGAATGACTTAATCAAAATTACCTCTTTTTTATTCAATGGTAACATAAAAGATGACTTTTAAAAGCATAAAGAAGGATGCAAACGATTGATACCATGATAATCAAAATTACTCCTCTTTTTTTTATTCAATGGTAACAAAAGATGACTTTTTTTAAGCATTTAATTTTTTGTGATGCAAAAATGAATCAAACAATAATAAAAATTACTCCGCTTTTCTTATTTCAATGCTAACATGAAAATGACTTTTTTAAACGTTCAAACTCAATGCAAACGATTGATGCCATGGTAACATAAAAGATGACTTTTTTAAAAGTACTGCATTATGTTAAGAAGGATGCAAACTATTGATGCCATCTAATCAAAATTACCCTCTTTTTTTTTTATTCAATGGAACATGAAAAGATGACTTTTTTTAAAAGCTAATAATAATTTTTGGCAAATGGATGATATCAAACAATAATAAAATTACCCTCTTCTTATTTTCAATGCTAACATGAAAAAAATGACTTTCTTTAAACGTACTATATATAGTTTCAAACTCAATGCAAACGATTATACCATACAATAATCAAAATTACCCTCTTTTTTTTATTAATGGTAACATAAAAGATGACTTTTTAAAAGTACTGCATTATGTTAAGAAGGATGCAAACTATTGATGCCATGCAATAATCAAAATTACTCCTCTTTTTTTATTCAATGGTAACATGAAAGATGACTTTTTTTAAGCATAATACATAATTTGTGATGCGAATGATATCAAACAATAATAAAATTACTCCTCTTTTCTTATTTCACGTGGAAAAAATGACTTTCTTTAAACGTACTATATAGCCTCAATGCAAACGATTGATACCATACAATAATCAAAATTAATTCAATGGTAACATAAAAGATGACTACGATCAAACTATTGATGGACAAATTACTCCTCTTTTTTATTCAATGGTAACATGAAAAGATGACTTTTTTAAGCATAATACATAATTTTGGCAAATGAATGGATATCAAACAATAATAAAAAATTACTCCTCTTTCTTATTTCAATGCTGAAAATGACTTTCTTTTAAACGTAGTTTCAAACACAAGCGATTGATGCCATACAATAATCAAAATTACCCTCTTTATTCAATGGTAACATGAAAGATGACTTTTAAAAGTTTCTTGAGCAATGCAAACGCTTGATATCATACAGTAATCAAAATTACTCCTCTTTTTTTATTTCAATAGTAACATAAATGATGACTTTATTAAACGTACTACATTATTTTAAGAACGATACAAACGATTGATACAATACAATAATCAAAAGTACTCCGCTTCGATTTGTATTTCGATGTTGACATAAAAAATGACTTTTTTAAACGAATTGCATAATAAGTGCGATGCAAACGTTTAATAAAATAATCAAAATTACTCCGCCTTTTATTTTTTTTTTGTTCTAATGCAGTTGACAAACACTTAGACAGCTTGGTCTTGGATGCCTTAAGGCAAGCGCTGCGCAGACGTTACTCACTTTGCATTACCCAGGGGGTGCGTGTAACTTGAAGATACGGACGCGGAGTAACAATGCCCCCGCAACGCTCTACGATCCTATTAGGACCGGGACCTACGGTTTAAAGTGGTTTCCGAGCCACTACAAACATCCATGGCACTGCCGGGACTCGAACCCGAAACCTGTGGTACCGAGCGCCACAGAGCTAGCCACTCGGCCATTCAGGCCCACCTTTTAATTTAAATGGTAACATAAAATATTACTCTTAAACGTGCTGCATTATTTTAAGAGCGATGCAAACGATTAATACCATACAATAATTAGTTACTCCGCTTTTTTATTTCTATGGTAACATGAACGATGACTTTTTTAAAAGTACTATATTATGTTAAGAACGACGCAAACTATTGATGCCATGCAATAATCAAAATTACTCCTCTTTTTTTATTAAATGGTAACATTAAAGATGACTTTTTTTAAACATAATGCATAATTTTGTGATGCAAATGAATCATATCAAACAATAATAAAAATTACTCCTCTTTCTTATTTCAATGCTAACATGAAAAATGACTTTTTTTAAACGTACTATATAGTTTCAAGCTCAATGTAAACGATTGATACCATACAATAATCAAAATTACTCCTCTTTTTTTATTCAATGGTAACATAAAAGATGTCTTTTTTAAATGTACTACATAATTTTAAGTGAGGCAAACGATAGAAACCATACAATAATCAAAATTACTTCGCTTATTTATTTATTTATTTTTTCTTTCTAATGCAGCTGGCAAACACAGACGTCTTGGATGCCTTAAGGCAAGTGCTGCACAGACGTACTCACTTTGCATTACCCAGGGGGCGCGTGTAACTAGAAGATAAGCTACGGACGCTGAGTAACAATGCCCCCACAACGCTCTTCGATCCTATTAGACCGGGACCTACATTTTAAAGTGGATTCCGAACCACTACAAACATCCATGGCACCGCCGGGGCTCGAACCCGAAACCTGTGGTATCGAGTGCCAGAGCGCTAGCCACTCGGCCATTCATGCCCTTTAATATAAATATAATAGTTCAGGTTAATATACGGTTTAAATAGAGCATTCAGCGTACTAAGTTTTAAAGATGCAAAAACTTTCTAATACCAATCGATAAAATAATCAATAGAAATCAAAAAAATGAATAATGTGTAACAATGCGGATTTAATAATAGCAGCTCTTCGTGCGTGTAATAATGAAGAAAAAAATATATACACTCAAGAGACAAAACATCATGGCCACCTGTCAATAACGAGTTGGCCCACCTTTGGCGCGTAACACAGCTTCAACCCGCCTTGGCGTGGATTAATACCAGTTAAATACCACTTCCACCTGATCACGTGCCTTCCACGTCATCCAGGCGAGGTCATTGCAAAATGTAGGGGTGGTCCTAATGTTTTGGCTCTTGAGTGTAAGTGCTTTATTCAAACCTCACGTTTCTTGTCTCTTTCATAAAAAGAGAATGTTTCTTTTTCCCTGCCCTGCTTTTTTATTTAATTGCTAACATAAATGATCACTTTTTAAAACGTACTACATTAAAGTGCGATGCAAGCAATTCATGTCATATAATAATCAAAATTACTTCGCTTTCTTTGTTCCAATGGTTGCAGAAATAATCACATCGTATCGTACTATAAAAAAAATTAAATAAAAGAGAAACACTTAAGTACACGACTCAAACAGTACATCTAAATAAAAAAAATAAAAAAAAGAGAGATAACACTAAATTTACAGAACAATTTACGGAAAAGAGTCGTCACAGGCAACACGAAATCGTTTCCACACTTGTCGCTTTAAAAAAACACCCCATAAAATAAAAATCCCACCACTTTTACGACTAAGTCGCACGCGTATCTGGCTGCGATTCCCAAACAGAACCCCATCTCTGTCACACTGCGATCATATTTTTGCCTGGAAAGTGGAAAACACTGCTAGACGCGCGACAACTACCGAAAACCTCACGTAACCAGACGACAATGGGGTGTTCCGACACTCCAACCCCTGGAGAAGGGGGTGCAGGGCATATCTGAATGCACGTGCCATCCCCCCAACACTCGTAAAAAGCCACTGTTTTGGTACAAATCGAGAATCAATAGCGACAAAGAGACAGGACAGCGACCAACTCTTGACTTGCACGCGCCATCATCTGGTCCGTGTCAACTTTTATAGACAGAGACGGAAGGTGTAATTTCGACCAATCGCACGACCTGGGAAGTGCGTGCCATAAAAGTCGACTAGATTTATTTGAGTGGGTGGTATTCGGACCTCGCGAAATGAGAAAGCAAATAAAATCAAATTCGTAAATTGTTGCAATTGTGATTGCTGAGTGGAAAGCGTGGCCTCTCGCTTAGGTGTCGCACTCTGGGCGTATTGTTCACTTTGTCCTGCAGATAAATGTTGTCCTTTATGTAGATTGGCTTTTTACGTGTTGGAGCAAATAGAAAGAGTCATATTGCGCGAACAGAACAGGTATATAATGTCTGTGTAGGCGTTTTAGGTTGATGACTTCATCTAAAAAGTCGCAAGAGATAAGATAGAAAAGCAGTCCATGTTTTTATATCTTACTTAATAGGACATCGTAACTTTTTTGCCTCAATGACTTTAAATTCAAGGCTATGCTGACATACACATACACACACTAAAAAAAAAAAAAAAAAAAAAAATCCCCTTCATTCTGTCATGCGAGAGAATTTGTTTGCAATTATTATTGCTGAAATCAATAAACTATGCAATCCATATACACATATATGCTCTAATCAATACCTAAAAAGCCTATTTAGAAAGCATATTAAATAGTCAATCATTGCCTATGTTTATATATCTTATTTAATAGATCACCGTAACTTTTTTTATCTCCATGACTATATCGAGACAAATCGGTATACTTTTGTCTGTGAGAGAATTTGCTTACGAATATTGCTAAAATCAATAAACAATGAATTCCAGATAAACATATATGTTTTAATCAATGCCTCAAAAGCACAATTGTGTTGTTGTTGTTTCTTATCCCACTTGGCTGGCCAAGCCCACGAGCCCATACGTACTCATGATTGAAGGGGAAGGAAGCAGCTTCTGTTGTGATGAAGCACCCGTAGGTAGAAGTCTGACTTTGGCTCCGTGACGCTCTTACAGTCATACGAGACCGGGATCTACGGCTTAAAGTGGATTCCGAACCACTACAAACATCTATGGCACCGCCGGATTCGAACCCGAAACCTGTGGCACCGAGCACCAGAGAGCTAGACACTCGGCCATTCAGGTCCCAAATTTGCGAATGCCAACGGCACGCGGTGTTCCCAGGTGTTCACCGAGCCCAATGATGCTTGACTTCGGTGATCTAACGAGAACCGGTATATTCAGCATGGTATGGCCGTTGGCTCAATAAACTATGCAATCCATATACACATATATGCTCTAATCAATACCTATAAAGCCTATTTAGAAAGCATATTAAGTAGACAATCATTGTCTATGTTTTTATATCTTATTGAATAGGTCATCGTAACTTTTTTTTATCTCCATGACTATGTCGAGGCAAATCGGTATACTTTTGTCTGTGAGAGAATTTGCTTACGAATATTGCTAAAATCAATAAACAATGAATTCCAGATAAACATATATGTTTTAATCAAGGCCTCAAAAGCACAATTGTAAAGCACAGTAAGTTGATTAAGTTAAGTCAGAAAAGAAATAGGCAGGCCATCATTAATAGGGCATCTTAACTTTTTAAGCTGAATGTCGCTGAATTCAAGGCTATTTTGTAAACGAATAATAGAAAAAAATATCATTATGATTCTGAGAGAATTTGCTTGTGATTATTGCCAAAATCATTTAAATATGAATTTCAGATACATATATATAAGTCTAATCAATGTCTCAAAATCATATTTGGGAAGCTTATTAATCTTAAATCATCATCTTAAATTTTTAATCTCAGTAAATCTGAATTCAAGGCTATTTTGGTAACAAACAATGTAAAAAAAAATCGGTATGCTTTTACACTTTGAGAGAATTTGCTTATGATTAATACCAGAATTATTAAAATATGAATTTCAGATACACATATATGTTGTATTCAATGCTCAAAAGTACTATTAAGTAGTTAAAAGAGATAGGCAAACAATCATTAATAGAGTATCTTAAATTTTTAACCTCAATGACTCTAAATTCAAGGCTGTTTTGGGGAAGCAAACAATAGAAAATAATCAGCATCATTCCGTCCTTTAAGATAAATTGCTTATAATTATTGCTGAAAAGAGAATTACCTTTCCCTTCCCCACCAGATGCCTTATTTGGGCTGACTATTCCAAAGTGTGGTGGCAAAAGCAGACCGCAATATAGAAAATCGCATATGGTGCACGCTAGTTAACGCTGAATTCGCTACATGTTATCCTTTCTAAATTCGAGAAACTTTAGTCAAAATGCTCTAAATTCGAGAAACTTTAGTCAAAAAGCTTTAAATTCGAAAAACTTTAGTCAAAATGCTCTGAATTCGAAAAACTTTAGTCGAAATGCTCTGAATTCGGAAATCTTTAGTCAAAATGCTCTGAATTCGAAAATCTTTAGTCAAAATGCTCTTTACCGAAAACTTGAGTCAAAATGTCCTTTATCGAAAAACTTTAGTCAAAATGCTCTGAATTCGAAAATAGCAACAGTTCCTAAACTTTAGGCATATTAGCTATATATTAATATTGTGCAAAGCAACAGTGACACATTTATAAGAAATTAAAACACTTTTATAACAAATCAAGTCAAATAAATAACTTCATTTGTAAGTAATAATTATAACTTTCACTTGATTATAACAAAAAACTTA
The DNA here is from genome assembly GCA_021605075.1 of Caerostris darwini. Taxonomy (NCBI): domain Eukaryota; kingdom Metazoa; phylum Arthropoda; class Arachnida; order Araneae; family Araneidae; genus Caerostris; species Caerostris darwini. The sequence goes on along the minus strand of BPLQ01009722.1, from coordinate 137,763 downwards.
CTTATTTATAAAATTGTATTGATAATTATTGATTTAAGTCTGATTCTATGAAGCGTAGGCGGTTTAAACAAAAGCCCTACGCGAGCTACGATCACCTAACCAGTCACTCTCTCTCTCTCTCTTACAGTAACACAATGAAATCAATACTTCTGATGACACACATCAAGACACAAAAGACCCTTCACACTGACCATGTCCGACAAATCCGGCGCCTTTGTCTCAACTTGACGATCGGGCGTCAAGTCACAAAGCCGGACATTCGATTTCGCTCAAGTCCGGTCTTGACCCTTTGAATCTTGAAATTTTCCATCACACCGGGTTTGAATTGGGGCCATAAGTCAATGAGGATCCTTGGGCATTGTTGACCAATGGCCATTGTCCAGCAAGTTATTGTTTCGCCCGTTCTGGGAGGAGGGTGATAAGAGGGGTTGAACTGTAGGGCTGTAGGGGGGAACTAATAGGATCATCCGTTGACGCTGGGGTGTATGGGTCTGACCCATTCAAAGTCGATCGCTGTTAAATTATATCTTGCGAGCTTTTAGTATCATGTGAGTAGATTTTAGTATCATGTGAGTAGATTTTAGCATCATGATGGTATGAGAATGATTCGAGGCAAGTTAATTTGTAAGAGGATTGCATAGATTTGATCATGGAAAAAGAAAAAGATATACTGGATAGATATGGCAAATTATGGCAAATTAATTGGAATCGATTATGGCAAATTAATTGGAATCGATTAGGGCAAATTAATTGGAATCGATTATGGCAAATTAAAAGGCGGTGATAGTAGCCATTAAGAAACTTATATATTATTTTCAGTATTAGGGAACAATATACGTAAGTAAAAATTTAAATGTTTTTAGAAAAATTATAAATTATACATTTATAAAATGTATAATTTATATATTATTTTTAATATTTGGAAACAATATAAATAAGTAAAAAAATAATGTCATTAGACAAATTATAAATAATATATTTGTAAATTTTTTAATTTATCTATTATTTTTATGTATGATGAGGATTGAATGATTCGTCCTTTATTACGCATGAATCATTCAAATTGAATTATACGTGCTCACTAAAGAAAAAATTATTATGTAAATATTTCAACACTAAAAACTTATATTAAAAATATTTCCACTAAATTCATTAATATTTTGAAATATGCAAGAAATTGAATTCTTTACTTCTCTTGAAAATATTAAATGGCCATGTATGATAATGGTTGAATGATTCATTTTTTATTGAATGATTCGCACGAATCATTCGTGAATAATTTGTGCATAATAAAGAACTTCGTCATTATATAAATCTTTATAAACTAAAAACTATTGACACTATATTCATTAATATATTGACATTATATTCATTAATATATTGACATTATATTCATTAATATACTGACATTATATTCTTTAATATATTGACGTTATATTCATTAATATGTTGACATTATATTCATTAATATATTGGCATTATATTCATTAATATATTGACATTATATTCATTAATATGTTGGCATTATATTCATTAATATATTGGCATTATATTCATTAATATATTGACATTATATTCATTAATATGTTGGCATTATATTCATTAATATATTGGCATTATATTCATTAATATACTGACATTATATTCATTAATATCTTGACATTATATTCTTTAATATATTGACGTTATATTCATTAATATGTTGACATTATATTCATTAATATATTAGCATTATATTCATTAATATATTGGCATTATATTCATTAATATATTGACATTATATTCATTAATATGTTGGCATTATATTCATTAATATATTGACATTATATTCATTAATATATTGAAATTATATTCATTAATATCTTGACATTATATTCATTAATATCTGGACATTATATTCATTAATATATTGACATTATATTCATAAATAATTCCTAAATATATTGACTTCAAATTCATTGATATTAGAGAGTTTTTGCATATCGTATTTTTATAATACAGTATTTTTTTCTCGCTATGCTCATAGGATATTGCGCATGCGTATCTGTAATAATGTTTCCCATGAGCATGCGCGCTAGGGAGAAAAAAATACCGTATTATAAAAATACGGTATGCAAAAACTCTCTATTTTGTAAGATACAGGAAATTGAATTCTTTATTCCGCTTGGAAATATTAAATGACTATGTATGATGATGGTTAAGTGATTCATTCTTTACTAAGCAAGAATCTTTCAAATTTGTAGGATTCATGCTTAATAAAGAATAAATCATTATATAAATATTTTCACACTAAAAACTTATAATAAAAATATTTCACTAAATTATTATTATTATTTTTTTTGAGAATACAGGAAATTGAATTCTTTACTTCTCTTAATATTAAATGACCATGTATAATTCTTTTATAATTTATTTGATTAGGTATTTTTGTTATTATAGAAATAATAACGTTTAATTTAAAAAACGAAATTTGTAAAACATATATTTTCATGTCCGGGCCTGAATGACCGAGTGACTGGCGCTCTGGCGCTCGGTACCACAGGTTTCGGGTTCGAGTCCCGGCGGTGCCATGGATGTTTGTAGTGGTTCGGAATCCACTTTAAACCGTATGTCCCGGTCCTAATAGGATCGTAAAGCGTTGCGGGGGCATTGTTACTCCGCGTCCGTGTCTTCAAGTTACACGCTCCTCCTGGGTAATGCAAAGTGAGTAACGTCGGTGCAGCGCTTGCCTTAAGGCACCCAAGACCAAGCTGACTAAGTGTTTGCCAGCTGCATTAGAAAAATAAAAAATCTTTTCATGACCACGTTATACCTCAGGCAAAGTACTATTTAAGGTCGTGATTTTTAGTGTATAATTGAAAATATTTTAATATAATACATTTTTATTAAAAACATATTTTTTTTGGATGAAGTGATTTAAAATAAGTATATTGTATATTATTACAGTTTGTTATTATTGACCAATATGAAAAAAACACTTATAACGACTATTGTTAGGAAATTTGTCGATAAATGTATAAATATTTGCGTACTTTCAATTAATTGTTATTTTTTATAGTTATTTATAATTTAAGTTGTTTGTTATACGCATTTTCCATTAAAAAAAAAAATGTGATTTAATTTTACATAATAACAAAATAAAAAAATTTAAATAAACAATTCCAGGCAAAAATAATATAAAATCAAAATAATCGTTAATGATTTATTAAAAAAATAGATTTTACTTTCTCTTCTAATCAGTTTCTGAATCATTATTTAGTTGATAGATACAAGACAGGATGAAAAAAACTGCTTCATTTGATTCGATGATGATAAACCGGTAAGTTTTAGTTGCAATTTAACACCTGCTGATTAAATAAATAAATTATTAGACAAACGCAGCTGTAAAATCACATTCAGAGCTGAATCACAAACTTTTTACCTATTGCTTGATTAATTGCCCAGTAATATATGGCAAAATAATTTATTATACGTACAAAGACAATTCTGTTATAATAAGGTTTAAAATAAAGTGTATTCGGTTATAAAGCGGGCAGTAAGATAGTCCGCACTTAAAAAAAAAAAAAAAAAAAAAAAATTGCATTTATATATAAAAAAAAAAAAAAAAAAAAAACATTTGCATTTTTATATATATATATAAAATATATAAAAAAATAAAAAATTATAAAATATATATATATATATAAAAAATTTGCATTTATATATATATATATATAAAATTTTGCATTTATATATATATATAAAAAAAAAAAAAAAACATTTGCATTTATATATATATATATATATATATATATAAAAAAATTTGCATTTATATATTTAAAAAAAAAAAAAAAAAAAAAAAAAATTGAATTTATATAATAATAATAATAATAATAATAATAATTATAAAATAAACTAAAAAAAATAAATAAATAAAAAATTCTACCTTTTAATTTGTACATATAAATGGAAACATAATTTGGAAAAATTTTTTTAACTACGCATACGTATTTGGTGGGCTGGCTGGCCGAATGACTGGCGCTCTGTACCACAGGTTTCGTGTGCAAGTCCCTGCGGTGCCATGGATCTTGGTAGCGGTTCGGAACCCCCTTTAAGCAGTAGACCCCTTTCTAATATGACTTCTGTGCTTAGGGCTGACAACCCTACCTTGTAAAAAGAAAGTCTATACTGTAAAAGAAGTCTCATGCCCACGAAATCGGCCAATAAGCAAATAAGCAGACGGCCTTGGCCTACCATGGGGCTGTTGCGTCAATGAAGAAGAAGATACGCATTTAATAATAAACATGTATACGTAAGTAATTTGCCAAGTATTAAATAATGTATACATATACAAATTAAACAGAATAAATACAGCTAATAGGGGCATGAGAAGTATAGTTCGCACAAAGACTGTGGGAAAAGAAAACATCCGTTTTAAAAACGGAGGCTGACGATTTGATTATTTATTAGGAGGGCAATTTAAGATATATATGGGGCAAAGAAATTTTGAAAGAAAAAAAATTGTAATAGTTTTTGTGGATTTTTTTTTCTTTCTTTAACTATTATCTAATTGGCGCCTGAATGACCGAGTGGCTGGCGCTCGGTACCACAGGTTTCGGGTTCGAGTCCCGGCGGTGTCATGGATGTGTGTAGTGGTTCGGAATCCACTTTAAACCGTAGGTCCCGGTCTAATAGGATCGTAGAGCGTAACGGGGGCATTGTTACTCCGCGTCCGTGGCTTATCTTCAAAGTTCCACGCGCCCCTTGGGTAATGCAAAGTGAGTAACGTCTGTGCAGCGCTTGCCTTAAGGCATCCAAGACCAAGCTGTCTAAGTGTTTGCCAGCTGCATTAAAAAAAATAAAATTTAAGACAAGGTGCGGTGCAGCGCCAACTCTAATATGAAAAAGAAAGGAAATGTGCTGACTTCTCAACAGTCTGTTCCTTTCGAATAAGAAAGGTTCTCTATTCTACTACTGCTCTATGAGTTCATGTGATCCGGAGTTGCACAATTCTGTGTTCAGTTCTGTTGCATTCGTACATGAATTTTGTGCAATTGCATCCGTGCATCAATTCTGTGCAGATTTCCGTAGCATCCATTCATCAATTCTGTGCACAATTCAGTAGCATCCTTTCATCAATTCTGTGCACAATTCAGTTGTATCCATTCACCAATTCTGTGCACAATTCAGTTGTATCCATCATCAATTCTGTGGATATTTTAATTGCATCCGTATATATATTCTGTGCTTCTGCACAGAATATATATACGGATGCAAGTTGCAACCGTGCGTCAATTCTGTAGACATTTCAGTTGCATCCGTACCTTTATTCTGTGGAAAAATTCAGTTGCATCCGTGCATCTATTCTGTGTTCAATTCAGTTGCATCCATATATCAAATCTGCGCACACTTCAGTTGTATCTGTGCATTTTTTATGCTAATTTCAGTTGTATCTGTTTTTTTTTATGCTAATTTCAGTTGTATCTGTGCATTTTTTTATGCTAATTTCAGTTGTATCTGCATTTTTTTATGCTAATTTCAGTTGTATCTGTGCATTTTTTTATGCTAATTTCAGTTGTATCTGTGCATTTTTTTATGCTAATTTCAGTTGTATCTGTGCATTTTTATGCTAATTTCAGTTGTATCGGTGCATTTTTTATGCTAATTTCAGTTGCCTCCATGCATCAACTCTATGCACATTTCAAGAGTGCGTACATCAATTTTGTCACAGTTTAGTTGCATCCGCTAATTCAGTTGCATTCTTGCATCAATTTTGTATACAATTCAGTTGCATCCATGAATCAATTCTGCGCACAGTTCAATTGCATCCGCGCATCAATTCTGTGCATCCCTGATGGACACGAAGGTCTTTCGAAACGGAATACCAAACACAAGTCTCCGTTCTAATGAGCAAACATAGCGGTTACTTTCCCATTTATTTGAATAAATTGCGCAGTAAATTATAAATAAATACGCTGGCAAGTAAACACCCAATTAAACATTGAATACGCATTATATTGTTACTAAAATAGTATCAGAAAAAGGAAGTCATATGTTGAACATGTTGCCTTGGAAGAGGAATTATTGTAAAGATTTCAACATTAATTTTTTTCTTAATGATATTTGTGATATTATAGACCTAAAAAAAGCTGTTATTCCAGGGGTGGTAAAATTTTGAGAATGGCTTTCTAAGGTTAAATCACTATTAATTATTCGCATCAAAAATTAATCGCAACAGGATTTCTATATTAATAATTAATCGTGATCTACTTAACAGATTTGCATATAAATTATATGTATTAATGAACATTACAAATGATTCATAATATTAATGAATTACGAGAGAGTTCTTATTGTAACATTTTGATCATTGAAACCAAAATACTGGCGAAAAATTAGAAAACCTCATAAATCAAGAACCATGCAATTCCGAGGTCGTGTTAGTCGGTATATTGCAGTAAATTAATAATTTTCTATTTAAATTTCCTAATATATAAATTATATGTATTAATGAACATCACATATGATTCATAATATATTAAGGAATCGCAAGATAGTTTATATTGATCATTAAAACCAAAATACTGGCAAAAATTTGGCAGAAAAATTAGAAAACCTCCGAAATCAATAACTACTTAACTCAGACGATGCGTAACTTGGGATAATTGTAAAGTAATAACTGTAAATTAATTAATTTAATTTTTTTACGCATAAATTATATGTATTGATGACCATTACAAATTATTCATAACATACTAGTGGATCAACAGTATTGTAACACTATTTCGATTAAAAAACATACTTAGAAATCAAGAATCATGTAACTCAGGGTTCGCGTAATTCGGGATGTTACAGTAAATTGTTCATTTTCTATTTAAACTGTCTTACATACAATTTATATGTATTAATGAAATATTTATCATAATGATTCTCATAAGAATTCATTTCTAATAATAATTGATTCATAAGATTTCATTCATTATTCTTAAGGAATCGTGATCATTCATTAAAAATCACGAGTCAATTCCTGTAACAGCATTATTTTGATCAGTAAAGCCAATATACTGGTAAAAAAACTGCATGAAAAAATTTAATAATTAAAACTTTAGAAATCAAGAAGCAAGTCTGATTTGGATATTACTATAAATTAATAATTTTCTATTTAAATTTTCTTACTTATAATTTATATGTATTAATGAAATTTATAATCACAATGATTCTCATAAGAATGCATTTCTAATAATAATTCACTTATAATAATATTTAAGTCATAATAATAATTCAATTAGAATTCATTCATCATTCTTACTGAATCACGTTGATTCATTAAGAATCATAAGGCAGTTCCTGTAGTGACATTATTTTGATCAGTAAAGCCAAAATACTGACAGAAAATTGTAAGAAACATTACAAAACCTTAGAAATCAATAAACAAGTAATTCAGAATTCGTGTAAGCTAGCATATTGCTAAAAATTAAAGATTTCTATTTAAATTTCCTTACATATAATACATTTATTATATATACAAATAATATCGATCTTATCATAATAACTAGATCCTAAAAACATTCGTGTTCACCACGATATTTGAATCCTCACATTTTACAACCCAACACTGTCCTGATTTCCTATTTATTACTCACCAATTTTCGTCTTACCGATATAGTATACGACCAATAGAAACAATTGCAACAAATCATTCATTAAGAATCACAAGCCAGTTCCTGTATTGAAATTATTTTGATCAGTAAAGCCTGGCAGAAAACTGTAAGAAAAATTACAAATTTAAAAAAACCCGTTATAAATCAAAGAATCGTGCAACTTCGAGTAATGTATGTTTGCGTAAATTGGGATATAACTGTAAATTAATAATGCTCTATTTAAATTTTCTTACATATGATTTGTATTAATAAAATTACATATGAGTTATATTGATTCATAATAATTCATTCATAATATTAATTTAATAAGAATTCATTAAAAATCAAGAATCATGTAACTGAAAGCTCGCGTAAGTTGAGATATTACTGTAAATTTATAATAAATTCATTAAGAACCATAAGGCAGTTTCTGTAGTGAACTTATTTAGATTAGTAAAGCCAAAATACTGGCAGAAAATTTAAAGAAAAATTAGAAAACATTAGAAATCAAGAACGTGCAAGCCAGAATATTACTGTAAATTAATAATTTCCTATTTAAACTTCCTTGCATATAATACCAAATAATATCGATTATATACATCTTATATTAACGATCTTATCTCTTATACACAAATAATATCGATCTTATTATAATAAGTAGATCCTAAAAACATTCGTGTTCACCACGATATCAGAATCCTCACATTTTACAACCAAACACTGTCCTGATTTCCTATTTATTACTCACCAATTTTCGTCACGCATTTGACTTCGTGATAACTCTCTGTAACCGTACTCGACAACGTCAGCATTCTTTTTTTGTATTATTACGTATACCGACCAGTGGAAACAAATGCATTGTTGAAGCTTGCCCAGTGTTAGAATTGATGGCCGAGCATAATTTTACGTATAGATATCCTTTTTTTTTTTTTTTTTTAAGTTAACGAGAATGGAAACTTAACAGGTGGTAATGTCACAGATATGCTACCACGGACAGAAAGATTCTTTTGTCCGCCATTAAATATTTATTTATTGCTTTCTGAATTATTAATCCGATGGCTTTTTGGGACAAAAATACAAACGGGGTTGATGTGTGGTTAGCTGATTATAAGTTTTGATAATGAGTGGGCGTTAATAATTGATGTTGACGTCGTTGTAGATTTTTCGTGATACCGTAGATCAAATTCTTTTTTTGACAAACAATAAAAGTAATGCCAAATCGGTAGATGAGATGCCAAGAACAGAGAATTCAGTTATGGCGATGGGAAAAAGCTGCTGTCGGAATTTGCAACAAAAGATTTGTTTACTCTGGAGAGTTAATAGCCGTATCTGGTGAAAGAGAATGATTAGTTTTTCTTTGATATAAATGAAATATGGATACAACAAAAGGAAAAATTATCATAATAAATGAAGCTTTGTTCGTGTGTCATTAACTTCTTGGCGTTTGATGCGTTTTAAGATGTGATTGATAGCAGGGGCTGTAACTGTACCATCTGAGGACCGTGGCAAATTTTTCTATGCGAAGTATCCTGCGAAGATTCGATGCGAAGTATTGTATTTTCTTTTTAATAAAGTACTATCTAAAATATGTGTGTCCTTTCGTGGCTTTATATTAACATATCTCCTTAGCTTTAAATTAACATACCTTCTTTGCTTTATATCAACATATCTTCTTGGCTTTATATTAACATATCTTCTTGACTTTATAATAACATATCTTCTGGCCTTATATCAACATATCTTCTAGGCTTTATATTAACATATCTTCTTGGTTTTATATCAACATATCTTCTTGGCTTTATATCAACATATCTTCTTGGCTTTATATTAACATATCTTCTTGGCTTTATATCAACATATCTTCTTGGCTTTATATTAACATATGTTCTTGGATTTATATCAACATATTCTTCTTGGCTTTATATTAAGATTTTAACATATCTTCTTTTCTTCATATCAACATATCTTCTTGGTTTTATATCAACATATCTTCTTGGCTTTATATTAACATATCTTCTTGGCTTTATATCAACATATCTTCTTGGCTTTATATTAACATATCTTCTTGGATTTATATCAACATATTCTTCTTGGCTTTATATTAAGATTTTAACATATCTTCTTTTCTTCATATCAACATATCTTCTTGGTTTTATACTAACATATCTTCTGGACTTTATACTAACATACCTACTTGGCTTTATATTAACATATCCTCTTGACTTTATATTAACATATCTTCTGTTCTTTATAATAACATATCTTCTTGGCTTTATATTAAGATTTTAACATATCTTCTTTTGTAGCAACTCTTGTAGTAGCTTGTAGCCGTTGGCGACGTCCTTTCGTGAACGAAAAGACTTAATAGCAAGCGACTGTCAGCATGGGCAAGCATCTTCGATAATCAGTTTAAGATTGGAAGATGGATCCTTAGATCACCTTTTATGAAAACTCAACGCCTAATCCATTAGGTCTCCCTGAATCCATTAACGGAGGATTTGAAAATAAGTGATAATGTTCCATTAATTGAATGTTAATTTGGCTGTATATTAAGATTCTAACATATCTTCTTGACTTTATATTAACATACATTCTTGGCTTTATATCAACATATCTTCTTGGCTTTATATTAACATATCTTCTTGGATTTATATCAACATATTCTTCTTGGCTTTATATTAAGATTTTAACATATCTTCTTTTCCTTATATCAACATATCTTCTTTTCCTTATATCAACATATCTTCTTGGCTTTATATCAACATATCTCCTTGGCTTTATATTAACATATCTTCTGGACTTTATATCAACATATCTTCTTGGCTTTATATTAAGATTTTAACATACCTTCTTTGCTTTATATCGACATATCTTCTTGGCTTTATATCAACATATCTTCTTGGCTTTATATTAATATATCTTCTTGGCTTTATATCAACATATCTTCTTGGCTTTATATTAACATATCTTCTTGGATTTATATCAACATATTCTTCTTGGCTTTATATTAAGATTTTAACATATCTTCTTTTCCTTATATCAACATATCTTCTTGGCTTTATATCAACATATCTCCTTGGCTTTATATTAACATATCTTCTGGACTTTATATCAACATATCTTCTTGGCTTTATATTAAGATTTTAACATACCTTCTTTGCTTTATATCGACATATCTTCTTGGCTTTATATCAACATATCTTCTTGGCTTTATATTAACATATCTTCTGGACTTTATATCAACATATCTTCTTGGCTTTATATTAAGATTTTAACATACCTTCTTTGCTTTATATCGACATATCTTCTTGGCTTTATATCAACATATCTTCTTGGCTTTATATTAATATATCTTCTTGGCTTTATATCAACATATCTTCTTGGCTTTATATTAACATATCTTCTTGGATTTATATCAACATATTCTTCTTGGCTTTATATTAAGATTTTAACATACCTTCTTTGCTTTATATCAACATATCTTCTTGGCTTTATATCAACATATCTCCTTGGCTTTATATTAACATATCTTCTGGACTTTATATCAACATATCTTCTTGGCTTTATATTAAGATTTTAACATACCTTCTTTGCTTTATATCGACATATCTTCTTGGCTTTATATCAACATATCTTCTTGGCTTTATATTAATATATCTTCTTGGCTTTATATCAACATATCTTCTTGGCTTTATATTAACATATATTCTTGGATTTATATCAACATATTCTTCTTGGCTTTATATTAACATATCTTCTGGACTTTATAATAATATATCTTCTTGGCTTTATATTAAGATTTTAACATACCTTCTTTGCTTTATATCAACATATCTTCTGGACTTTATAATAACATATCTTCTTGGCTTTATATTAAGATTTTAACATATCTTCTTTTATTTATATCAATATATCTTCTTGGCTTTATATCAACATATCTTCTTGGCTTTATATTAACATATCTTCTTGGATTTATATCAACATATTCTTCTTTGCTTTATATTAACATATCTTCTTTACTTTATAATAACATATCTTCTTGGCTTTATAATAAGATTTTAACATATCTTCTTTGTTTTATATCAATATATCTTCTTGGTTTTATATCAACATATCTTCTTGGCTTTATATTAACATATCTTCTTGGATTTATATCAACTTATTCTTCTTTGCTTTATATTAACATATCTTCTTTACTTTATAATAACATATCTTCTTGGCTTTATATTAAGATTTTAACATATCTTCTTTGTTTTATATCAATATATCTTCTTGGCTTTATATCAACATATCTTCTTGGCTTTGTATTAACATATCTTCTTGGATTTATATCAACTTATTCTTCTTTGCTTTATATTAACATATCTTCTTTACTTTATAATAACATATCTTCTTGGCTTTATATTAAGATTTTAACATATCTTCTTTTATTTATATCAATATATCTTCTTGGCTTTATATCAACATATCTTCTTGGCTTTATATTAACATATCTTCTTGGATTTATATCAACATATTCTTCTTTGCTTTATATTAACATATCTTCTTTACTTTATAATAACATATCTTCTTGGCTTTATATTAAGATTTTAACATACCTTCTTGGCTTTATATCAACATATCTTCTTGGATTTATATCAACATATCTTCTTGGCTTTATATTAAGATTTTAACCCGTCTTCTTTTGTAGCAACTCTTGTAGTAGCTTGTAGCCGTTGGCGCCGTCCTTTCGTGAACGAAAAGACTTAATAGCAAGCCACTGTCAGCATGTGCAAGCATCTTACATCGACAATCAATTACAGATTGGCCCATGGTTCCTCGGATCCCCTTTTACATGGTTCCATGTAAAAGGGTTCCTCGGATCCCCTTTTACGAAAACTCAACGCTTAATCCATCAGGCCTCTCTGAGCCCATTGACGTTAAATAAAGCGGATGATTTGAAAATAAGTGATAACGTTTCATTAATTGAACGTTAAATCGGTTTCATAGTAAGATTCCAGCATATCTTCTTGACTTTATATCAACATATATGCTTGGATATATATCAACATATATTTTTGGCTTTATATTAACATATCTTCTTGGCTTTATATTAACATATCTTTTGGTTTTATATTAAAATTTTTACATATCTTCTATTTCATCTTCTTTTGTAGCAACTCTTGTAATAGCATTTTTTATTACAAAATAAAGTAAAATTTAATAATTCTTGATTTAATAAATTTAAGTTACTAAAGCGTTAAATTAAAAAAAAAAATGTGTATAAAGGTTTTGAACGTTTTCATTTGCACAAAAAATTTATCGCATCTTGCAGTAATAATAATAGAAATAGTTAGGCAAGTGTACTTCCATTACTAGGGACTTGACCGATTTCTGGTTTGGTTGACACAAATTCAAAGGGGGTGTTGAATTAAAATTACCGAGTTTTTTAAGTGAGAATTTTATTTATTGAAATTTTTTTTCCGACTTTCGATGGTATAGATTTAATAATATATAATATTAAATAAAAAAAATTATAATAGTATAAATTTAATAAGATAATATTTCTATACCATCGAAAAATCTATACCATCGAATCGGTGCCACGGATGTTTGCAGTGGTTCGGAATCCACTTTAAGCCCTAAGTAACGGTCTAACATGACTGAAAAGCGTTTTTGCATAGAGCTGACAACTCTACCCCGTAAAAAGAAACCATCTCCTGTCTCGAAATTTGCCAGTGGGCAGGCTGTATTTGCCCCCACCATGAGGCTGTTGCGCCAATGAAGAAGAAAATTTATTAGCGTTGCATTATGATTGCAATTTACATTATTTATAAACTACTAACACTGTTCGATAGCTCACACAAGAAACAAACTCCAATAAATACTCGACACATACATAGATAATAATAATAATGGACTGTAAATAATTAATCTCCTTTATTGAGGCAGCCATCAAATTCGAAGATGAACTGACCACACAACCTCTCTCTGGGGTTACACTTATTGAACTCATTTGTTTATGCAGCCATCGCACTCATGGATGGACTGCCACACGCAACCTTTCTCGTTGGTTACAGAAGTTCAACTCTTTCAATTATGCAGCCATCATGCTCGAAGATGCACTGCTACACGACCTCTCTCTTTGGTCGCAGTTGCTCAACTCCCTTTACTTACATTCTTTCTCTCTCTCCCTGGCCCTCACCCCCGCCAGACACCCCCACAGACAGGATGTTTTTCTGGACATAGGGCGTTGACCTCCCCCATGCAGGGGAACCTTGGTTTCGACGTAACAAACACTTTGTAAAGCCGCTTGTTAAATAAATAATTATACTTTGGTCTATTTTTAGAACATGAATTAGTATTACGAATTTAATTCTTCACAAATAGCAGAATTCTTGGACATATTGGATTATTATTTTAATTTTCCTAACTCTCTTACTTTCAACTTGCCTTTGATCAAAGTAAAATGATTGGTCAGAGGCATTCATAGTTTGTGGTGTTAGACCATTTTCGTAGAAAGGTATACAAAGAATAAATGATTGTTATCACTCCATGACCAATATGACCGCAACCACAAATGGAGTCATATTTGGTTAACAATTTTTTAAAAAAGCCATAAAAATGAAAATTTGCTTTCTATATTTCAGCATTTGGGCGAAATTTTGAAACACACTCTTTATTATTTGTTTATTTCATTAGATTTTCCAAATCATGTCCATGTCTACATTTGTGGTCAATTTCTATGAATTAATGAAAGCTAGGTTGTTGCTCTTTACAGAAACTTGAAAATTCGTGTAAGTATATGTTTTTTTTATGGAATCATGGATTAATGAAAATTTTTACAATATATATGACTGTAGTCGAGTGCACTGCAATGAATGTTTTCTTGCTTTTCCTCAAGTGTAACATGACTGTCATATTAATACTGATACTTGAAGTGATATTATATGGTACTTGATATGATATATGATACTTGATATGATATATGATACTGATATGATATATGATGCTTGATATGATATATGATACTGATATTTGATGTAGAGATGATATATAATTGATACTGATTCTTGATATTGATATGATATATGATACTTGATATGATATATGATACTCGATATGATATATGATACTTAATATGATATATGATACTGATATTTGATGTAGAGATGATATATAATTGATACTGATTCTTGATATTGATATGATATATGATACTTGATATGATATATGATACTCGATATGATATATGATACTTGATATGATATATGATACTGATATTTGATGTAGAGATGATATATAATTGATACTGATTCTTGATATTGATAATATATGATACTTGATATGATATATGATACTCGATATGATATATGATACTTGATATGATATATGATACTGATATTTGATGTTCAGATGATATATAATTGATACTGATTCTTGATATTGATATGATATAGGATAATTGATACTTGATACTGTGATTCATGTTTAAAAAAAAAATATTCTCTTGTAAGGTTTAATTATAACCACGAGAGGTCGCGGTTATAACTGGTAACTGTGACCAGTAACTGGGTCCTTAACGGTGATAAAGTGTGGTAAGTGGAGTTGCGGTGAGATCTTGAGACCACGAGGTGAACGCTAGGAGCGTCAGAGCAAAACAGACGGTCAGGGACCGGCTCTTGGCATTTAGATATTAACACTATTGTAGTAGAGGCACAGGGTGCCATGTGCATGTTTGTATTCATATTGTAAATAAAATAGATAAATAATTGTAAAGAGAGTATTCCATCCTGACACAACGAGCTGCTAGTATAGTAGCTAACACTCTATATCTATAAGAGACAATATTAACACACTACACTAGTGTGCCATACTAACATATCTTGTCAACAAGCTAGAAGATCTTTGCAAGCCATGTTGTAAAGTTATACTGAAAAAAAAATGTTTCTTTGCTTTTTCTTATTGTGCTAGACCAGTTTGATTTGAAAGGCTCATTATAGATTTCTGAGTCTACGTTGGGGATGTGCTAAATCATAATGATAAAATAGAGACTAATTAGCCGAAAGTGTGCACAAAATGATCGTAAAGCAACAAACCAAACCAAATCTGCATCTTTGGCATCCTAGTGGTGAATCATTTAGATCAAGGGCCGGATCATTCAGCGCTTTTTTAATCATCACCTAGTGGTGTTATGATGGCAACACAAAAAAACACAGGTTTGATGTTAATTGCTTTGAAAAGGAATCAACTCCATGGTGATTTAAAAAAAAAATTGCATTGTTTGGTTGGAATTAGTACTATTATTATTATTTTCCTCCTAAATGCGCTACAGTAAGTCATATGGGTAGCCACTACCATTCCTTCTTGCGGCCTGATGGCCAATTGGCAGAGCTCTGGCCTTTGGTACCACAAGCTTCAGATTGGAACCCTGGCGGTAGTATGGATGTTTGTGAGTGGTTCGGAGTCCACGTGAAACTGTAGGTCCCGGTCTAATTAGTTCCAATTTGTGCCAAAATGACCGTAGAGTGACAAACCAATCCAAATCTGCATCTTTGGCATCCTGGTGGTGAATAGCTTTGATTAAGTGCCGGACATTTGAGATCAGCCCTTTTTTTATTCATTCCTAATGGTATTATAATGCCAACACGCAAAAAACACAGATCAAAACAAAACAAACATTCAAAACATACTCCGTAGTGATTAAACTCCGTAGTCTTGGTTGAAATTATTATTATTATTTTTTTTTTTTTTTTTTTCCCTTCCTACAGTAAATCATATGGGAAGCCAATACCACTCCTTCCTGCAGCCTGATGGTCATTTGGTTAGCTCTATGGCCTTTGGTACCACGAGTACCATCAGATTAGTTGGTACCACAGATACCATCAGATTCGAATCCTACCATCAGATTTACATTCTGTTGATACCATGGATGTTTGTTACTGGTTCGGAATCCACTTTAAACTGTAGATCCCTGTCTAAATAGCCCAAAATGATCGTAGAGAGACAAACCAAACCACTCCTTCCCACGCATACTATTCTACGGAACAAGGTTGAATTCAGAAAATGATGTTCCTCAGTAAAAATACAAACTAATTAGCACATTCTAGGGTTGCACAGTAAATAATGAGTTTCCCATAATAGAGCTAAATAATAATTTAAAAAAAAGTTTTCTGACTTTTTAAAAAATAATCCATACCTTTGAAGGTAAAGTCTTTTTTTTCCTCAAGGTGAAATTTTTACAGCCCATCTCTAATAAAACTACTTCCGGGCTCATCCTTTTTTCGCACCTCAAGAAAAACGAATCGCTCACTTGTAACTTTCAAAAGCGATTCCCGACCGCCCAAGACTAACATCACAAATCCCGTTGTAAAAATTCCTGGCGAAAGTTATTACCCATCTCAAAGCGACAACAACTTTCAAGGTTAAAACCACAGTTTTCATTTTTGGATAAGAGCATCGACTCCAAAGGGAGCACACGTCAACACGTCAAACGATTTTCACCCGGGTATACCTGAAAAGATATTTCAGTACCTTAAAAGGCAGGGCAGTATTAGCAAGGTTAAGCGAAGATTTATTTATGTACACTATTATATACCATTGCAATAAAATTTCATTTATTTTTCAAGTTAACACAATTATTAATTTTAAGTATTTCATTAATGAAAATTTCTTTACAAGTTATCCGTCAAATTTATATCTAAACCACAAGCAATAATTGCGGGACAAAAATTTTTTTGATGGCATACTTTTAAGATGAAAATTATTAAAACTTAATCTCCGTATAATATAATAAAATATGTATAGGTCAAAATGATTTATTATTAATTTTTTTTCAATTCCTTCTATTAGCTCACACTCTGCCTATATATATATATCTTGTTCAAATTTTCAATCGTTCATAAAATACTTTTTATTCATCCACTCAGTTCAAATACATTTTTTTTAACTTGTAGTGGATGACACTGGATGTTAATACAGTTTTTTTTTTCAAATATTAATTCAGTAATTAAATTTAATTAATTTTAGTTTTTTTTTTTTTTTTTTTTTTTTTTTTTTTAGATTTAAGTTGCTTGTATCTAATAATAGATGGCGCCAGATAAACTTAAAAAAATGAATGAAAATTATTTATAAAGGACTTCTGTAATATAGTGAAAAAAAAGTACGAATTGATTTAAAAATTTTTTTTTTATATTACTTGTTTTTTGGATAAGCACATCGACTCCAAGGAAGCGTACGTCAAACGATTTTCACCCGGGCATACCTGAAAAGATATTTCTGTACCTTAAAAGGCAGGGCAGTATTAACAAGGTTAGGCGAAGATTTATTTATGTACACTATTATATACCATTGCAAGAAAAAAAATTTTGAGGAGCTAATACATTATTAATTTTTAAACATCTTCAATGAAAGTTTCTTTATAATTTATCAGTCAAATTTATATCTAAACCGCAGGCAATAACTGCGGACCAAATTTTTTTGATGACATACTTTTAAGACGAAAATAATTAAAAATTATTCAACTTATAATGTAATGTAATATGTATAGATTAAGGGTGCGCAGAAGATCTACCTCCCTGTGGTGCACCTGGTAACACTTTTTAGTGGCTAAAAGATCTGCAACTGGGCCTGAATGGCCGAGTGGCTAGCGCTCTGGCACTCGGTACCACAGGTTTCGGGTTCGAGTCCCGGCGGTACCATGGATGTTGTAGTGGTTCGGAATCCACTTTAAACCGTAGGTCCCGGTCGAATAGGATCGTAGAGCGTTGCGGGGGCATTGTTACTCCGCGTCCGTGGCTTATCTTCAAGTGACACGCTCCCCCTGGGTAATGCAAAGTGAGTAACGTTTGTGCAGAGCTAGCCTTAAGGCATTCAAGATCAAGTGTCTAAGTGTTTGCCCTCTGCATTAAAAAAAAAAAAAAATCTGCAACTTGGCATTATTGTTAGATTAATGAACTCTGTTTCAGCATGTTTTGTTGTTGTATGTTTTTTTTTGTTGTTCCTTTTTTGCTGTAACTGTTCATAATCTGCCATTTGAAATAAAAATAAAAATAAAAAAATGTATAGATCAAATATCGAATGATTTATAATTAATTGATTTTAAACAATTTATATATATTTAAATTTTATAAATTTACATTTTTAATTAGAATTGAATGTGAGAATTCTGATTGCATTTATTTGGTAAATGCAGAAAATTATTTTGTTATATCGGAAAAATCAATTCCTTCTGTGAATACAATTGGAATATAACTCTAATTTACTACTTATTAATTTTAATATCTTCATGAATGAAAATGTCTGTAGATCAAACTAATATCTAAAACACTGCCATAACTGCTGGACAAAAATTTTTTTGATGGCATACTTTTAAAATGAAAATTACTGAAAAGTATTCTCTGTATCATATAATATAATATACATCGATTAAATGATTTATTATTAATTTATTTTAAATAACCAATAGAAATATTGCAATCGCTGCTATTAATTAATTGCTACTTGTTAATTTTAAAAACTTCATGAATGAAAATTTTTTTACAAATTATCAGTCAAACTAATATCTAAATCACTGTCCATAACCACGGGTCAAACTCTTTCGATGTCATACTTTTAAGTTAAAAATTATTAAAAATTATTCACTGTATAATATAATCTAATATACGTAGATAAAAAAATCAAATTATTTATTATTAATTTATTTTTTTAAATAACCAATAGAAATATTGCAATCGCTGCTATTAATTAATTGCTACTTGTTAATTTTAAAAACTTCATGAATGAAAATTTTTTTACAAATTATCAGTCAAACTAATATCTAAATCACTGTCCATAACCACGGGTCAAACTCTTTCGATGTCATACTTTTAAGTTAAAAATTATTAAAAATTATTCACCGTATAATATAATCTAATATACGTAGATAAAAAAATCAAATTATTTATTATTAATTTATTTTAAATAACCAACAGAAATATTGCAATCGCTGCTATTAATTAATTGCTACTTGTTAATTTTAAAAACTTCATGAATGAAAATTTTTGTACAAATTATCAGTCAAACTAATATCTAAATCACTGTCCATGACCACGGGTCAAACTCTTTCGATGTCATACTTTTAAGTTAAAAATTATTAAAAATTATTCACCGTATAATATAATCTAATATACGTAGATAAAAAAATCAAATTATTTATTATTAATTTATTTTAAATAACCAACAGAAATATTGCAATCGCTGCTATTAATTAATTGCTACTTGTTAATTTTAAAAACTTCATGAATGAAAATTTTTTTTACAAATTATCAGTCAAACTAATATCTAAATCACTGTCCATGACCACGGGTCAAACTCTTTCGATGTCATACTTTTAAGTTAAAAATTATTAAAAATTATTCACCGTATAATATAATCTAATATACGTAGATAAAAAATCAAATTATTTATTATTAATTTATTTTAAATAACCAACAGAAATATTGCAATCGCTGCTATTAATTAATTGCTACTTGTTAATTTTAAAAACTTCATGAATGAAAATTTTTTTACAAATTATCAGTCAAACTAATATCTAAATCACTGTCCATAACCACGGGTCAAACTCTTTCGATGTCATACTTTTAAGTTAAAAATTATTAAAAATTATTCACCGTATAATATAATCTAATATACGTAGATAAAAAAATCAAATTATTTATTATTAATTTATTTTAAATAACCAATAGAAATATTGCAATCGCTGCTATTAATTAATTGCTACTTGTTAATTTTAAGACCTTCATTAATGAAAATTTCTTTACAACTTATTGGTCAAACTTATATTTAAACCACAGACAATAATCGCGGGTCAAATTTTTTTTTGAAGGCGAACCCTTAAAAAAAACTATTTCCGTATAATATAATATATGTGTATAGTCAAAAATCAAGTGAATTATTATTTATGCATTTTAAACACTATACATACATTTAAATTATATACAAATTTCATTTTTAATTAGAATTGAATGTGAGACATGTGATTGCATTCATTTGATTATATCGGACAAAATCAATCCCCTCTGTGAAGACAATAAATACTATTAATAAATGAAATGCTGCACTTGTTGTTAAGGCAGAATTATATATAGGCATATACCAATTAATGCAGCTTCGTCGCTAATTAATTGCTACTTATTGATTTTAAGAACTTCAACAATGAAAATTGTTTTACAATATTTGCAGTCAAACTGCATATCGTAAAACCACTTTGCATCACCCAGAGGGCGGTCACTTGAAGATAAAAAAATGCCACGGACGCGGAATAAATAATATGCCCCCGCAACGCTCTACGATCACATTAGACCGGGACCTACGGTTTAAAGTGGATTCCGAACCACTACAAACAACCATGGCACCGCCGGGACTCGAACCCGAAACCTGTGCTACTGAGAGCTAGCCACTCGGCCCTTCAGGCCCAGAATAATATATAATATTATTTATATTATATTAATATTTTATGTTTGACTCTAGTGTCTATGTTTGCAAGTCGATGCTAGGTTTTTTTTCAAACTTATGCTTGGCTCTCATGTTTGTGTTTGAATTTTTTTTCCAGTCTACGTTTAACTCTTTAGTCTATGCTTGAGTGTTTTGTAAGTCTATGCTTGATACTCACATCAATGTTTAAGTCAACTAAGTAAATATGCTTGATTTTCGTGTCTATCTTTGCCTCTTTTGCAAGACTATGTCTTACTCTCGTGTCTATGTTTGTTTATTTTGCAAGTCTATACTTCACTCTATTGTTAGGTGTATGTGTTGATGCACCAAAATATACTACGCTATACCCATAGTACGGTTGACTACATTATGTTTGGCGCTTTTGTAAACCTATGCTTGAATCTTTAGTAAGTCTATGCTTGATTGTGTCTATCTCTGACTCTTTTGTAAATCCATGCTTGATTCTCGTGTCAATGCTTAAGTCTAAACAAGTCAAGGCTTGATTTTCGTGTCTACCTTTGACTCTTTTGTAAGACTATGTTTGACTCTCGTGTCTATGTTTGATTCTTTTGCAAGTCTGGGCTTGACTTTATTGTTATGTGTCTATGTTAATGCACTATACCCACATTATGTGAACTCTATTAGGTCCACTTTACCGCGTTATGCCTATTCCTTTTCTTATGATTCACTCTAAATAATATTGATTCTTCTGCTTATTTAACGATACTATGGTATATGACCTCAGGCCAAGTGCTAGACATTTTAAAACAAAACGAACTCATTAACTAACAACAATTTTACCAATCAACTACTGGCTAATATAGGTCAGTAAATTTATTAAGAGGGGCGGGGAGCTTCAAATTGTACGCTATGCCCAACATTGAACACTAGGCCCTGCGGCGAATTTTTTTTTTCCAATGCAGCTGGCAAACAGACATGGACGTCTTGGATGCCTTAAGGCAAGCGCTGCACAGACGTTACTCATTTTGCATTACCCAGGGGGCGCGTGTCACTTGAAAATAAGCCCCGGACGCGGAGTAACAATGCCCCCGCAACGCTCTACGATCCTATTAGGACCGGGACCTACGGTTTAAAGTGGATTCCGAACCACTACACACATCCATGGCACCGCCGGGACTCGAACCCGAAACCTGTGGTACCGAGCGCCAGAGCGCCAGCCACTCGGCATTCAGGCCCATTGAATACTAGGCCTTGTGGCGAAATAACTCGTATAATTTTACTTTTAGTGCTTTTCTTTCAGTATTGTGTATGTTGGGAAGAAGTTCCATTCTTCTTCTGCGGAAAGCAGAGATTCGTCCCTGAAGTTTGTCTTTGTGGAAAGAGCCTTGAAATGGTGCGACAAAGAACGACTGCGTCGTTGTGTGCACTTTTTCTCGATGGACAATGCAGAATCGTGACATAAAGGGGTGATGTACCGATTATGAAATACTACTGATGAAGGTCCCCCCACCTGCGGAGAAAGTGGTGAATCATCTTTCATTAAACGCGTTCGAAGTTATGAAGATGACCTCGAAAGAATGAGGAAATCGTTTGCGGAAAAAAGAAAGGGATTTTTTTTTTTTTTTGTCAAGAGTGGGTGACATAAGACTGACGCACGCTTGGAAGATATTATTGCTATAACAATATTGATTAAAAATATGCTTATGTTTATAAAAATATGAAAGATTATTGCTACAAGAATATTGATTAAAAATGTGCTTATACTTATAAAATTATGAAAGATTATTGCAATAAAAATATTGATTAAAAAATGTGCTTATGCTTATTAAAAATACGAAAAATTATTGCTACAAGAATATTGATCAAAAATGTGCTTATAAAAAATGTGAAAAATTGTTCCTAAAAAATATTGATTAAAAAATATGCTTATGCTTATAAAGAATATGAAAGATTATTGCTACAAAAATATTGATTAAAAAATGTGATTATGCTCATAAAAAAATACGAAAAATTATTACTACAAAAATATTGATTAAAAAAATTTCATTTTGAAGATCTTTTTCAATTTTTTCCGTATGCTGCATACAACAGCTTTTAACTAATCTGCCTTATAATCTACATCTAAACATGAACAATCCTGCTTTATAATCTACATCTAAACATGAACAATTCTACCTTCTAATCTACATCTAAACATGAACAATCCTACTTCATAATCTACATCTAAACATAAACAATCCTACTTCATAATCTACATCTAAACATAAACAATCCTACTTCATAATCTACATTTAAACATGAACAATTCAGCCTTAGCTGCACACTGCATTCAATACCATGGTAAAAATTTCTTCATTAAAATTCTAAAAACAAAGTAATACCTTATAAAAAAAATTTTAAAGTCAATTCCTACTTTTTCCCCACTGTATTGCAGAAAGTCCTTTATAAATAATTTTTCATTCATTTTAAGTTTATCTAATCAGCTATTGGTAGATGCTGCTTTAAATCTAAAAAAAAAACAGTAAAATTAATTCATTAAATTTAATGAATGAATTAATATTTGAAAAAACTGTATTAACATCCAGTATCATCCACTACAAGTTCAAAAAAAAAATGTATTTGAACTTGAGTGAATGAATAAAAAGTATTCTATGAACGATTGAAAATGTGAACAAGATATATATAGGGAGAATGTGAGCTAATAGATGGAATTGAAAAAAGGAGAGGTCGGGGTGCATTCCTTTTTACGCAATCTTCGCAAGGTCTAAACTCGAGCTACACGATGCATTCAATACCAAAGTAGAATATCCCATATTAAAAATTTCAAAAAAAGAGAAATGAACTACTGTATATTTCCATGTAAGTATAGCAGAGAATTTTTAGAACTATAGAGTTTTGCATACCACGTTGGTTAAAACACGTCCGTTTTTTTTCCCCTAGCGCGTATGCTCATAGGAAACTGAGCATGCGCGCTAGGGAGAAAAGCTAACGGACGTCCTACGGTAACCAACGTACGGTATGCAAAAAAACTCTCTATTATTATATATGGAACCGCTAATCTCGCGAAAAACAAACTTTTCCGTTAGCCGGTAAATAAATTATCCTTTAGCTGATAAATTGTCAATAAATTATCCGTTAGCCGATAAATTGCCAAATAAATTTTCCGTTAGCCAATAAATTGCCAAATAAATTTTCTGTTAGCCGATTAATTGCCTACAACCGAAAAATTGCTAAATATGGCACATTTTTATTTCTTAAGTTTATGAACAAAAAAAATTATTTCATTTAAAATCGAGTTATTCGTGTAATGAAAGTGAGTTGTTTTATTTTCGGTATTATTTATCGTGCCGGTTTATTCCGTCGTCGTCGCCAAAATGAAAAATTTGATATTATCGAAATTTTAGTCCTGTTTACCAAAACGTAGACCCAAAAATAATTATATAATAAAGGAAATAATCCATTTTAATCAGTTATTCAGTTTTGAAATAATCAGTTATTCGTTTAATAAAAATGAGTTGTTTTATTTTCGAAAATGTCATATTGCTGGTTTGTTACGTCGTCGTCAAAACGAAAAGTCTTATGTTTGTGAATTTTTAGGGCGTCCACTGCGTGCATCGTCCTCGGTGCTCATTTCGCCTCGTTTAAATTTAGCAGATCACTTCTCTACGTCCGAATTATGTTTATCAAGCCATGTCTTGGCTTCAATAGTATTTTTTTTCGCCAAAAAAGCAATGCTTTATTAACACACGAAATTCCTTTTTATCCATTTTTTCAAACTAACAAAAGTTGCTTCGCCAAAAATGCTATAACTCACATACTAATAGTGCAACAGCTGTCAAATTTATACACGTGTCTTTTGAAGGTTAGGGCTAACTAAAATTCATATGGATTTAATACTAGTAGCGTCATCTATATGTCAGCCTATGAACTTTTCAGCCCACCAGTTAATTCATATGAAAATGAGTTGTTTTATTGTCGAAGTTATTTAGATTGTTGTTTTGTTGCGTCGTCGCCAAAATGAAAAAATCTGATGATTTGTGAAATGTGTGCCAGGATAAAGAAAAAGTACCAAAACGCATACTAGAAATAATGATATACAATAAATTAGTACATAGAAATAACAAAGAAAAAGAAAAATTACTTTAAATTTTTAACTTACTTTATGGTTTTTTTTCTTATTTTTTAATGCAGCATTATGAGGGGGGAAGTCTTGTACAGAAATAAAAAAATAAATCTTAACAACTTTTTTTTTTCCAGCTTATATACAGGTTTTCAACTCTGGGTCATTTTTAAAAAAAAAATGCACATATATATGCTTATATTCGGAATTATACATTTCCGGATTACAATCCTAGCTACGCAAATTCATACACAAATAAATAAATGAAATATAAGATCTTTAACCAAGTATTTAACAGTTTTCCCAATACCAGAAATAATCAAAATTTCTTAAGATGAACTAATTTATTTTATATAATGTAATGTAATATGTAACTAATTTCATTTTATATTGTTTGTGTGTTTAATATAAAATATCTATTGAATTTCGTGAGCTATTTATTGCGCATTACCCAATCAGAATAAATAGTACAAAAATAACAATAAAAGAAGAGTTCGCTTACAAAAATTTTACGTTTTCACCAACCCATAACCTGAACCATTATAAAATAAACAAAAAGCCTGAAATAAAAAGTTATTTTTTAAGGCATATGTTTGTGTTTTCTCAAATAGATACTGTTTCTTTTTTTCTTTCTGTTGCAACTCAATAATAATAATTATCTATACTCTATTCTAACAGATGACATTCTTAATAGATAATGATGATAACATATAGTATTAGTATTGTTCAGGTATATATAGTATATACCTGAGACCTATATATATGCAGGTAACATATAGTATTGTTTTCCTATAGGCTAACTAGGATTCAGCCTAGGGCCTCAAGATCAAGAGGGGCCTACATTCAAATTGTTAGCAAAATTAGAATGACACTATTCTAAAAACAGTAAGCACTGAATCAAAAATAAGGAGAAATTCTACACATATGACTAATAAATAAACTTAAAAATGTATACGTAAAAATAATTATTTTTGTAGTCAAAGATTTTTATTATTTGAATTTTGTTTCTTTGTAAATGTTGCTTGTTATGTTTGATTAGTTATTGTTACAATTACTCTATAGGGTACTGAGAATAAATGTCCAAATAAGCGTTCTCGACTTTTTTTTATTTATTATCCGTGCCACATTTTTTTATAAAGATGAGTACTAATCACAACATGTTTCATTTAACATATTGATATATATCACAATAATGATGTATTTTATTATGTCTCATGTAATTTCCAAACTTAAAAATGGGAAGTGAAAGGCCTCATAAGTGGAATAGCCTAGGGCCTCTTTTCATCTAAATCTGGCGTTGAGTATGTCACATAATTTTCATGCCATTAATTTTCTAAAATTCTAAGAAAACATGGTATTTATACAGAAACTACTTTTCTGTGGTAGATATAAGGTTCAGATTTATAACGAATGTTTTAATAATTACTTTATTTATTTATTTATTTTTTTTTTGACACTTAAGTATGCATTCATAGTGATTTTTTTTTCCTATGAAATTAGTCTCATTTAATTTGAGTCTAATTTGACTTAAGTGTCATTTTATTAACTATTTTCTTATAAATAATTTTTTTCACAAAAGCATAAAGAAATCGAAAAAAATTTTGTTTGTTTGTTTAGTTTTTAGAATTTGCGTTCATCAAATATTTTCTATGATTTATTTATTGTATTTTATTAACAAATCTGTTAAAAACAACTTAAGCACTGGTTTCCTATGTAAATTAGCATCCATTATTATTTCAGCTGTGTTACCATGACAACAACTTTTTAAAATTTTCTCAATATTTTTTTTCCCATTTAAGTTTCAAATTCAGTCAACTATATTCATTAAAAATATTTGTTACTGCAAGATTTCTTGAAATAAAAGAAGGACAATCTATTTTATTCTATTCTTTTCATTCTATTCCATTCTATTTTGTTGCATTCGGTTTTATTGTTTGTTTTGATTTAAAATTTGCATTCATAGACAAGACTGATAATTTTTTTATTTTATTTTATCAACAAATCTGTTAAAAACAACAATTTAAGAACGGGTTTCCTACGTAAATTAGAATTAATTATTTTTTCCGCTGCGTCACCATGGCAACAACCTTAATAAATTTTTTCATGTTTTTTTATTTTTTATTGAGTTAAGTTTCAAATCAGTCAACTACATTCATTAACCATATTTCTTGTTACTGGAAGATTTCATGAAATAATAGAGTAACGATTTATTTTATTCTATTCTTTTCATTCTATTCTATTCTATTTTGTTGCATTCGGTTTTATTGTTTGTTTTGATTTAAAATTTGCATTCATAGACAAGACTGATAATTTTTTTATTTTATTTTATCAACAAATCTGTTAAAAACAGCAATTTAAGAACGGGTTTCCTACGTAAATTAGAATTAATTATTTTTTCCACTGCGTCACCATGGCAACAACCTTAATAAATTTTTTCATGTTTTTTTATTTTTTATTGAGTTAAGTTTCAAATCAGTCAACTACATTCATTAACCATATTTCTTGTTACTGGAAGATTTCTTGAAATAATAGAGTAACGATTTATTTTATTCTATTCTTTTCATTCTATTCTATTCTATTTTATTGCATTCGGTTTTATTGTTTGCTTTGATTTAAAATTTGCATTCATAGACAAGACTGATAATTTTTTTATTTTATTTTATCAACAAATCTGTTAAAAACAACAATTTAAGAACGGTTTTCCTACGTAAATTAGAATTAATTATTTTTTCCACTGCGTCACCATGGCAACAACCTTAATAAATTTTTTCTTGTTTTTTTATTTTTTATTGAATTAAATTTCAAATCAGTCAACTACATTCATTAACCATATTTCTTGTTACTGGAAGATCCTTGAAATAAAAGAAGGACAATCTATTTTATTCTATTATATTTAATTCTATTCTATTCTATTTTGTTGCATTCGGTTTTATTGTTTGTTTTGATTTAAAATTTGCATTCATAGACAAGACTGATAATTTTTTTATTTTATTTTATCAACAAATCTGTTAAAAACAACAATTTAAGAACGGGTTTCCTACGTAAATTAGAATTAATTATTTTTTCCGCTGCGTCACCATGGCAACAACCTTAATAAATTTTTTCATGTTTTTTTATTTTTTATTGAGTTAAGTTTCAAATCAGTCAACTACATTCATTAACCATATTTCTTGTTACTGGAAGATTTCTTGAAATAATAGAGTAACGATTTATTTTATTCTATTCTTTTCATTCTATTCTATTCTATTTTGTTGCATTCGGTTTTATTGTTTGTTTTGATTTAAAATTTGCATTCATAGACAAAACTGATAATTTTTTTATTTTATTTTATCAACAAATCTGTTAAAAACAGCAATTTAAGAACGGGTTTCCTACGTAAATTAGAATTAATTATTTTTTCCACTGCGTCACCATGGCAACAACCTTAATAAATTTTTTCTTGTTTTTTTATTTTTTATTGAATTAAATTTCAAATCAGTCAACTACATTCATTAACCATATTTCTTGTTACTGGAAGATCCTTGAAATAAAAGAAGGACAATCTATTTTATTCTATTATATTTAATTCTATTCTATTCTATTTTGTTGCATTCGGTTTTATTGTTTGTTTTGATTTAAAATTTGCATTCATAGACAAGACTGATAATTTTTTTATTTTATTTTATCAACAAATCTGTTAAAAACAACAATTTAAGAACGGGTTTCCTACGTAAATTATTAATTATTTTTTCCGCTGCGTCACCATGGCAACAACCTTAATAAATTTTTTCATGTTTTTTATTTTTATTGAGTTAAGTTTCAAATCAGTCAACTACATTCATTAACCATATTTCTTGTTACTGGAAGATTTCTTGAAATAATAGAGTAACGATTTATTTTATTCTATTCTTTTCATTCTATTCTATTCTATTTTGTTGCATTCGGTTTTATTGTTTGTTTTGATTTAAAATTTGCATTCATAGACAAGACTGATAATTTTTTTATTTTATTTTATCAACAGATCTGTTAAAAACAACAATTTAAGAACGGGTTTCCTACTTAAATTAGAATTAATTATTTTTTCCGCTGCGTCACCATGGCAACAATCTTAATAAATTTTTTCATGTTTTTTTATTTTTTATTGAGTTAAGTTTCAAATCAGTCAACTACATTCATTAACCATATTTCTTGTTACTGGAAGATCCTTGAAATAAAAGAAGGACAATCTATTTTATTCTATTCTTTTCATTCTATTCTATTCTATTTTGTTGCATTCGGTTTTATTGTTTGTTTTGATTTAAAATTTGCATTCATAGACAAGACTGATAATTTTTTTATTTTATTTTATCAACAAATCTGTTAAAAACAACAATTTAAGAACGGGTTTCCTAAATAAATTAGAATTAATTATTTTTTCCACTGCGTCACCATGGCAACAACCTTAATAAATTTTTTCTTGTTTTTTTATTTTTTATTGAATTAAATTTCAAATCAGTCAACTACATTCATTAACCATATTTCTTGTTACTGGAAGATCCTTGAAATAAAAGAGTGACAATTCATTTTATTCTATTCTATTTTGTTGCATTCTGTTTTATTGTATTCCATTTTATTCTTATTTTATTTTATTTCATTCTATTCCATTGTGTTTTATTTCATTCTGTTTTATTGCATACCATTCTGTTTGTTTTGATTTAAATTTGCGTTCATAGACAAGATTGGCGATTTATTTATTTTATTTTATTAACAAATTTGTTAAAAACAACAACTAATGCACATGTTTCTAAATAAATTAGTATCGATTATTTTTTCAGCTGTGTCAACGTGGCAACAACTTTTAAAAATTGTCTCAATATTTTTCTTTGTCCTTATTTTTGCGTTAAGTTCCAATTTAGTCGGCTACATTCATTAACCATATTTCTTGTTACTGGAAGAATCCCCGAAAGAAAAAAATAACGATCTATTTTATTCGTCGTTATTGTATTCCATTGTATTGTATTCTATTTTATTCTGTTCCGTTTTATTGTATTCCATTTTATTTTATTCTACTTTATTCCTATTCCTATTCTGTTTCATTTAATTAATTTATTTTATTTTATTCTATTCCTATACTGTTTTATTTAATTAATATATTTTATGATTATTACTATTATTATTATTTTGTCATTAGGAATAATTTAGTCTTTTCAATACCCCTCTCAAAACACACAATTATAAAATTTTACAATACAAAATTAACCATTTAAAGCTCAATGCCTGTGTGGCTGCTTAACATAAAACAGTCATTAAACAAGGCTGTAAGTGTCAATAAATCTTCGATCGTGCATATGTCCAATTAACCGTAACCGACAGATGTCCAACAAAACCGATGCTTCTTACTACCATAGTGGTGGAAATGGCCTGACCGCTCCACCTGACCTTTGACCTGCAGCTTCTTAGCCGGTAGTTCAAGAACCAGCGTGGTATAGCACCAAGGTCCCAAGGGGGTTGGGTTTGGGGGGGGAGGGGACAACGATGAGTCATCCTCACCTGTTTGACCAATTCGTGTGCAGAGATTCAATTGTGGTTCGAATCTTTTTCTTTTCATCCGAAGAAAAAGCGGTTGCAACAAACGTGTGTTTACTGGAGCGTTGTAGATGGTAATTGGCAGGTTATTTTCGTTTTGCGCATGAAAGGATGAGTCATAAAGGATTAGCGGAAATAGCCCTAAAAGGCTGTTGATTTCTGGGGACGTAAATAAAGAAAAAAACAGTCAGTTTCTATAGATTATGACACTGCGGTTTCTCTCAAACACGCTTTAAAAACTATAGAAAATTCTTTTTAAAATATGGCGAAACTATTAAATGGTGCAAAATTTGGAAAAATGCGGTTTTATTTAAGTATATATTTTAAGAACTGAGGAAAATGCTTTTAAAATGTCGCTTAAAAATTACCTGTTTTAAAAATTACCGTAACACTGTTCGGCTATACTACTGCGTCCAAAATGTAAGACCAATTTTTAAATAAAATTCCTAGGGCTTAAAGAATTTCATTTTTTCCCGCCTTTTTTACGTTGCTGGCACTGTCCTTGACATCTGTGAGAAATTTGGCGTCAAAATATTCATTAGTGCTTGAGTTACGCTTGGTTTTGTGAGATGCTAAAACTGATTCCGGAGATTTTTGAAATGCCTGAATCAATTGAGCAAGAACTTGCTTTAAATTTTGTTTGCGAAAACGTATAGAATGTTGCAGAAGGCATTCGGTGAGCATTCCTATATCGGAAAGAAATGTTTAGAAGTGGTATAAGCAGTTGAAAAAAGGCAGAGAACGTGTTGAAGACGAATTGCCCTCGGTCGACTATCCACCTCAACCGACGAAGCTCACTTCCAAAAAAATGAAAGATTTGGTGCTTGCAAACCGTCGATTTACAATTAGAGACCTTGCCGATGATGTTGGAATTTTAAAAGGATCGGTCTATTCCATTTTGGGCCACAAACGCGTCAAATCTTGATTGGTACCGAAAACACTGAATGCGCCAGCTCACAGTGCATTGATTCTTCGTGACTTTTCCGCCAAAAATGATCATCATATTCACACTGTACGACTTCTGGATATTTCCTAAACACAAAAGTCCTCTCCGGGGACGTCGATTGAAGAGATTCAAAGTGAATCGGATAATCAAAGTGAATAAATAAAGAGTTTTTGAAAAAAAAAATGTAATTGGTCTTACTTTTTGGACACAGTAGTAAAGGATTCACAATTTGGAAGAAAATCTCATTACGACATGACATTTGTAAATTTTTACACTTATGCCTCGCATTACTAAAAAAAAAAAAAAAAAATGACTTCATTTTAAAAACAGAAGAAACTCCTTTTCAAATATCTCGAAAGTGTTACACGGTTTTAGTCTAAAGGGTTCGAAATTTGGCAGAAAATGTCATTACAGCATGGCATTTCTACATTTTTACTGGTATAACACGTATTTTTAAAACACGGTTTCTCTCTAAACGGTTCGAAATTTGGAAGCAAATGACATTGCGACATGACATTTCTACGTTTCTGCTCGAATAACAATTATTTTTAAAACACGATTTCTCTCTAAACGGTTCGAAATTTGGAAGCAAATGACATTTCTACGTTTCTGCTCGAATAACAATTATTTTAAAACACGATTTCTCTCTAAACGGTTCGAAATTTGGAAGCAAATGACATTGCGACATGACATTTCTACGTTTCTGCTCGAATAACAATTATTTTTAAAACACGATTTCTCTCTAAACGGTTCGAAATTTGGAAGCAAATGACATTGCGACATGACATTTCTACGTTTCTGCTCGAATAACAATTATTTTAAAAACACGATTTCTCTCTAAACGGTTCGAAATTTGGAAGCAAATGACATTGCGACATGACATTTCTACGTTTCTGCTCGAATAACAATTATTTTTAAAACACGATTTCTCTCTAAACGGTTCGAAATTTGGAAGCAAATGACATTGCGACATGACATTTCTACGTTTCTGCTCGAATAACAATTATTTTTAAAACACGATTTCTCTCTAAACGGTTCGAAATTTGGAAGCAAATGACATTGCGACATGACATTTCTACGTTTCTGCTCGAATAACAATTATTTTTAAAACACGATTTCTCTCTAAACGGTTCGAAATTTGGAAGCAAATGACATTGCGACATGACATTTCTACGTTTCTGCTCGAATAACAATTATTTTTAAAACACGATTTCTCTCTAAACGGTTCGAAATTTGGAAGCAAATGACATTGCGACATGACATTTCTACGTTTCTGCTCGAATAACAATTATTTTTAAAACACGATTTCTCTCTAAACGGTTCGAAATTTGGAAGCAAATGACATTGCGACATGACATTTCTACGTTTCTGCTCGAATAACAATTATTTTTAAAACACGATTTCTCTCTAAACGGTTCGAAATTTGGAAGCAAATGACATTGCGACATGACATTTCTACGTTTCTGCTCGAATAACAATTATTTTAAAACACGATTTCTCTCTAAACGGTTCGAAATTTGGAAGCAAATGACATTGCGACATGATATTTCTACGTTTCTGCTCGAATAACAATTATTTTTAAAACACGATTTCTCTCTAAACGGTTCGAAATTTGGAAGCAAATGACATTGCGACATGACATTTCTACGTTTCTGCTCGAATAACAATTATTTTTAAAACACGATTTCTCTCTAAACGGTTCGAAATTTGGAAGCAAATGACATTGCGACATGACATTTCTACGTTTCTGCTCGAATAACAATTATTTTAAAACACGATTTCTCTCTAAACGGTTCGAAATTTGGAAGCAAATGACATTGCGACATGACATTTCTACGTTTCTGCTCGAATAACAATTATTTTTAAAACACGATTTCTCTCTAAACGGTTCGAAATTTGGAAGCAAATGACATTTCGACATGACATTTCTACGTTTCTGCTCGAATAACACGTATTTTTAAAACACGATTTCTCTCTAAACGGTTCGAAATTTGGAAGCAAATGACATTGCGACATGACATTTCTACGTTTCTGCTCGAATAACAATTATTTTTAAAACACGATTTCTCTCTAAACGGTTCGAAATTTGGAAGCAAATGACATTTGCGACATGACATTTCTACGTTTCTGCTCGAATAACAATTATTTTTAAAACACGATTTCTCTCTAAACGGTTCGAAATTTGGAAGCAAATGACATTGCGACATGACATTTCTACGTTTCTGCTCGAATAACAATTATTTTTAAAACACGATTTCTCTCTAAACGGTTCGAAATTTGGAAGCAAATGACATTGCGACATGACATTTCTACGTTTCTGCTCAATTTATTTTTTTTTTTTCTCTAAACGGTTCGAAATTTGGAAGCAAATGACATTGCGACATTTTCTGCTCGAATAACAATTAAAAACACGATCTCTCTAAACGGTTCGAAATTTGGAAGCAAAATGACATTGCGACATGACATTTCTACGTTTCTGCTCGAATAACAATTATTTTTAAAACACGATTTCTCTCTAAACGGTTCGAAATTTGGAAGCAAATGACATTGCGACATGACATTTCTACGTTTCTGCTCGAATAACAATTATTTTTAAAACACGATTTCTCTCTAAACGGTTCGAAATTTGGAAGCAAAATGACATTGCGACATGACATTTCTAAATAACAATTATTTTTAAAACACGATTTCTCTAAACGGTTCGAAATTTGGAAGCAAATGACATTGCGACATGACATTTCTACGTTTCTGCTCGAATAACAATTATTTTAAAACACGATTTCTCTCTAAACGGTTCAAATTTGGAAGCAAATGACATTGCGACATGACATTTCTACGTTTCTGCTCGAATAACAATTATTTTTTAAAACACGATTTCTCTCTAAACGGTTCGAAATTTGGAAGCAAATGACATTTGCGACGAAGCTTCACGTTTCTGCTCGAAAACAATTATTTTAAAACACGATTTCTCTCTAAACGGTTCGAAATTTGGAAGCAAATGACATTGCGACATGACATTTCTACGTTTCTGCTCGAATAACAATTATTTTTAAAACACGATTTCTCTCTAAACGGTTCGAAATTTGGAAGCAAATGACATTGCGACATGACATTTCTACGTTTCTGCTCGAATAACAATTATTTTTGGGCTCTCTAAACTTCGAAATTTGGAAGCAAATGACATTTCTACGTTTGTACTCGAAAACAATTATTTTAAAACACGATTTCTGAATGCGCCAGTTGACATTGCGACATGACATTTCTACGTTTCTGCTCGAATAACAATTATTTTAAAAAACGATTTCTCTCTAAACGGTTTTTTTGGAAGCAAATGACATTGCGACATGACATTTCTACGTTTCTGCTCGAATAACAATTATTTTTAAAACACGGTTTCTCTCTAAACGGTTCGAAATTTGGAAGCAAATGACATTTCTACGTTTCTGGTCGAATAACAATTATTTTTAAAACCGTTTCTCTCTAAACGGTTCGAAATTTGGAAGCAAATGACATTGCGACATGACATTTCTACGTTTCTGCTCGAATAACAATTATTTTTAAAACACGATTTCTCTCTAAACGGTTCGAAATTTGGAAGCAAATGACATTTCTACGTTTCTGCTCGAATAACAATTATTTTAAAACACGATTTCTCTCTAAACGGTTCGAAATTTGGAAGCAAATGACATTGCGACATGACATTTCTACGTTTCTGCTCGAATAACAATTATTTTAAAACACGATTTCTCTCTAAACGGTTCGAAATTTGGAAGCAAATGACATTGCGACATGACATTTCTACGTTTCTGCTCGAATAACAATTATTTTTAAAACACGATTTCTCTCTAAACGTTTCGAAATTTGGAAGCAAATGACATTTCTACGTTTCTGCTCGAATAACAATTATTTTTTAAAACACGATTTCTCTCTAAACGGTTCGAAATTTGGAAGCAAATGACATTGCGACATGACATTTCTACGTTTCTGCTCGAATAACAATTATTTTTAAAACACGATTTCTCTCTAAACGTTTCGAAATTTGGAAGCAAATGACATTTCTACGTTTCTGCTCGAATAACAATTATTTTTTAAAACACGATTTCTCTCTAAACGGTTCGAAATTTGGAAGCAAATGACATTTCTACGTTTCTGCTCGAATAACAATTATTTTTAAAACACGATTTCTCTCTAAACGGTTCGAAATTTGGAAGCAAATGACATTGCGACATGACATTTCTACGTTTCTGCTCGAATAACAATTATTTTTAAAACACGATTTCTCTCTAAACGGTTCGAAATTTGGAAGCAAATGACATTTCTACGTTTCTGCTCGAATAACAATTATTTTTAAAACACGATTTCTCTCTAAACGTTTCGAAATTTGGAAGCAAATGACATTTCTACGTTTCTGCTCGAATAACAATTATTTTAAAACACGATTTCTCTCTAAACGGTTCGAAATTTGAAGCAAATGACATTTACAACATTTCTACGTTTCTGCTCGAATAACAATTATTTTTAAAACACGATTTCTCTCTAAACGGTTCGAAATTTGGAAGCAAATGACATTTCTTCTACGTTTCTGCTCGAATAACAATTATTTTTAAAACACGATTTCTCTCTAAACGGTTCGAAATTTGGAAGAAATTGTTATTACATGATATTTCAATATTTTTTGCTTGTATGTCACTTAATGCTTAAACACGACGTTACTCAAAAATATTTTTTAAAAAATGACAAAAATTCTTTTAAAATAATCCGAAACTGTAATATAGTTTAGTTCTCAACGGTTTAAAATTTAGGAGAAATCCCATTGCAGCACGGAATTGCTAGATTTTTGTTTTTATTACACGCGTCATTAAAATAATGTTTTACACAAGCACGATTTAAAACAGGAAAATTCTTTTAGAATATCGCTAAAGTCTAACATGTTTTCCTTCAAAACGGTCCAAAATATGTTTTTCCAACCATATTTATTATACTACTGCGTCAAAAAGTAAGATCAATTTTCAATTTAAATTTCCCGGGCATATGAAATTTCAATTTTTTTTCTTTTTTTTTTTTTTTTTTTCGGCACTGTCCTTGACATCTGTGTGGAATTTGACGTCAAAATATTCATTAGTGCTTGAGTTACGCTTGGTTTTGTGAGACGTTAAAACTGATTCCGGCGATTTTTGAAATGTCTGAATTCATTGAGCAAAGAACTTGCATTCAATTTTGTTTGCGGAAACGTATAGAATGTAGCAGAAGGCATTCGGTGAGCATTCCTCTATCGGAAAGAAATGTTTAGAAGTGGTATAAACAGTTCAAAGAAGGCAGAAAACGCGTTGAAGACGTGGAGCCCTCTGGTCGACCACCAACCTCAACCGACGAAGCTCACGCCCAAAAAAATTAAAGATTTGGTTCTTGCAAACCGTCGATTTACAATTAGAGACCTTTGCTGATGATGTTGGAATTTCAAAATTCCATTTTTAAAAGATGTTTTGGGCTCAAACTCGTCAAATCTTGATTTGTACCGAAAACACTGAATGCGCCAGTTCACACTGCATTGTTTCTTAGTTACTTTTTCTCCAAAAATGAAACCCATATTTTTCCACAATCACCGTATTCACCTGATTTAGCATCGGGTTACTTCTAGCTATTCCCTAAACTAAGACCATTCCGAGGACACCGTTTTGAGTCAAAAATGACCAGAAGACATATTTCAAAAATCGCCGGAATCAGTTTTAGCGTCTCACAAAGCCAAGCGTACTTCAAACACTAATGAATATTTTGACGCGAAATTCGACACAGATGTCAAGGACAGTGCCAGCAACCTAAAAAAGAAAAAAAAAATTGAAATACCATATGCCTGGGAAATTTAAATTGAAAAATTTAAATTGGTCTTACTTTTTGGACACAGTAGTATCATTAAGACACGACTAGTGTAAATTGAATTGCTACAACACACTTTTAGTCAAAAACATTTTGAAAATCGAGAAAAATCTTCTGTTTTAATGTTGTTAAAGATTACTAAGAAATCTTGCTATTAACACAAAAGTTCTAAAAAGTAATTTTGGAGTGATCTATTTAACAAAAGATGGGATGAGATTTTTAAGTATAAGCACTAACTTGTTCAAATTTATTTATTTATTTTTTTTTTTTTCTATTTGAGTATTTTTTGTCGAATTAGATCTGCGTATAGAGATTTAAAATTTATTTAAAATTTTAAATTGTTTTTCTTATTAAATTATTAAATATTTTTTTAAAAGTTTAATTTTTTTAAGCTTTTAGCATATATTTACAAGAATTAAAATTTCTCTACTCATTTGAAATAATAACAACTACAGTAATAATTATAATAATAATTATTATTAGTTACAGGATTGAAAAAATAAAATGAACAAAAAATAATTTTATCATAATGTCTAAATTTCAACTTTTTATCGCAATAGGCAATAGTTAATGTTTGAGTCAATAAATTTCCATTATTTCTTCTAAGTTTTTTTAATAATATTAATTATACAAATATGTAATAAAAATAAGTTTAATAATATCGTAACATAACATATAATTGTAACTTTTAATGTAAATTAATGTAACATTTGAAATAATAACAACAACAGTAATAATCATTATAATTAGTATTATTATTATTGAAAAAAAAAGAAAAATTTTTAATAAAAAAGAAATAATTTTATTATAATTTCTAAATTTATTAATGACGATAATACTTCAATTTTTTTTTTATCACTATAGGCCTTAGCTAATGTTTGAGTGAATAAATTTCCATATCTTTTAAAACGTTATAACAATATATTAATAATAATAATTATATAATGATAATATAATAAAAATAAGTTTAATTATAGCGTAATATAATATTTAATGTAATATAACGTTTAACATAATGTAACTTGTATAACGTAACATAACTTTTAACATAATGTAACTTGTATAAAATAACATAACTTTTAACATAATGTAACTTGTATAATGTAACACAGCGTTTAATTGTAACATTTAACGAAAATTAACGTAATATAATGTTTAACGAAAATTAAAGTATTGTAACGTTTAACATAATGTAACTTAAAGTATAATTTAACATAACAAATAACATTAAAACGTAACATAATGCGAATAAGCAAATTTTAGTATACTTAAAACATTTTAATAAACATATAGCAGTTTTGCTTCAAAGCAAAAAGTCTTATAAAATGTGTTAATGAAAATGAAATCCTCAAAACGATGATAAACTGAATTTCTACTTGAAACTACTGTATCTTAGAAGTTTACTAAAGATTGTTTACTACAACATCTGAGCAGTGAGATATGAGTCATCATCACTGTGTTGTTCAGCTACTTTCTTTAGCCCCTTAACCCCTGAGGAGCCCCCCCTCTATATGGAGGACTATCAACAAACCTGTATATACTAAAGTATAATTGCCGGTTGATAGCAACTGACAGGTTTCTTTTCATGGCGTACAAAGGAAGTGAGTCATATATAGTAGGCTTGCTGAATTGATAACAAAAAAAGAGGGTTGAGTTTGTGATGACGTGTGTTTTACTTTAAAAAATATATACTACTGTCTCCAAAATGTAGGATCAATTTTCACTTTAAAATTCCAGGGGTTTATGGAATTTCAAATTTTTTTTTTTTTTTCTTGCTTTTTTAGGTTGCTGACACTTGTCCTTTACATCTGTGTGAAATTTGACGTCAAGATATTCATTAGTGTTTGAATTACGCTTGGCTTTGTGAGACGCTAAAACTGATTACGGTGATGTTTGAAATGTCTGAATTCATTGAGCAAAGAACTTGCATTCAATTTTGTTTGCGGAAACGTATAGAATGTTGCAGAAGGCATTCGGTGAGCATTCCTATATCGGAAAGAAAGGTTTAGAAGTGGTAAGAACAGTTCAAAGAAGGCAGAGAACGAGAGCGTTGAAGACGAAGAGCCCTCTGGTCGACCACTTTGCTGATGAGTTGCAATTTCAAAATTCAATTTTAAAAGATGCTTTGGGCCTCAAACGCTTCAAATCTCGATAGGTACCGAAAACACTGAATGAGCAAGTTCACATTGCATTCATTCTTCGTGACATTTCGCCAAAAATGAAACCCATATCGTTCCACAACCACTGTGTTCACACCATTCGACTTCTGGCTATTTCCTAAACTCAAAAGACCCCTCTGGGGACACCATTTTGAGTCAATTGAAGAGATTCAATGTGAATCGGGGCGCGCTTTGAAGGCCATCCTTGCCGATGACTTTTTAGTATGCTTTGAGGATTGGAAA
Source organism: Caerostris darwini (assembly GCA_021605075.1). Taxonomy (NCBI): domain Eukaryota; kingdom Metazoa; phylum Arthropoda; class Arachnida; order Araneae; family Araneidae; genus Caerostris; species Caerostris darwini. The sequence continues at coordinate 97,845 of BPLQ01009722.1, read as the reverse complement.
AAAAAGTTCGCATAAGTGCATTGTGTCCGGAGGGAATTACTTGGAAGGCGATAAAATAAATTAGAAAGAATAAATTAAGAGTAGCAGCAGTAAGAGTATATGGCAGTTTTGATTCAAAGCAAAAAGTCTTACGAAATGTTTTAAAGAAAAGAAAAGAACCAATACGGAAATAAACTTCATTTTTACATCTCAAAAGGTGTTTACTACATAATTCCAGCAGTAGGTCATGAGCCATACTCACTGTGCTGTTCAGCTACTTTGTTTAGCCCCTTAACCCCAGGATCCTGTACCCCCTTCCCCGAATAGAGGACTATCAACAAACCTGTATACACTAAAGTATAATTGACGGTTGATAGCAACTGACAGGTTTCTTTTCATGATATACAACAGGGACGACCAACACAAATGATCTTGCGGGCCACTTTGGAAATGCATCTTAACTCCGCGGGCCGCATAAAAAATGATATATCCCCATATTAGATTTAGACCCACTATAGACATTTTTTGGAGTTAAAAATTGAAACATAATGAGTTATTATTTTTGTGTTTGCTGTTATTCTTACATGTAAACATAGATAACATAATAATGATGTTACTAAGCGCACATTGTAAAGAAATATACAACACTAAAAATGAAATATAAAAAACATATGAATATAAACGAAATAAAAAAAAAATCATAAAAAAATATTTATTTTACTAGTGCGATATTTGTCACTGAGGTCATTTAAAGTAAAACATAGAACCCGTTATATTAGATTTTCCAAGATGTGCGCGCATCGTGAGTTCGCAGAATATAATTTAATTATTCTGCCAACTCATAACTGTAAACTCATCAATGAAACAGGCAATATCTGTCCTATATTCGCAAGAATATTATTCTAACATCAAATATAATTTGTTTTCATAATTTCGACAGTTCATATGGATGCACACATAATGTATTTTTTCAATACATTGGTTTTCACTACATTGGTCATCATAAAATATATTTTGTAAAAGTGTGATAAATCTCACGGGCCGCAAAAATATTCAAGGCATTCCACATGCGGCCCTCGGGCCCGGTTTGGCTACGCCTGGTATACAAGAATGTAAGGCTTGCTGAATTGGTGACTGAAACGAGTGCCATGCTGAGTTTGTGATAAGGTGCGTTTTATTTTGAAAAATATTTGCCAAAAGAATCCAGTTTTTAACTTAATGTAAAATATTTTGCAGTTTTATATTGATTGTTCATTGTCATGCATTTATGATAGTATATTTTCATAAAAGATACTGGTGAATTAAAAGCAAGAAAATGAAAAGTTAAATTCAAAAATGTACATAATCGTATTCGAATGTTTTTAATAATTCAATGAAATAATTTAATCATTATTTGATACATTTTTGCATTATAATTACATTTTTTTCATAGACAAATATTTAAGAAACTAAAAAGCAGATATAAGAAAATACTGCAGCGAAATAACGAAAGATATTTCACAGATAAATAACTGTTAACGTATTTGGACTTCATATTAGTTAAATTATCAATTAGCATCTCAAAACTGTATATTTTATGTATAAATATAATCTTTTACAGACGGTAATAATAAATGTAAGTTCAATTTCACACTTTCTAAAATGTAGGTATATATGTATAAAGCTGAAATTAATTGTGGTTTTTTTTTTTTCTAAAAAATATATCAGCAAGAAGTTTAATTCCTTTTTTAAATTCCTACTATTAGTTTTCACTCTCCCTATATATATCTTGTTCAAATTTTCAATTATAAAATACTTTTATTAAAATTCATCCACTCAAGCTCAAATACATTTTTTTTTGAACTTGTAGTGGATGACACTGGATGTTAATGCAGTTTTCTCAAATATTAATTCAGTAATTAAATTAAATTAATTAATTTCATTTTTTTAGATTTAAGTTGCATGTATCTAATAATAGATGGCGCCAGATGTAAGAGGAGAATTTCAACTTTATTTGTAAAGAGTTTTTCTGCAATTTAGTGAAAAAAAAGTAAGAATTGACTTTAAAAAAATTTTTTTATAAAAAAAAAATCCGTTAGCTTTTTTTAATTAAAAAGAAACACATTTTGTATCAAAAATAAAATAAAACAAAGGTAAATACTCGTATTTTAATTTTAAATTTAAAATATTTTATTTGTCATGTTACTAATATTACAAACTTAATTAATATACATATCTTATTCATTAGCTCAACAGCCCCATGGGAGCCAATGCCGTCTACAGCCTACTGGCAGATTTCAGAACAGGAGATGTTTTCTTTTTACGGGGTAGAGGTGTAAACCCTACGTCTAACGCCACACAGTTCTATTAGACCGGTAACTACGGTTTAAAGTGGATTCCAAACCACTGGGGCATCGCCCTACTGAACCCAAAACTTGTGGCACCAAGCGCTAGTCACTCTGCCATCAGTCCTTTTATACCTTAGTAGAGTGCAAAATGGTCTTTGGTGAAAATTTATATGTATATTTAATTGTTGGCACGATTGCTGTAGTAGATGGATATATAAACAATCGGATTCTAAATTTTCAATACTTGCAAAAATAAATTATATTTTGGTAAATGCATAAAGTTGTTCAGTGATGGAACATATTTGATATGCGAATACATTGATGATGCTTCAATTATTTAAAACATTATATTTTCATAAACCTATCAATTGGATGAAATACAGTTCATAAATTCAGTTTCAATAAGTCAGTTTAATGTTTATAACAAAGCAATAACAATCGAAAAAGTAATGACATGGACTGAACAATTAGATATTTAGTTATTAACACATTTGCAATTTCCTGAAGAAAATTGTATTGACAAAGGTCAAGGAAAAAAAATTGTTTTTTATTTTAAATTGTTTCACTGTGAAATAAAATAAAATCCATTATAAATAGGATTGATGGAAGTATATTTTTAACTAACTCCATGGTATGTCCATGATGGGCCAATGGCGTCTGCTATTGGCAGTTTTCGAGACAGGCGATATTTTCTTTTTTACGGGGTAGTATTATCAGCCCTACGCTCTACAATCTTATTAGACCGATGAGCTACGGTTTAAAGTGGATTCCGACCTACTACAAAAATCCATGGCACCGCAAGAACTCGAACCCGATACCTATGGCACCGAGCGTCAGAGCGCCAGTCACTCGGCCATCAGGCCCATATATAAAACTAAATAAATAAAAGATTCCATCGTTAATTATTATTACGTGCAGGAATATACACAGAAACACAGACTTCTGCGGTCCAGAATCTTCATGTACCTACAATAATTTGTTATCGAGGAAATATATATGTATATATATATAATTTTTTTACTGTTATGTCAAGGGTTGCATAGCTAGTTCCATTTTGAAATTAATCCATGTTTCTTTTTAAAACTGTTCAAGGGTCCGTTTTAAAATCGCTTTACACAAAAGATGTAATTGTTGCTGAATAATTTATTAAAATACGTAAGCCTGGTTGAATAACTGTAACAGGTGGGCTGAAAGGTTTGTAGGCTGACACATAGATGGCTCTACTAGTATTACATCCATATGAGTTTTAGTTAGCCCTAACCTTCAAAAGACACATGTATAAATTTGACAGCTGTTGCACTATTAATATGGGAGTTATAGCATTTTTAGTGTTCATGACGTCCAGTCCACTCGGCTGACTGTCGATTGGACTCCGGTGTGAAATGATGGAGCCATGTTTTACGATTTTTACGGGTTTATTACGATTGAACAGCTCCAAACACTGCTTAGAATCATCAATTCGTTGTTGTTTTTCGGAGGGCATTGCTTGATGAGTGGTGTAATATTCCCCAAGATCAGATTGATAATTTGATACTCAGCATGCCTAGGCGTTGTAAGGCCTGTATTGCCTCGTCCGGGAGACATACTCCATATTAACCATCATACTAACCATGTTATACTGTTTTTTGTAAATAGGTTCTTTTTTGAAATTTGCTCCAGGGAGTAAAAATCGCAATTTTTATTAATTATGTCAAACATATAGCATCTTTTTTGCTCTTTACCTTTTGTTTAATGAATAGACTTTACAAATAAGTCAAATTTGTTTTGCTTCTGTCTCTTTCTTTGCCTGAACTTCATTATTCTTAATTTATGGACATGAGTGTAAAAGTAAAATGGAAGACATATTATACGCAGGCGGGAAAAAAAAAAAAGAATATCGGGTACCTTATGCGGTGTGTGCCCCCCTCCCCCTCCTCCCCCGATGTAAAGAAAAGGCGGGAACAGAAAGAGGTGAGTTAAATGTTGCCACGTATTGATAGAAACTAGCCGTGTTTTTTTTTTTTTTTTTTTTTTTCCCCGTATCTTTTTTTTTCTTTCCTTTCCCACTCAAAACATGAGTCACACAGGTTTAAAGAAAAAAACTATTAAAAAAATTGAATAATAGTTGTTGCATTCTTTTACTGTTTTCGAATTTGTGTAATACATGTTTAATTTTGACTGTGCGTATTTAATTATGACTATGCCATGAGTGTGATTATTGAAAATAAATTGAAATTTAGCAGTTTACTGTGAAAAAATTTCAGAATTTAAAATTGTTAAAGTTTTGATCTCACCTTAAGGTATGAATTACACAAATTTAAAGAAATAATAACGAAAAAAAATTGATTTTTCAGAAATATTTATATTATTGTTTTCAAATATGTGTAATAAAAATTTAATTTAATTAGGACTATGAATAATGCTTTCGACAATTGAAATTAGCGTTTATCGTAAAAAATTTCATAATTTTAAATGGTTATCAAGTATAATTTCTTGCCAACTAAAGACATGAGTCCCCAGGTTTAAAAAAAAGTTAAATTTGCGGCTATATTTGTTTTACAGATATGTGTTATACAAATTTAAATGAAATTATAACTATGTCTATTTCATTAGAACTATGCTATGACTATGACTATTTAATTATCCATTTAGCTTAAAGACATTTATAAAGATTGAAAAAATGTATTTAAAAAAAAATTTGGATTTACGAAAATATTTATATTACAGTTATGGAATATGTGCAATGCAATTTTAAATTTAATTAATATCATAAATCATGTTTTCAGAAATTTATGTATTGAAGTTTACTGTGAAAAATTCATAATTTAAAATATGTTTTCATCGGGTTTTTTTTTTTTTTGTTGTTCTAATGCAGCTGGCAAACACTTAGACAGCTTGGTCCTGATGCCTTAAGGCAAACGCTGCACAGACGTTACTCACTTTGCATTACCCAGAGGGCGCGTGTCACTTGAAGATAAGCCACGGACGCGGAGTAACAATGCCCCCGCAACGCTCCTATTAGGACCGGGACCTACGGTTTTAAAGTGGACTCCGAACCACTACAAACATCCATGGCACCGCCAGGATTTGAACTCGAAACCTGTGGTACCAAACGCCAGACCGCTAGCCACTCGGCTATTCAGGCCGCAATATTTTCATGGTAAAAATATTTTTTCTTTTCAAAAATATGCTCAAGGATTAAAAAAAAAAAAAAAAAAAAAATTATTAAATGAGCTGGAATTTGCGGCAATATTTGTTCTATTGTTTTCAAATATATGTAATACAAATTTAAATGTAATCATGACTACGCCTATTTAATTATGACAGCGATTATTTAATCATTCCCTTAACTTAAAGACATGAATCATACAGATTTTAAAAATTATAACAAGAAAATTGGATTTGCGGAAATATTTGTTTTATTTATTTATTTTTTTTCGAATATGTGCAATAGAAATTTATATTTAATTAATATTATAAATCATGTTTTCAGAAATTGATATATTGAAGTTTACTTTAAAAAATTTCATAATTTAAAATATGTTTTCATGTTAACAAGTCCATTTTTTTTTTCCTCAATTAAAAGACATGTGTCAAACAGGTTTAAAAAAAAATTATGAAAATAGTTTGATTTGCAGCAATATTTATTTTATTGTTTTCGAATGTGTGCAATAAAAATTTAAATGTAATTATGCCTATGCATATTTAATTATGATTGTGCTATGACTAGTGACTATGCTAGTTAAATAAATAATTGAATATGACTATTCAATTATTTATTTAACTTAAAGTAATGAGTCTCACGGATTTAAAGAAACATTAACAAAAAACGAAGAATAGCTGTTGCAATATTAGTTTTTACTGTTTACGAAGTGTAATAAATGTTTAAATTTAATCATGACTATCGTTTATGCTTTCAAAAATTGAAATTTAGCGTTTACTATTAAAATCTTAATTTACAAAAGTTAACAAGTTTAAAGAAAAAACTCACAGGAAACTAACATTTTGGGGTTCTGTTGCACGTACAAATTTTGAAATTATTCAAAGGCTTGAGAACAAAACTCTCAGAATGTTAACGATTTCACCCTGGTACTTTCGTAACGACGCTATTAGACGAGCTCTCTCGATTCCAAGTTTAAGACAATTTGTTCACAAAATTTCTACTCAATTCTATAATGATATGCGAAACATCAATAACCCTGTTTAACATATCCTACGAAATTACGATTATAATATTTCTTCCCGCAAACATAGCAAAAGATTAAATATTACTATATAGTTATATATGCTAAATATTACTATTATAATAAATACTTTTCTAAATATTTTAAATTAATTCCTTATCCTGACGATTTTCTCCTGCTCTGACTGAATTATTATTCACAACTATCTAGATGAAAAAAGTTCGCTTTTCTCCTAAGCCATATTTTCTTCTAATTTGACCTTTGCTCAGTCCGGGTTTTTTTTTTTATTTTTTTTTATTTTTAATTGCATGCAACTGATTTCATCAGCATCTACCCTTTTGAAATGTTTGTAATTTTTCATTTTATAATTTTATTAAATAAATAATTATTTTTCTTAAAAAAAAAAAGGCCATTTAATTATCTCTTTTTCTTATTAACTCAAAGGGCATGAGAGCACAGCTCTGTTTCAACATTTTACAATGAAGGAGCTAGTGGCCGCCAAGGATGTCCGTATTAATCTACAATATGAGAAATAAATTAATAGATATGACCTCGTTGTTTGAAGAAGTTTGAAAAAAATAAATCACTTTTATATTACGCGAAAGTAATTGAAATAATATTATAATTATCAGAACTATTTGATTCTGAATAACAATATACAAATAATTCCTGTACATAATATATCCATAATATCATAAAATTCCAAACGTTTCAAGTGCAATTAATTGCGTTTAATAAAAGGAAGAATTATTTATACTTCTATAGAAAAAAATCACACATAATATAGCCAGGGCCGGATTTTCCTATAGGCTAACTAGGCTTCAGCCTAGGCCCTCAAGATCAAGAGGGGCCTACAATGAATTTAAAAATCATAATAATTCATACTTAAACTTTAAATGTGAATTATTATGAAATAAATTTATCTGAATTGAATTTGCTTTAATTTTCAATGTATTGAATATATTTAATTTAATTTGATAGAAAATGTTAATTTTTATTTTCGTAGTCAAAGATTTTTATTATTTGAATTTTGTTTCTTTGTAAATGTTGTGTGTTATGTTTGATGAGTTATTGTAACAAGTACTGTATTTGGTGCTGAGAATAAATGTCCAAATAAGTGTTCTCGACTTCTTTTTATTTTCCGTGCCACATTTTTTTATAAAGATTAGTACCAATCACAACATGTTTCATTTAACATATTCATATATATCACAGTAATGATGTATTTTATTATCTCTCATGTAATTTACAAACTTAAAAATGGGAGGTGAAAGTGAAATAGCCTAGGGCCTCTTTTCATCTAAATCCGGCCCTGAATAAAGCAACTTGTTTCAATTCATGAATAAAAATATTGCAGTAAAAATTTAATTATAAATTTATGTTTCTCCTCTTTTATTTGAAGCGAGTTAAAAACAGCTTTTCCACTTCTATTTTTGGTTTCGATTCTTAATGCAGTTTTTTAGAGATTCTCAGATCTACGAGCGCCATCTGTTATTAATATTAAGAAACAAGCCCTTTTTAAAATTGGCGGGAAAAAAAGATCGAATATTAAAAACAAAGGTAGAAATTAGTGAACAATATTTTTGTATATAATTTTGAAGAATAAATTTAAAATTCGACTTCTTCATCGTTATGAAGTTAAATAAAAAAAATTGTAATTTATTGTTTAGTAAAAAATGTACATTAAGATTTTTTTTAAATTCTTTTATTGATAGAAAAAGGCAAAATGCTTAAAGAATAAAAATTTCTGTCTTAATATATATGCATCAGAATTAAAATTATTTAAATAACATTTAACAACTTTTTACAATCACCAAATTTTTCACACGTTTGAAAATAATTTATTAAAATTCAAGATCCACCAGAAAATTTAAAACTTAATTATTCAAATATGCAAGGGGTAGAAATTAAAATAACTGTTTATATTAAAACAATAATTAATTTAATTATAACTTTCGATCGAACTACTTCATAGTTGACAGCGACTTTTTTTTTGTCGTAATTATTGTAATTTGCATAAGTATTAAAATATATGTAACATATAAACTTTACTTCATAAATTAGACCACACAATTATGTTATAATTGCTTAATTCGTTAATTTATCCTTCTAACCATTCTACTAATATAGTTCTGTTTCAGAAACTATTTCAATTTAAAAAAGTTGATGTCGCCAAATTATACGCCAATAAATGTTAATTTGATATCGCCAAATTACACTGAAGTGACAAAAGTCATGGGATACCTCTTAATATCGTGTCGGCCCTCCTTTCGCCCGGCGAAGTGCAGCAACTCGACGGGGCAGGGACTCAACAAGTCGTTGGAAGTCTTCTGCAGGAATATTGAGCTATGCTGTCTCGATAGACGTCCATAATTGTGAAAGCGTTGATGGTGCAGGATTTTGGGCACGAACAGACCAAATGATGTCCCATAAATGCTCGATGGGATTCATGTCGGGCGATCTAGGTGGCCAGATCATTCGTTGGAATTGTCCAGAATGTTCTTCAAACCAATCGCGAACAGTTGTAGCCCGGGGACATGGCGCATTGCCATCCATAAAAATCCCATCGTTGTTTGGGTACATGAAGTCCATGAATGGCTGCAAGTGATCTCCAAGTAGCTGAACATAAGCCCAGTCAATGTTAATTCCAGTCGCACCAGAGGACCAAGTCCATGCCATGAAAAACAGCCCACACCATTACGGAGCCACCACCAGCTTGAACAGTGCCTTGCTGACATTTGGGTCCATGGCTTCGTGGGGTCTGCGCCACACTCGAACCCTACCATCAGCTCTTACCAACTGAAATCGTGACTCATCGGGCCAGGCCACGGTTTTCCATCCATCTAGGACCAACCGATATGCTCACATGCCCACGAGAGTCGCTGCAAGCGATGTCGTTCTGTCAGTAAAGGCACTTTGAGTCGGTCTTCTGCTGGAATAGCCCAAGAAATGCCAAATTATACCGCACAGTTCTAACAGACAAGTCCCCTTGTACGTCCCAAATTGATTTACGGTTATTTGACGCAGTGTTGCTTGTCTGTTAGAATTTACGACTCTTTAAGACGTCGCCGGTCTCGGTCGTTATGCAGGCGGTCGACCACTGCGCTGTCCATGGTGGGATGTTATGCCTGAAATTTCATACCACACTCTTGACACAGTGGATCTGGGAATGTTGAATTCCTAACGATTTCCAATGGCATGACCCATGCGTCTAGCGCCAACTAACATTCCGCGTTCAAAGTCTGTTAATTCCCGTCGTGCGGTCATCATCACGTCAAAACCTCTTCACATGAATAACTTGAACAGAAATAAAGTTGCGAAAGCACATTTATACCTGTTCTACGCGATGCTACTGCCATCTGAAAATTTGCATATTGCTATCCCATGACTTTTGTCACTTCAGTGTATATACCAATAAATGTTAATGACAATGCCAAATTATACGCCAATAAATGTTAGTACAGTAGAACCTTTGTAAGTCGAACATCAAGGGAGACACCGAATAATTTGAGTTATAGAATTTTCGACTTACGCTGATTTTGTAAGGAAATATTCGACTTGCAGAGAGAGGTCTTTGAGTTATAGAGGTAAAATAAATAAAATTTCAAGTTACAGAGGTAATAAACATGTTTATTGGCAAATTAAAAGTTATGTTATGTGCTACAATAAAAAATCAAAATAATTCCGAAACAACCTTAAAATTAAAAATATTATGTATTAAAACAGTCAGTTATTATTGTTTATTTATTTATTATTATTATTATTATTATTTGTTTTGTTTTAGACAATTCGAAAATTCTTTTTCTTCCGAGTTGCTGTTTCATAGAATTGGTTATTCTATTTGCTATACACTCATACATTGTTTTCTAAGAAACAATGACGTGCATTGTCGGCAAATCCTTAAAGTCGGTAACTTTATTTTTCTTCAGCTATAGAGGTAATTAGTTTCAAATGATCGAGTTGTAAAGGTTGTAGAAAAGATTGTAAAATCCAACATTGCTAATGTTCGAGATACAGAGGTCCAATATTTTTTTTCGACTTACGGAATGAAAATGTATACCAAAATGGCTTGTGGGGATTGACTCATTATTTCGACTTATAGAGGGTTAAAATTTCGAGTCATGAAGGTTTTGGGGTTTGAAGGGAAGGAAACAAAAAAAATTTTTCGAGTTGTGGAGGCTTTCGACTTATTGAGGTTCGACTTAAAGAGGGTACTGTATATCCAAATATTACTGTATATCCAAATTATACGTCAATAATATATTGCGTTTTTATATCGCCAAATTATATGCCAATAAATAATTTGATAATGCCAAATTATACGGCAGTAAATGTTAAAAAGATTGTAAACATCGCCAAATTATGTGCCAATAAAATTATCGTCAAATTATACAATAAATGTTAATCTATTTTTCACTTCTTTTTGTTAATTAAGGACCTATTTTAGGAATGGATAAACTTATGAAGACCACGTATAATTTTTGCAACTTAGTGGCACAAGTAAAAGGAAGAAAAGGGAAAGTATCTATTGTATATTAATTTCATTTCTCTCTCCACGTATATATACATATATATATTTAAAAAAAAAAATTACACACAAAAAAAAAAAAAAAAAAAAAAACAGCGGGATGTGGTCCCTTATCAATTCCACAAGAAATTGTTATTGAGATGGTAAAAGCTAGCCACCTTATAACTCCTAATACAAAAGGTTTCATCTAAACAAACCCAGCCAACTACTTTGCTAACAATCATAAATCTTTTCAGAAGAACTAAAGAAGGGGGAGATTGAGGGTGGTCAAAACGCATCCAGACGTCAATAATGACTGGATTCGTAAGTTCCCCTTTTCCCCTTAGCAATTGCGCTATAATTGTTTAATTTATACTTCTTACTCTTCTACTAAAATAGTTTTGTTTCAGAAACTATTTAAAAATGTTGATATCGCCAAATTATACGTCAGTAAATGTTAATATGCTGATATTTCCAAATTAAATGCCAATAAATGTTAATAAGTTGATATCGCCAAATTATACGCCAATAAATGTTAATTTGATACGGCAAATTATACGCTAATAAATGTTAATTTGATACGGCAAATTATACGCCAATAAATGTTAATTTGATACGGCAAATTATACGCCAATAAATGTTAATTTGATACGGCAAATTATACGCCAATAATGTTAATAAGTTGATATCACCAACTTATTTGCCAATAATGGTAATGATATCACTAACTTATACGGCAATAAATGTTAATAAGTTGATATCCCCGAATTATATGCCAATAATGCTAATATCGCCAAATTATACTCCAATAAATGTTAATATCACTAAATTATACGCCAATAAATGTTAATGTATTCTTGCTTTTATTAACTTAGAACCTATTTTAGGAATGCATAAACTTATGAAGACTTATACATCTAATCTTTGCCACTTGGTGGAACAAGAAAAAGGAAAAAAAGTGAAGTTATTTAAATATATTTATTACATTTCTTTCTCTACTTTTATATCTATAGAGAGAGAGATTAAATAAAATTTATATACGGAAAAAAAATGAAAACAACTGGATGTGGTCTCTTTTATCAATCTCACAAGAAATTGCTATTGAGATGATAAAAGCCAGCCACCCTATAACTCCAAATACTAAAGGTTTCATCTAAACAACCCCAGCCAAACACTTTGCTAACAATCATAAATCTTTTCAGAAGAACTAAAGAAAGGGGGGATGGGAAGAGATTGGGGTGGTCAAAACTGCATCCAGACGTCAATAATGACTGGATTCGTAAGTTCTCCCCCCTTTTCACCTAAGCGATCCAATCCAAAGAGAGACTGGCGACAGTTGATTAACAATTGCTTTTTATCAGTGCAATAGAAAGCCACTGGAGGTGGATTTGCTCGCCAGTGGTCAAACCCAGACTTCGTTTAATGGCAGAGAGTGCACCCATGCTAAAAAGGTAGCCATGTTTCTTAGATGGAACCAGAGATGAACACGAATGGGGAGATTTCCACCCCCCCTCGCCTCCAAACGATGCTTACCTAGAGACTTTCAGGGAAAGGGAGGACAAAGAGAGGAGAGCTTGATTGATTTACAGTCCAGTCTCGATTTTTGAGGTGGAGAGGGTTGTTCTTTGTTGGGTTTTGTGGTGATTTACTGCTTGAAAGGCCAATCTGTCCCGACCCTTTCTTACTTTTTTTTTTTTTTTTTTTTTTTACTAAATTTTGTTTACTTTGTTATTAGGTCTCTTTTAACTTGTCTGGTTCTATAAAATACAAGTTCTCCCTCTCTTTTTTTTTTTTTTTCCTTCTGTGATTTTTTTTCTTTCTGAATTTAAACTTAACTAAAATTCTTTTATCTTTTTTTTTGTATTTTACTTTTATTAATTTTTAGTATTTTTAACTTTTTTGAGTACCATTTATTTGAATTTTAGAAACTTTATCTTGTTATTTTATATTTACTAACATTAAAGCAGCCAATTAAAATTAAAATCATATTTATGAATTAAGATGAGGAGGTTAAGGGGTAATTTCCCTCCATTGGTACTCCATAATCGGTACGCCAGTTGCCATTTTTTTTTCTATGACTCTTAAAGATTACTAAAAAATTCTGTATTATACAGTAGTTCATCAAACAGCGTATTCGAACGTTTTCTGCCTTTTTTTTTTTTTTTTTTTTTTTTTGTTGTTGTTATTGGTAAAAAAAGTCACTTCTTGTACAATAATTTTAATGTAATGCAGACAAGAATTATTTTTCAGCAATAAATTTGTTGATTAAAACTGTAGCTTATAACTTAAAATATACAGTTAAAGAGTTATTAAAAATATTACAAATTAAAATTCCATTTTGTAATTACCCCAGTTAAAACAACCAACAATAGAACTTTAATAAAGCAATAGAAACCAGAAATAGAGCCTAGATATAGTAATCTGTAATACAACGAATTTGTGTGTGTCCTGACATAAACGGCGCAGTGATGAATTATTGCAATAAAGCAATTCTCAAAGATCGTTAAAACGTACTAGCATATTATAATTTTAATATAAAGCAGACAAGATTTATTTTCCCTCAATAAATTTGTTGATTAAAAATGCATATTTAACTTAAAATATACGGTTAAAAACTTATTGAAATGTTATATAACTTAATATTCCATTTTATAATTACTACAGTTTAAATAAGCAACAGTAAAGCCTAAATAATGAAATAGAAAGAGCAATAGAACCTAAATAAAGAAATTTAAACCAGCAATAAAGTCTAAATAAAACGATAAAAACTTGTTATATTAACTACCTGTTACCTAATACCTGTTTTACTATATTAGAGCCTAAATAAAGCAATAGAACAGTAATAAAAGAATAGAAAGTAAATAAAGTAATCGCTTTTTTTTTCGCCTCCTCACATAAATGGCGCAGTGATGAGCTATTGCAATAAAGTAGCCCTCAAAGATCGTTAAAACCTACTACCGTATTATACGAAAGAGAGTAATAGCACAAAAAACCATAAAATATTATATATTAAGTAATAATTTCAAAAGATATAAAATAAAATACACTTTTTTTTCCTATCCCGCATGTTCGGAGGCAAGAAAAAACGTAATATTACAGGTTATTAAGATTACTATCATTACTAATATTACAGATTATTAAGTGTAATATTACATCAAGGTTTTGTTGCTAATTGCACCTCTAACAGTTTTGATTTCTATTGCTTTGTTTATGTTCTATTGCTTTGTTTATGTTCTATTGCTTTATTTAGGTTCTATTGCTTTATGTTCTATTGCTTTATTTAGGTTCTATTGTTGCTTTCTATCGCTTTATTTAGGCTCTATTGCTGGTTGTGCTAAATGTGGTAACTTTAAATAAGGATTTGAAAATAAGATATTGTGTATGAATAATAATTTAATTCTAACAATTAAATAAAAATACCTTTTATATATTTAAGTTAAGATTTCTTTTTTTTTCTTTCAGTTAATTTTGTTCACTTTGCTATTAAGTCTCGTTGAAATTGACAGGATCTATTAAATATAAGCTTTCGTACTTTTTTTCCTCGATAACTTGTAAGATTACTGAAAATTTCTGTATTATACAATGGTTCATCAGATAGCGTATTATAATATTTTGTGGCATTTTTTTTAATGGAAAAAAAGTCATTTCTTGTACAATAATTTTAATATAAAGCAAACAATAATTATTTACCATCAATAAGTTTATTGATTAAAACTGTATATTATAACTTAATATATACCATTAAAATTTATTACAACTTAAAATCCCATTTTATAATTACCACAGTTAAATCAACCAGCAATAGAACCTAAATAAAGACACAGAAACCAGCAATAGAGCCTAAATAAAGCAATAGAACCTAAATAAAGCAATAAAACCTAAATAAAGCAATAAAACCTAAATAAGGCAATAGAACCTAAATAAAAAAAATAGAAACCAGTAATAGAACCTAAATAAAATAATCGGTAATACAGCCTTTTTTTTTTTTTCCTGAGAAAAATTGCGCAGTGATGAGCTATTACAATAAAGTAATTCTCGAAGATCGTTAAAACCAACAAACATCTTATAATTTTAATGTAAAGCAGACAAGAATTATTTTCCATCAATACATTTGTTCATTAAAAACTGTATACTATAACTTAAAATATACAATTAAAATAATTATTAAAAATATTATAGCTTAAAATTCGATTTTATAATTACCACAGTTAAAAAAAAAACAGCAATAGAACCTAAATAAAGCAATAGAAACCAACAACATAAACTTAACAAAGCGATAGAAACCAGCAATTGAACCTAAATAAAGACACAGAAACCAGCAATAGAATCTAAATAAAGACACAGAAACCAGTAATAAAAGCCAAATAAAGCAACAGAAACCAGCAATAGAACCTAAATAATGCAGTCGATAATATAGCGTTTTTTCTTTATCTCCTCACATAAACTGCGTAGTGACGGGCTATTGCAATAAAGTAACTCTCAAAGATCTATTAAAACTTGCTACCGTATTATACCAAACAGAGTAATAGCACAAAAACCGTAAATATTATATATTAAGTAATAATTTCAAAAGACATAAAATAAAATACGCTTTTTTTTATCACGCATGCCGGGAGAAAAAGTAATATTACAGATTATTAAGATTATTATTACAGATTGTTATCATTATTAATATTAGAGACAATTAAGATTACTATTAAAAATTATTACAGATTGTTATTATTATTAATATTAGAGACAACTAAGATTACTATTAAAAATTATTACAGATTGTTATTGTTATTAATATTAGAGACAATTAAGATTACTATTAAAAATTATTACAGATTGTTATTATTATTAATATTAGAGACAATTAAGATTACTATTAAAAATTATTACAGATTGTTATTATTATTAATATTAGAGACAATTAAGATTACTATTAAAAATTATTACAGATTGTTATTATTATTAATATTAGAGACAATTAAGATTACTATTAAAAATTATTACAGATTGTTATCATTATTAATATTAGAGACAACTAAGATTACTATTAAAAATTATTACAGATTGTTATTATTATTAATATTAGAGACAATTAAAATTACTATTAAAAATTATTACAGATTGTTATCATTATTAATATTAGAGACAACTAAGATTACTATTAAAAATTATTACAGATTGTTATCATTATTAATATTAGAGACAATTAAGATTACTATTAAAAATTATTACAGATTGTTATCATTATTAATATTAGAGACAACTAAGATTACTATTAAAAATTATTGCAGATTGTTATCATTATTAATATTAGAGACAACTAAGATTACTATTAAAATTATTACAGATTGTTATTATTATTAATATTAGAGACAATTAAGATTACTATTAAAAATTATTACAGATTGTTATCATTATTAATATTAGAGACAATTAAGATTACTATTAAAAATTATTACAGATTGTTATTATTAATATTAGAGACAATTAAGATTACTATTAAAAATTATTACAGATTGTTATCATTATTAATATTAGAGACAATTAAGATTACTATTAAAAATTATTACAGATTGTTATTATTATTAATATTAGAGACAATTAAGATTACTATTATAGATTATTATTATTATTATTAATATGTTGGGCCTATGCTGATTATTAAAGTAAACTATGCTGATTATTAAAATAAACTATGCTGATTATTAAAATAAACTATGCTGATGATAAAAAAAAATAAATATGCTGATCATTAATATACATAAACCATACCAAGAATAAAAGTTCACCTCAGTAAGTAAAAATTAGGTTTTTAAATCCATTAAAAAATCAATACGATTAAGTATATTATTATTTATAAAATTAGGAGTCAGCATCATGCATTTCATTTTAGCAAGTTATTCAATAGCATCAGAGCAAAGTTTTCACCATGTTAAAATATAAGACATTAGATCCTCATTAGATGGACAATTAAAGCGATATTCAGCAAGAACTTCAATAACTGATACTGGATCATACTTTGAGACTGACAAATAGTGATGATGATATTTTTTTTGTGATTTGACATCGAGTAAGTGGAAAAAGTATACTGCTGCGCCCAAAAAGTAACACCCATTATTTTTTTTTTTTCAAAAACTCTTTATTTATTTCATCTCCTTCAAAGTAATCCCCACCGGACACAGTGCTCTTATGCCAACTTTTTTTTCAATCCTCAATGCATGCTAAAAAATTAAATCGGCAGGGATGGCCTTCAAAGCGCGAAGCGATTCAAGTTGAATCTCTTCAGTCGACTCAAAACGGTGTCTCTGGAGTGGTCCTTTGAGTTTAGGGAGTAGACAGAATTCGCACGGTGTGAATACGGTGGTTGTGGAACGATATGGGTTTCATTTTTGAGGAAAAGTCACGAAGAATCAATGCAGTGTGAGCTGGCGCATTCAGTGTTTTCGGTACCCATCGAGATTTGACGCGTTTGAGGTCCAAAATGGAATGGACCGTTCCAACATCATCAACAAGCTCTCTAATTGTAAATCGACGGTTTACAAGCACCAAATCTTTAATTTTTTGGACGTGAGCTTCGTCGGTTAAGGGTGATGGTCGACCAGAGGGCTCTTCGTCTTCAACGCGTTCTCTGCCTTCTTTGAACTGTTTATACCACTTGTAAATATATTTTTCCGATATAGAAATACTCACCGAATGCCTTCTGCAGCATTCTATAATGTCTTACCTTACATATAAAATCCTTACTTTATTAGCAGCCTGACGGCCAATTGACTAGCGCTCTTTCCTTTGGTACTGCAGGCTTTAGGTTCGAATCCTGGGGATGGATGGACGCTTGTTAGTGATTCGGAATCCGCATCAAACTGTAGGACCTGGTCTAACGGTAATTAGCCTAACGTGTACACAAAATGACAGTAGAGTGACAAACCAATCCAAATCTTGCTTAGGGGAACCTTACTTTATTAGCAGCCTGATGGTCAATCTGGCCTTTGGTACCACAGGCTTCAGATTCGAATCTGGGCAACGGCACGGATGTTTGTGAGTTGTTCGATATCCATATTGAACTGTAGATGCCGGTCTAAGTAGTTCAAACTGTGCAAGAAATGACCATACTACTACTACTAAATTGAATAGGAGAGTCGAATAGTGTGCACGTAATGCACATCTGCTCAGAATTCAAATACAGTCGAACTTCGATAAGTCGAAAACCTCCACAACTCGGAAAATTTTTTTGTTCCCTTCCCTTCAAGCCGCAAAACCACCATTACTCGAAATTTCAACCCTCTATAAGTCGAAATAATGAGTCAATCCCCACAAGCCATTTTGGTATATATTTTCCCTCCATAACTCGAAAAAAAATTGGACCTCTGTATCTCGAACATTAGCAATGTTTGATTTTACAATCTCTTTTATAACCTTTACAACTCAATCATTTGAAACTAACTACCTCTATAGCTCGAAGAAAAATAAGTTATCGACTTTAAGAATTTGTCGACAATGCACGCCATTGTTTCTTAGAAAACAATGTATGAGTATACAGTAAATAGAATAGCCAATTCTATGAAATGTTCTAAATGTTCTAACTGAAAATAAGCTAGAAAGAATCTAAAGCTCTACAAGTCGGCTATTTCCTTACAAAATCCGCTTTAAGTCGAAAGCTCTAGAACTCGAATTATTTAGCGTCTCCCTTGAAGTTCCACTTACAGAGGTTCTACTGTATAATAAAACAAAGTATCACAGAATAACAAATTTAAAGCAAATAGTTAATAGAAGGGAAAGAAGTTAAACAAAAAGTTAAAAAAAAAATAAATAAATAAATAAACCGTTAATGGGAGGGAAACTAAGTAGGAGGTGACAAATATAGGCAATATAAAATGCATAATAGAAGCATGTAAATACACAACAGACATATATAAACACAGATATATTGGAAATAAATAGAAAATATAGAAACACAATATAAAAAACTTTAAAAAAAAAGAGAAAACATACGAAGCAACATTTGAAACTGAAGATCGGAAGTAAAATCTAATAATACAGGATAGAGTTTGATGCTTTCAGAAATAAGAATTTTTTTTTTTTTTAGCATTGTTCCACAGTAATCACTGCCAAGGCAGAGGAGAGGACGATGGGAGATTTTCTAAGACTGTTAGAAAATATTGCAGATGGATCATAGAAGAAATTAGGGAGGCTTGAGGTCATGATTCCATTCTGTAGCATAATATGGATAGTGGTATTTACCTTCGTCGTGGGCGAAGAAGAGTTGAGCTTTAATTAACTTATTTTCATGATTCTTGATATTTAGAAACAACTTTCTTGATCGCTTCGCAGTATGATCGTCTATGGATACTATTTGTAGATCATGATGCAGCACGTCATTTCTAAGCTCCCGTAATTATTCTACGAATTTTATTCTGGATAATCCATAGACCTATAAACCAAACCTTACTTTATTCACAAAATGTATACAAAAATTGTTGGACTGTTTTTTACCATATTCGTGACCGGAATAAAGATTAACTCTTAAACTAACTATTTTTTTTTTTTTTTTTTTTTTTTTTTTAATTTTAGAAATAACGGACCAGTAACTATCAAATTCGGCTAGTCAAAAAACAACGGAATCGAAAAGTTTCACGGAATCGTGAAAAAAACGAAAGTGGCAAAGAAATAAATTCTAAAAATAAATAAATAAATAAAATAAAAAGGTCAATTTGATAATTTAATCGAAAACTGTTTTTTTTTTTCTTCTTCTTTTTCCTTATATAATTCATTTCGATTAGTTAAAAAGAAGAAGCTAGAAAGGTAATATCATAGTAGAAATGAGTTTCTCACCAAGTTCATGAAATTGAGATAGAATCCACTTAACAAATAAACAAGTCCATCTCAATTGATATCTTTTCTTATATCATTAAGTTAAAACACGTGTGCAAAAGAAGTTGAAAAACATGTCATTCCCTTGAAGCCACCATAAATCAGCCATTGTTGTCTCTATCTGCCCACAATATTCTGGAATTTCCGTAAATCGCCGGCCATGACTCCGTAACATGATGCCTCAAAGTTACCAACCCACACTTGCTCCAGAGAATGGGAAATGTGGACCCCAAACTGTTTATTGATGAAGGACAAAAAAGATCGTTAATGTATCTTCGTGGGGTGTCCTTCGAAGACACCCCTAAAGGGTTCTCGTTTGTCAAGGGATGGACACCATCCCCAGATGTGCGTCGGTTTCTTTGATATCAGAAGCGCCAAAGTCGTTTGGGCTCGGATTTTGAGGGATATCTATTTTCGTTGAAAGCCATCCCCTTATCTGGGCAGTAAAAGCACCACCCTGGGTGGTCTACTCGCAGTTGGTCATCTGGTCACTCTTTGTCAGACAAAATCAGCATGCCCTCTTCTATAGAGACGCGTATTGTTGCTTGTGAATGGCTAATGCATTGTTTCCTGCTACTGAGAAGGCACGTTGATTTGTGGTGGGGAAGATAACATTGTCACGACACATATTTGCTTCGGATGATTAGATATGGTAATCGCACTTTATTAAGGTTTACTGATGTGGATGATGATTTTTTTTTAACAAAAGAAATTGCACGTGTAAAAGCATTAGTGGTTCATACCTATGAGCCATAAGCTGCTTAGGGATTTACTGTCCTTGAAATTCGTGTTCACTCAGAACTGACACGTGTAGTAAACTCACAAATAGACCAAAATGGTTTAGTTTTTAGAATTTCCACTGAATTCTTATCCTTCTTAATACACATAAATTGTATTGCTATGATAATGTTATAATGGTAATAATGATAAGGCACGTTTAATTTTAGCGTCTGTTAACGGATAAATGATAACAAAGAAAAGCGCTTGTAAAATTCTCATTGGCTGGAAGGCATTCTTATTAATTTGCAGTTGGTCATCTGGTCACTCTTTGTCAGACAAAATCAGCATGCCCTCTTCTATAGAGACGAGTATTGCTGCTAGTGAATGGCTACTGCATTGTTTCCTGCTACTGAGAAGGCACGTTGATTTGTGTTGGGGAAGATAACATTGTCACAACACATATTTGCTTCGGATGATAAGATATGATAATCGCGCTTTCTTAAAGTTCACTGATGTGGATGATGATTGTTTTCAACAAAAGAAATTGCACGTGTAAAAGCATTAGTGGTTCATACCTATGAGCAATAAGCTACTTAAGGATTTACTGTCCTTGAAATTCGTGTCTGACATGTGCAGTAAACTCACAAATAGACCAAAATGATTAGTTTTTAGAATACCACTGAATTCTTCTCCTTCTTAATAGCACAGAAATTGTATTACTTAAGTTATGATAATGTTATAATGGTAATAATAATAATGCATGTTTAATTTTAGCTTCTGTTAACGGATAAATGATAACAAAGAAAAGCACGTGTGAAACTCTCAATGTCTGGAAGACATCCTCATTAACTTGAGGCGTAATTATTCCTAGAACAGAATTTGGCCTGGTGGCCAATTGGCTAGCAGTCTGGCCTTTGATACCGTGGGCTTCAGGTTCATATCCCGGAGGCGGCATGGATGTTTGTTAGTGGGTCGCAATCCACATTAAACTGTAGGTTCCTATCTAATTAGCCCAAAGTGCGCACAAGATGACAGTAGAGCAACAAACCAAATCAAATCTAGAATAAACATTTGTTACCCCGTCTTGTATTGGTAATAATGATAAGGCACGTTTAATTTTATCGTCTATTAACCGATAAATGATAACAAAGAAAAGCACTTGTGAAACACGCAATGGCTGGAAGGCATCATTATTAACTTTAGCCTTAATTACTCCTAGAACAAACATTTGTTACTTCATCTTATAAAAGTAATAAGGATAAGGCACGTTTAATTTTAGCCTTTGTTAACGGATAAATGATAAAAAAAAAAAACTCTTTGTCAGACAAAATCAGCATGCCCTCTTCTATAGAGACGCATATTGTGGCTAATGCATTGTTTCGTATTACTGAGAAAAGACACAGTGCTTTGTGTTGAGGAAGATATATTTATATATATTTGCTTCAGATGATAAGATATGGTAATCGAGCTTTTATTAAGGTTTACTGATGTTGATGAAGAATGTTTTTAACAAGAGAAATTGCACGTGTAAAAGTATTAGTGGTTCATACCTATGGGCCACAAGCTGCTTAGGGATTTACTGCCCTTGAAATTGCCCCAGAACTGACACGTGCAGTTAACTCATAAACAGACCAAAATGATTAGTTTTTATTCTATCCACTGTATTCCTATCCTTTTTAATAACACAAATATGAATATAATGAAATATAGTGAAACTAATGGCATGAGTATGTTGAGTCTAATTCTCAGTGTCCGGCAGAGCGGGGCGGACACCCCATGAGTAACCTACTCACGGACGGAGGGAAAGAGGAAGTCCCTGTTGTGATGGAGCACCCGTAGACCCGTAGATAGAAATCTCACTAGGCTCCGAGTGGCGGAAGATGGAGGTCAGTGCATTCTGGGAGGACCTTGAGGCGGAACTAACCCGCATTTGCATATCGTATGGGATAAAACATCGGAAAATTCCAACCATATAGTCTAGAGGCAAGATGCTGAACATCCCAAACGGCATCGATGATCCTCGTTCCTCTAGCAGATTGAACCTCAGCCTTAATGTTCACCAAAGCGCACGTTGCCACTGAGCCAAGAGTTGTGGGAATGTGATACAGAGTTTAATTTAAACCGTCCCGGCGGTGTCAGGTCCCGGGTCCCGGTCTAATAGGATCGTAGAGCGTTGCGGGGAATTGTTACTCCACGTCCGTAGCTTATCTTCAAGCTACACGCACCCCCTGGATAGTGCTAAGTGAGTAACTTCGGTGTAGCCCTTGCTTATGGCATAAAAGACAATTGCCTAAGTGTTTGCAAAGCGCATTAGAAAGAAAAAAATTACTATTTTCGCTTATAGTTGTTGTTATGTATAATTTTTTAATATACGAAATTGTACCAACACAGAAAGAGAGAGAAAAGTCAGGAAATCTGCCCCCCAAAAAAAAATTAATAAGTGCGTTTTTGCTGAATTATGCTCATGTTAATAACATAAATTGCTCAAAATAAATCTTCATATAATTCTTCTTTTAGAACTTAGAAAAATCCAAATGACAAATCACTGTCACAAAACAGCGCAATTAATAAAAAGTGATTAAAATTGCATATATTATATACGAGCCGCTTTAGATTAAATTAATCTAATTAACGTCGACACAATAGCATGAAAATATATTTCCATTAATATATTTTTTGGCATCTTCTATGGTCTATCTAAATAATTCAACAGTTTTTTTTTCTTTTCCTTCTAATGCAGCTGGCAAATAGACCGTGATCTTTCGCCATAAGGGCTGCACCGATGTTACTCACTTTGCGCGTGTCACTTGATGGTAAGCCACGGACGCGGAGTAACAATGCCCCCGCATCGCTCTACGATCGTATTAGGACCGGGACCTACGGCTTAAAGTGGATTCCGATCCATTACAAACACCCATAGGCACAAGCCGGGATTTGAACCCGATACCTGTGGTACCGAAAAAACACGGGGTTTTTTTTTTTGTGTGTGTGTGCTGTACTTCCAACAATTGCTTCTGGGAGGTTATTATTATTATTTATTGAATTTATTATTATTATTATTATTATTTTCCTTCATGGCCGTTCTTATGCATAATTTTTTAATATTCTAGATCAGGGGTGGTCAAATGATCCTGCGGGTCATTTTTGAAATGCATCCTAATTCCGCAAGAAGCACATAAAATTATATATCCCCCTATTAGATTGAGACCCACTATAGACATTTTTTCAGAGTGAAAAATTGAAACATAATGAGTTATTATTATTGTGTTACAGTGAGATAGAATCCGTTTCTGTTAAAAAGTTTGTTATTGATATATATTCCCGCCCACCTAAAAAAATGAATATGTCTTCTTTCTCTAAATTACTCTCATGTAAATAGCGTAGTAAGTTTTTTAATATCAGCAATAAAATGGGCCAGTACATAGTTCAGCGAAATAAATCATCATAAAATTCTTCTTTTTTAGTGTAATTTAAAAAATCCTCTTTAATAAATGAATTGGATTTTTCATTAACTCAGAAAAATCCCAATGATAAATCATCTTCACAAAACAGCACAATTAATAAAAGGTGATTAAAACTGAATATATTATATACGAGCCGCTTTAGATTAAATTAATCTAATTAACGTCGACACAATAGCATGAAAATATATTTCCATTAATATATTTTTTTGCATCTTCTATGATCTAAATAATTCAACAACATGCCACACACATAAAAAAAAAAAAAAAAAAAATTCCGTGGATTTTTTTTTTTTTTTTTTTTTTTTTTTGTGTGTGCTGTACTTCCAACAATTGCTTCTGGGAGGTTTACACCCATACCCATATTTCCAAGTCCCGCTCGCTACTACGTACAACAATTAACTAATTACGTCTTTTTTAAATAAGAAAGCACCCTTTTTTTGTAGACTTCGCTGGAAACGACTTAAGATTACAAGCATTTTAAAGTTAAAAAAATAGTGGGTAGCAAAAAAAAAAAAAAGTCCTTATAGTGACAGGTTCCATAAAAAAAAAAAAAAAAAAAAAAAAAAAAAAAATCAGACAAGACCCTTTTTGGATTCTTTTTTTTCCCCCCCCATTCTGTTCATTTCGTTCACTTATAAATTTTTCTTAATTTCTTCCTAAATGTATTAACCCTCCTTTTTGGTCTACAGGGATCATGTCTCAGGGACATTAAAGAAAAAAAAGAAGTCGTCGACTTAATAAAGCGGACGCTATGCATTTGCATGCACTTGATTAATGTAATGAAGCCCCGGAGAGAAAGAGAGAGTAATTTTTCCCCATTAAGACAATGAAGACATCCCAATTAAGATGGCTGCGCTAATTGTGGAAGTGCTCGCAGCGCTCTTTGTGGATTTGTTTGCGCGTCGCCGGGTTTTTAGGAAGGGGGGGGGGGGTTGGCATTCGGTTATCCGGTCAGCAAGTTGCCTTTCTCCACCCCCAACCCCACCCCTCGTTCCTTCCCCAATCTCGAAAGCAGTTGACGGGTTTTTGGAAAGGGGATCGTACCCAGAGTGAAGGACTTATTAATTCCATCTTGTGGCGAACTATTTTCAATATAATTTTTTTTAGTTCAATCTTATAGTCATAGATCGAAGTATATTTGGACTCAAAATAAGCAATAATCGATAAATCTTTAAAAAAAAAGTCGATAAATCTTAAAAAATTAAGTACAAAAGAATTTTACAATTGGTAAGAGATTTGGTGTGGTTTGCCGTTCTACTGGCATTTTTTGCTCATTTTGGGCTAATTAAATCGGTGCCTACAGTATAAAGTGGATTCCGATCCAAATAAAGATCCATGCCACCGCCAGGATACGAACCTGAAGCCCATGGTACCAAAGGCCAGAGTGCTAACCAATTGGTAAGAGAAGATTCTAACTCCCTCTCACTACAGTTCATGTAGGACCATGACCGTCTGCCTATTGGCAGATTCCGAAACAGGAGATGTTTTCCTTTTTACGGGATAGAGTTGTCAGACCTACGCCCAAAAGTCATATTAAACCAGGTTTAAAGTGTATTCCGAACCACTACAGAAACATTCATGCCACTCAGAAGAGAATGATTTGGTTTGTCACTCTACTGTCATTTTTTGCACACTTTGCGCAAATTAGACAGGGAGTTACAGTTGAACGTGGATTCCGCACCATTAACAAACATCCATGTCACCGCCAGGAATCGAACCTGAAGCCTGTTGTACCAAATGCCAGAGCGCTAGCCAACTGACCATCAGGCCGCTACAATTAGTAGGGGAAGATTATAACTAACTAACTCTTTGGCACTACAGTCCATGTTGGACCACGGTCGTCTGCCTACTGGCAGATTCTGAAACAGGAGATTTTTTCATTTTTACGGGATAGGGTTGTCAGACCTACGCCCGACGCACTACAGTCACATTAGACCTGGTGTCTAGCTCTTTGGCGCTCGGGGCCACAGGTTTCGTGTTCGAGTCCCGGTGGTGCCATGAACGTTTTTTGTGATTCGAAATCTATTTTAAAAGTAGGTCCCGTTCTAATAGAATCGTATAGCGTTGTGCGTGTAGTGTTACTTGCATCCGTTGCCTTGTAGGTGTAGTGTTACTCGCGTCCGTAGACACGTATCTCCTGGGTAGTGCTAAATGAGTAACAGCGTTCATCGGTGGAGCCCATTTTGTGCTGCTCACACGGACATGGTTAATACGACCCAGTCTTCGATGCAATGAAAAAAAAAAAAAATTTAACATTTAGTACTTTAAAATGTCCCTTATCAGTAATGTATGACGAAGATGTAATATTTTGCAAGTCAATTTCAGACACTTGACTTTGGTTTTGATTATGCGTATCGCTAGTACAGAGCTGTGGTGGCATGTTTCTATTACTAGGCATGTTATTATCCAATTTCCACAATTAACTTAACTTTACGCTTGATCATGGATCCGATGAAACAAAAAAGTAAGATAATAGTGAAGCATGCATTGGGAATCCGCGAAACAAGGGAATTCCCCGCTTACTGGAAGTCTCTGACTTGCAGGCAGGGATTCCCTCTTTCGATTTCATAGGCACATATTAAAGAATCAGGGAAATTCTCTAACAAGTGATTTTAAAAATGTCCCAGTATCACATGGGTGACAGCGGGAATTCCCATTTTTTTAAAATTTATTTTGTAAGTACCTATTCAAGAAACAGAAATAGGGGTCCAGCATCAAGATTACCCGAGAATAACAATTTCTATTACTATTACTACCAGTTGCGATATATTTGTTTCATACTAATGAACATGTTCAAAATCTTGACACACATTTTTTTTTAATTTATCACTTTAGCAACTTAAATTTATTAAATACATAATGAATAAATTTTACTTTATTTTGTAATAACAAAATAAAGTAAAGTCAGACCTTTCCTGTACTCATAGCCACTTCTCTGCACTGGCTGGGGCAATTTTCCCGTCTTAACACCCTATTGTTACGCCACTGAAATCACACTTATTATTATTATAAAATTAGAATTAAATTATTATTGCATCAATCGTGGCTCTGGATCCGTGTTGTCGGGGACTGCAATACTATCACTTTCGGTTCGGCTAATTTCTTCATTTCCGCCACACTGTTCGTTTGTTTCTTCCTCGCTCTTAAAGTATTGACTTATATTAGGTACCTTCTTATTATTTTCTTTCAAACTCCATCTTTCTTTTTCGTTTTTCATCCTTCCCACTAGACATGTTAGTATCTAATTTCAACAATCAACTAATTAACTTTACGACAGATCGCGGATCCGATGAATCAAAAAGTTACTTAAATAATAGTGACCATGGAGAATCCACGAAACAAAGAACACTAATTTGTCTAGAAGTATCTCACTTGCCATCGAGAATTCCCACTTTTTATTGTGTAAGTACCTATTCAAGACTCAGGGGAATTCCATAGAAAGTGAATTTAAAAATGTCCCAGTGGCACATGAGTGGAAGCGGGAATTCCCCCTTTTTATTTTGTAAGTACCTATTCAAGAATCAGAAATCGGGACAGTCCTTAGCACAGGAATTACCAAAGAGTAACTATTTCTATTAGTATTACTACCAGATGCGACATATTTTTCATACAAATGAATACTTTTAAAACTTTGATACACATTTGTAATCACACACACAATTTCAGTCACTTCACTTTAGTTTTGATTACGTGCATCGCTGGTACAGGGCTGTAGTGGCTCTGGATCAGTGTTGTAGGGGACAGCAATGCTATCGGCTAATTTCAATTCCGCTGCATTGTTCATTTGTTTCTTCGTCACTCTTAAAGTGTTGACTTATTTTAGTAACTTCTTATTTTTTTCCCCCTTCTAACTCCATCTTTCTTTTTCGTTTTTAACTCTTACTAAGATACTTTCCATTACTAGACATGTTATCTAATTTCCACAATCAACTAGTTAACTTTACTACTGATAGAGGATCCGATGAAACAAAAAGTAACATAATAATACTGACGCATGGAGAATCCGCGAAACAAGGGACTTCTCCGCTTTCTGGAAGTCTCTCACTTGCCATCGAGAATTCTCATTTTTAATTTTGTAAGTACCTATTCAAGAATCAGGAGAAATCCATTAAAAGTGAATTAAAAAAATTCCAGTGGCACATGAGTGGCAGCGGGAATTCCCACTTTTAATTTTGCAGGTACCTATTCAATAATCAAGGGAATTCCATAAAAAATTAATTTTAAAAATGTCCCAGTTGCACATAAGTGGAAGCAGGAATTCCCACTTTTTATTCTGTACTAAGAGTAGTACTTATTTTGTACTCGACTAAGTACCTATTCAAGAATCAGAGGAATTTCAGAGAAAGTGAATTTAAAAATGTCCCAGTGGCACATGAGTGGCAACGGGAATTCCCACTTTTTATTTTGTAAGTACCTATTCATGAAGCAGATATAGGAGAAGTCCCTAGCATTGAGAATTACCAGTGCTTAACTGTTTCTATTACTATTACTACCAGATGGCTATATTTTTCATGCAAATGAATACGTTCAAAATCTTGATACACATTTTTTTTAATTTATCGCTTTAATAACTTAAATTTATGAAATACAGAATTAATAGATTTTACTTTATTTTGTAATAATAAATGTCAGGGCTTTCCTGCACTCATAGCCTCTCTGCTCGGGATAGGGCAATTTGCATATCTTGCCATCTTATTGTTACACCATTGCCCACAGCATTAAAGAGAAATAAGATGGACAATCAGAACAAGAAACGACTTTTGTAGGTTCCGGTCTATTTAGCCTAAAAAGTGTTGTTTGTTTGTGACTAATCCTCAATGTCCTACAGTGCGGGACGGACATCCCATGAATGATCCACTCATGGATGGAGGGAAAGTGGCAGCTTCTGCTGTGATGGAGCACCCGTAGGTAGAAGTCTGACTTTTGCTCCGTGATGCTCTTACAGTCATATGAGACCGGGACCTACTGCTTAAAGTGGATTCCGAACCACTGCAAACATCCATGGCACCGCCAGGACTCGAACCCGAAACCTGTGGTACCGAGCGCCAGAGCGCTAACCACACGACCATTCAGGCCCCCTAAAAAATGTGCACAAGATGACCGTAGAGCGACATACCAAACCAAACAAATTCCCATCTAAGGAAGAAAAAAAAATGCATAATTCCAATTCTTGTTTGGCACAACGGAAAACAGAATCCAGGTTAATTTGAAATAAATAATTTTATATCTATATATATATATAAATTGGTGGTTGTATTGGTTTTGTGTATGTTGAAGGAAATATAACGTAAGTGAAATTACTTAACGTAACTTAATACGCAAATAATAGTGTAAGTAAGTTACTTAACGTAAATGTGATAACAAATGCTCTACTTCTAAGTCTTCTCAGTACTTGCGTCTGTTGTATATCTTCAAGCTACACGCGCCTCCTGGGTAGTGATAAGTGAGTAACTTCGGTGCAGACAACTGTCGAAGTGTTTGCCAGCTGCATTAAATGTATATATTTTTATATATACAGTAGAACTTTGACATATATACAGTAGACCCTTATTGACGTATTATTTGGATATACAGTACCTCTTTAAGACGAAAATCTCCGTAACTCCAAAAAATTTTTTGTTCCCTTCCCTTCAAGACACTAAATCTCCCTTACTCGAAATTTCAACCCTCTAAAAGTCGAAATAATGGGTCAATCCCCACAAGCCATTTTGGTTTATATTTTCCCTCCGTAACTCGGAAAAAAAAAAAAAAAATTGGACCTCTGTATCTCGAACATTAGCAATGTTTGATTTTACAACCTTCACAACTCGATTGTTTCAAACTTATTACCTCTATAGCTCGAAGAAAAATAATTGCCGATAATGCACGTCATTGTTTCTTAGAAAGCAATGTATGAGTATATAGTAAATAGAATAACCAATTCTATGAAATAGCAACTCGGAAGATAAAGAATTTTCTGCTCTTTATAGCTTAGATAATAATATAGGTAGAGAACGGTCGAATTGTCTAAAGCAAAAAAAAAAAAAAATAATAATAATAATAATAAATAAATAAATAATTTTTTTTTTCTTTTTGTTCTAATGCAGCTGGCAAACACTTAGACAGCTTGGTCTTGTATGCCTTAAGGTTAGCGCTGCACAGATGTTACTCACTTTGCATTACCCAGGGGCGCGTGTAACTTGAAGATAAGCCACGGACGCGGAGTAACAATGCCCCCGCAACGCTCTACGATCCTATTAGGACCGGGACTTACGGTTTAAAGTGGATTCCGAACCACTACAAACATCCATGGCACCGCCGGAACTCAGACCGGAAACCTGTGGTACCGAGCACCAGAGCGCTAGCCACGCGGCCATTCAGGCCCCAAATAAATAAAAATAATAATAATAATAACTGACTTTTTTAATACATAATATTTTTAAATTGCAAATAAACATGTATATTGCCTCTGTTACTTGAACTTTTATTTATTTTACCTCTCTGACTCAAAATAAGTTAGAAAGAATCTAAACCTCTACAAGTCGAATAATAGAGAGTTTTTGCATACCGTATTTTGGACGTCCGTTATTTTTTTTCCCCCAGCGCACATGCTCATAGGAAACATTATTACAGATACGCATGCGCAATTTCCTATGAGCAAGCGCGCTGGGGAAAAAAATAACGGACGTCCAAAATACGGTATGCAAAAACTCTCATTTCCTTACAAATTCAGCGTAAGTCGAAAACTCTATAACTCGAATTATTTGGCGTCTCTCTTGAAGTTCGACTTACAGAGGTTCTACTGTATATATATATATAGCCAAAATGACCACCCTGTCAATGGCGAGTTGATTAAACAGCTTTTGGTATGTATTGAAGGAAATATAATCACCTGCCTTCCACGTCCTCCAAAATTGCAACAGTGTATTAACAAATGCTTTACCCCTTGAGCAACAAGTCTTGTCTTGAGCAAGACATGAGTAGTTGGCGAGCAACAAGCATCGAGATTTCGCCTCCGTTTCATTGAGATACGAGCCCCCGTCGCCAAACTTCGGACACACTTCACCCCTTTGTAGCCGAGCAGTCAATCCTCATGCATATGCATAAGCAGCACCATCCAAGAAGGAAAAGCCCTCCATGTCAAACGCTCTGCTAATGGGAACATGCAAATTTCCGAAACGGGCCGCCATTTTGAATGGCAAACGAAGGGATATTGGAAGTCAGGGAAGCGCAAATTTGTGATTAAGACCTTTCCCCTCCCCACCTCCCCACCCTACCCCCTTCCAACGGCGTTGCCAAATCCTAAATGGAAATTGTTGAATGTCGAGACACAAAAGTAAAGTATCGCCCGGCGTGATTAAAGACAGTACTTAACCGGAAAGATTGTTTAACGCAACTAACTTCGGAATTGTTGAAGACATTAAGTTATTTTAGCACTTTAAGAGATTAGTAAGAGAAGGAAGGGAAAGGAGGGTGTCCCGGTGCCATCCCCTCAATCCTCCACCCCCACCATCCCCCTACAGAGAATGACCGTCTCTTTTCTGTTTCCAACTAATCAATCTTTACGGTCAGAGAACGCATTCGGTTTGCTCGCCTGAGAGTTGGGCAGTTTTAGAAAATTTCTCTCTCTCACTTTCTCGCTGGCATTACCTGCTAAGTAAGCGGTTTTATTGAATTCGACAAGGAATAAGGGGTGGGGGTGGATGGTAATTAGGAAAGGGGGGTCACCCGAAGAATATTTTGATGGGGCGATAAAAGTGATTTCTCTTCAGGGATGCACGCGGCTTCTCGTCTGCTGTCCCACGTCCACAAAACGTTCATGTCCTGCTAAGTAGAAAGTTTCATTAAATATGCGAGTTGAGAACTTTTAGTGCCTTCGCCAAATAATCGTAAAGATCCGCAACAAAAGGCATCAGCGTCTGCATTGCTAAAGTTGCGTTTTAGAAGCAAAGTGGTTGGTTTACCTTAAAAGCATCGCAATATCTTAGAAAAGACACTGCATTAAAGTCATATATCTCATTGTCCTGTAATGCATTCTTGATGATCTTCAGAAAACTGCAACAATAAATTCAACAGTCTTACAGATTTTACATTTTAAGAGAATGCATTAACAACCATCTTACAATTCACGAAATTTAGTTTTAACAATTGGGCTGAAGAGCCCTCGTATCTACCAAGGTGAACTTCTAAAGTACTACTAAAGTACTACGCATCACACCACATCCTTGTGTCTAGACTAGGTTTGGTTTGGTTTATCACTCTACAGTCATTTTGTGTATACTTTGGGATAAATAGTCCAGATTAGACTAGACTAGACTAGAGATGTCCCCTTTCTTCTTCACACCTCACCCAAATACATAGCGTTATGTAGTGCCCTACCAGTTAGAAAAGTGATGTAGAACATCGGTTAGCCTCGTATATACCGTGAACAGATAATCAAATGGTGTTGGGTTGACCTCACCCCGGTACGTAGCACCCTGCCAGTTAGAAAAATAAAGTAGAACATCTGTGGGCCTCGTATGTACCTGTTGTCCCGTCCACAAAACGCTCATGTCCTGTTATGTAGAAAGTTTCATTAAATATTCAAATTAAGAACATTTAGTGCTGGCCAAATAACCGTAAAGATTAAAAACTGGGTTGGAGCGACCTGGTATATACCAAGTCGAACTTCTAAAGTACTACTAGTGCATCACACTACAACCTTGTGTAAGAACTAGAGATGCCCCTTTTTTCTCCACCCCTCCTAAAAGTAACTAGGGCTCTGTGGTGTTCTACAAGTTAAAAAAAATGGAGTAGAACATCGATGGGCCTCGTATATACAGCGAAGAGACGATCAAATGGTGTTTTGAGGGGAGGACAATACCTTCCGGGAGTATTGCACGATATGCACTAAATAATTGTAAAGATCTGAAAAAAACATAAGTCAGTAACGTCTGCACCCTGAAACAATTATCTCCAGTTGCGTTTTAGAAGCAAAGTGGTTGGTTTACCTTAAAAGCATCGTAACCGCTTTGCAAAGATACTGCATCAAAGTATATACTGCATAGCTTGTTGTTTCGTAATGCATTCTTGATGATCTACAGAAAACTGCAACCACAGTCCCACTGACTTTAGATCTTAAGAGAATACGTTAACAACCATCTTATAAATTCATGAGATTTAGTTTTAACTGGATTGGAGCACCCTGGTGTATATCGCATTAAACCCTCTAAAGTACTACTAGTGCATCATTCTACAACCCTGCGTCTAGACCATTTGGTTTGGTTTGTCACTCCACAGTCATCTTGTGCATACTTTAGGCAAATTAGACTGTGACCTACAGTTGAATGTGGATTCCGAACCACTCACAAACATCTATGCTACAGCCAGGATAAGTACGGTACCTAAGATTCTAGATCAGAGATACCCCCTCTTTTCTCTCCACATCTCATTCAAATATCTAGGGCTATGCCGTGTCTTACCTTCTAGAAATGAGGAGTAGAACATCGGTGGACCTCGTGTATGCCATGAACAGCCCATCAAATCGTGTTGAGGTTAGGACAATGCCTTCCGGGAGTAAGCCACTGACCTTCCCTCAATCTATCCTCCTTTCCTTTAGGGATAAATACCCCACATTTGAGTGTCGTATGGGAGAAAACACTGCAAACTTTTACCAGGCAAACTGATTTACATCGTAAGAAAATGCGTTAACAACTATCTTATAATTCACGATATTTAATTTTAAAAACTGAGTTGGAGCGACCAGCTTTATACGAAGTTGAACTTCTAAAGTACTACTAGTGCATCACACTACAACCTTGTGTAAGAACTACAGATGCCCCCTTTTTTCTCCACACCTACCAAAGTAACCAGGGCTATGTAGTGTCCTGCCAGTTAGAACAGTGGAGTAGAACATCGGTGGGCCTCGTATATACAGCGAACAGACGATCAAATGGAGTTGAGGGGAGGACAATACCTTCCGGGAGTATTGCACGATATGCACCAAGTAATCGTAAATATTCGCAACAAAAGGCAGTAGCATCTGCACCCTAAAACGATTCTCTCCAGTTACGTTTTAGAAGCAAAGTGCTTGGTTTACCTTAAAAGCACCGTAACCTCTTTGCAAAGATACTGCATTAAAGTAATACAGTAGAACCTCTGTAAGTCAAACTTCAAGGGAGACGCCAAATAATTCGAGATATAGAGTTTTCGACTTACGCGGAGTTTTGTAAGGAAATATTCGACTTGTAGAGGTTTAGATTCTTTCTGACTTATTTTGAGTTAGAAAGGTAAAATAAATAAAAATTCAAGTTACAGGGGTAATAAACATGTTTATTTGTTAGAGTTCAAATGAAATCAATAGAAGTAACAAGAATTATATAGTAAGAATATTTCATAGAATTGGTTATTCTATTTACTATATACTCATACATTGTTTTCTAAAAATCATTTTTTCTTCATTGTCGGCAAATCCTTAAAGTAAGCAACTTATTTTTCTTCGAAACTATAGAGGTAATGAGTTTCAAATGATCGAGTTGTAAAATCAAACATTGCTAATGTTGGAGATACAGAGGTCCAATTTAGATGTACGGAGGGAAAATCTATACCAAAATGGCTTGTGGGGATTGATTCATTATTTCGACATATAGAGGGTTGAAATTTCGAGTCATGGAGGTTTAGTGTCTTGAAGGGAAGGGAACAAAATTTTTTTTTCTAATTGTGGAGGTTTTCGACTTATCGAGGTTCGACTTAAAGTCCTACTGTATATCTCATTGTTCTGTAAAGTATTCTTGATGATCTTTAGAAAACTGCAACAATAAATTCAACAGTCTCACAGACTTTACATCTTAAGAGAATGCGTAACAACTATATTATCATTCAATTAACAACTAGGTTGGAGCGCCCTGGTATATATCGCGTTGAACATCTAAAGTACTACTAGTGCATCATTCTACAACCCTGCGTTTAGACCAGGTTTGGTTCGGCTTGTCACCCTACGGTCATCTTGTGCACACTTTAGGCGAATTAGATAGCGTCTTACAGTTTAACGTGGATTCCGAATCACTAACAAACACCTATGCCACCGCCAGGATTCGAATCTGAAGCCTGTGATACCTAAGTGTCTAGACCAGAGAGACCCCCTTTTCTCTCCACATTTCATTCAAGTATCTAGGTCTATGCAGTGTCCTACCAGTTAGAAAAGTGGAGTAAAACATCTGCCCGTGAATACCACGAACTGCCCGTGAAATTGTGCTGAAGGGAGGACAATGCCTTCAGGGTGTAAGGACTGTCTCCGCTCTCTATCTAGCTTCTTTCCTTTAGGAATAAATGCCCCACATTTGTATGTCATATTGGAGAAAAAACCTGAAAACTTCCATAAGGCAGCCTGATTATCGATGCATGAGGCTCTACGCGTATTGTCACAATCGCCATCCAATCTCCTCGTTTCTGAATTTTGATACCACAGGCTTCAGGTTCGAATTCTGGCGATGGCATGTTTATGTGTTATTGGCTCTCAGTCCATGTTCAACTGTAGGTCCCGATCTAATTAGCCCAAAGTGTGCACAAATTGACCGTACAGCGATAAACCAAACCAAGCCTCGTTTCTGAAAGATTCAACAGATTCGAACATCGTCCCTCCTACATACAGGGATATGAGTTGGGCTAAATTCCCCTTTCTGGCGGTGACATGGATGTTTGTGAGTGGTTCGGAGTCCACGTTAAACTGTAGGTCCCGGTCTAAGTAGCCCAAAGTGTGCACAAGAGGACCGTAGAGCGACAAACCAAACCAAATTTCCCTTTAAAGTTTTGGGAAAGATGTCTTTAAAGCTATGTCACTGCAATTTTAAACCGACATTCTGGCCTACGGTTTTATCTCACCCCCACCTTGTTACAAACATGGGAACTTTCTATTCTGTCATCGTCAGATTCTTTGCAAATTTGCTGTGGGGAATATATGAGGCTGACGATGTGGATCAAGCTTACGTGAGTGTCCTGCGTTGAATGTGTAGTTTATATTTATTTATTTTTTATTTTTAGCAGTAGCACTTGAACATACAAATTCATTGACTAATGTGTGACAAGCACACACATGAAGTTAAGCAAAGGCAGCATGCAAGATTAGAATACAAAACTAAAATAAATAAATAAAATAAATAAAATGTCAAAGTCAACAGACCGGAAAGCTTCAAATTTCTCTCTTGTCTGCCAATTATCACATGAAAGTCCAGAACATATAAATGTCCATCTATACAGAACATATAAAGTTTATCTATCATATAAATGAATTCCAGTGAAGAAAGACGAAAAACTAAATTCTTGTTATATGTTGTTGTTGTTGTCGTGTCCCTCACGGAAGGAGGGATGAGGGGGCCAGCTTCTGTTCTGATTGTAGGTAGAAGTCTGACTTCTGCTCCGTGACGCTCTTACAGTCATAGGAGACCGGGATTTAAGGTTTAAAGTGGATTCCGAGCCACTACAAACATCCATAACACCGCTGGGACTCGAACCCGAAACCTGTCGCACCGAGTGCCAGAGCACTACACACTCGGCCATCCAGGCCCCAATTCTTGTTATATAAAATCCTTATTAGACCTATTTTGGTCTATGGCTCTGAAACATGGACTTTCGATGAGATGAGGCCCCTTTGGGTCTATTTGAGAGGAAGATTTTAAGGGCTATTCTGAGGAGGTGTTAGGGAAAGTGATTGTTGGAGAAGACGGTACAACGCAGAAATTAATAAATGCTATAAAGACCCAGATATTGTAAAATTTATTAAGATAAAATATTGTTGTTTGTTTTGTTGTTGTTTCTTATCCCACTTGGCTGGCCAAGTCCACGAGCCCATACGTACTCATGATTGAAGGGGAAGGAAGCAGCTTCTGTTGTAATGGAGCACCCGTAGGTAGAAGTCTGACTTTGGCTCCATGACGCTCTTACAGTCATGGGAGACCGGGACCTATAGCTTAAAGTGGATTCTGAACCACTAAAAACATCCATGGCACCGTCGGGATTCGAACCCGAAACCTGTGGCACCGAGCGCCAGAGCGCTAGACACTCGGCCATTCAGGTCCCGAATTTGCCAACGGCACGCGGTGTTCCCAGGTGGTCACCCACCCAAGTACTGACCGCGCCCAATGATGCTTGACTTCGGTGATCTAATGAGAACCGGTATATTCAGAATGGTATGGCCGTTGGCTACATAAAATATATTAGATTAAAGTGGGCTGCTCATATATTTAGAATGACTGATTTAAACCCTGTAAAGAGGTTTGTATTGGCAAAATCACAGGGACAAAGAAAAAGAGGACGACCCAAGTTGCGTTGGATAGACGCAGTTGAAAAAGATTTTGCTATATTAAAAGGTTAAGAATTAGAGGGCCACTGTCACCCAGAGGAATGTATGGAAATCTCTTCAAAGTAATGCCTTGACCTACTCTGGGCTGTCGTGCTATTGATGATGATGATCATATAAATTTCCAGACAAATCAAGGCATTCTTTAAGATGCAATCCGTGTTTTGTAACTGTAGTAGGTTTAGCGTTACTCAGGGTGTACTACGAAGAGGCCCCCTACATTACACCCCAATTTGTAGTAGAAATAACCTATAGCTCAAAGGGCTGTATTGAGAGGGCATTTGGAAACCACAGTTCTGAACAAAATATCAATATTCAAGAATAAACTTGTTTAATGTAAACAACGCAGTAGTTCCTTTATCTTTCAACCATCTTCCACAAAAATGGCTTTTTGGGAAGCCCATTTAAGGTATTCAACTTAATAGCGTGCGTGCGGCGGAAGTATTAATTTGAAAATTTCGTGATGTCATCCCCACATCAACATGTATCGCGCTACATGGTACTGTTGCTTCTCACGCACGCAAAAAAAGCGCACGCTCTCTTGTCACAACAGCGCACGCACGCAAGACAGTGTGAAACAAGGACTTATAGCAACTATTACAAGTAACTGATTGCTACTACTGAGAAGATGTGAACTCATCTTCCTAAGAAAAAAAATTTCTTACATACTTATATAATCAAACATATTATATATATATCATATTATATATTATATGTACTTATATAATCAAACATCATATATATATATATATATATATATATATATATATATATATATATATATATACACACACACATACATGCATATATATATCCTCCTCATTATCATTATCGGCTCAACAGCCCCGTGGTAAACCAAGGCCTTCTGCCTACTGGCAGATTTCTAGACAAAAAATGTTTCCTTTTTTTACGGGCCAGGGTTGTCATTCCTACGCCCAACTCTCTAGGTACATATTAGACCAGGATTTACGGTTTAAAGTGGATTCAGAACCACCACTAACATCCATGCCAACTCGGGACTCGAACTCGAAGCTTGTTGCACTGGCGCCAAAAGCGCTAGTCACTAGACCATACATATGTATATGGGTCTGAATGGCCGAGTGACTAGCGCTCTGGCGCTCGGTACCACAGAGTTCGGGTTCGAGCCCCGGCGGTGCCATGGATGTTTGTAGTGGTTCAGAATCCTCTTTAAACCGTAGGTCTCTGTCTAACATGATCGTAGAGCGTTGCGGGGGTATTGTTACACGCGCCCCCTGGGTAAAGCAAGGTCAGTAACGTCTGTGCAGCGTTACTCACTTTGACAAGACAAGCTGACATCCAAGACAGCTGTCTACGTGATTGCCAGCTGCATTAGAAGAAAATATATATATTCAAGTTCTGGCGGTGCCATGGATGTTCGTTGTGGTTCACAATCCACTTTAAACTGTAGGATCTGTAAACCGTTAGATCCCCGTCTAATATGATTGAAGAGCGCCGGGCAGATTTTGAGACGGGAGACGTTTTCTTTTTATGGAGTAGGGGCTGTCAACTCTACGCTCTATAATCATATTAGACCGTGACGATTTAAAGTAGATTCAGAACCACTACAAACATCCGTGGCATCGCTGAAACTCGAACCCGAAACCTGTGGCACCGCTAACTTTGTTGATTAAAATTTTAAAATGAATTCTTTACGATGAAAAATTAACACGA
The DNA here is from genome assembly GCA_021605075.1 of Caerostris darwini. Classification (NCBI taxonomy): domain Eukaryota; kingdom Metazoa; phylum Arthropoda; class Arachnida; order Araneae; family Araneidae; genus Caerostris; species Caerostris darwini. The sequence goes on along the minus strand of BPLQ01009722.1, from coordinate 58,822 downwards.
ATTCTTTATCTCTCTGATTTTTTAGGAATAATAAATATCTTAGATATAGCAAGGAATATCATTAAATAGTACTGTCTCCAAAAGTAAGACTGTAAAAAAAGTCACGAAGAAACAATGCAGTGTGAGCTGGCGCATTCAGTGTTTTCGGTACCAATAGAGATTTGAAACGTTTGAGGCCCAAAATGGAATTGACCGATCCTTTTGGAATCCCAACATCATCAGCAATATCTCTAATTGTAAATCGACGGTTTGTAAGCACCAAATCTTTAATTCTTTGGACGTGAGCTTCGTCGGTTGAGGTGGATGGTCGACCGGAGGGATCTTCGTCTTCAACGCGTTCTCTGCCTTCTGTGAGCTGTTTATATCACTTCTAAACATTTCTTTCCGATATAGGAATGCTCACCGAACGCCTTCTGCAACATTCTATACGTTTCCGCAAACAAAATGGAATGCAAGTTCTTTGCTCAATTCATTCAGGCATTTCGAGAATCGCCGGAATCAGTTTTAGCGCCTCAGGAAGCCAAGCGTAACTCAAGCACTAATGAATATTTTGACGTCAAATTTCACACAGGTGTCAAGGACAGTGCCAACAACCTAAAAAAAGAAAAAAAAATTTGAAATACCATATGCCCCGGGAAATTTAAATTGAAAACTGATCTTACTTTTTGGACACAGTAGCATATATGTATATATTGAATACCAGTAAAATATCCAAATCATCTAAGATGAACATGGTAAGGTCTGATGATAAAAATTATGTCGGTTTAGCATATTAAGTGACCTTCAGGTAATGGTGGATCTCAAACTCATAATTTTTATTAAAGTGAGTAGATTCCGAATCACTACAACAATCCGTGGCATCGCCGAAACCCGAACCTGAAACCTGTGCCACCGAACACTAGACCGCTAACTTTGTTGATTAACATTTTAAAATGAATTCTTTATGATGAAAAATTAACACGAATTCTGTATTTCTCTGATCTTTTAGGAATGGATATCATAGATTTGGCAATAAATATTTTGTTGTCTACTATACTAGCAGCGCGTTGTGTCAAGATGGAATACTCTCTTTTTAATAATATTAATCTTTTTATTTATACAATTACTATATACATACACTTGGCACCCTGTGCCTCTTCTACAATACTATTTATATCTAAACCGAGTCATGTAACGAATGAGTAAATACGTTAAATAAACGAGAGTAGCTAACATACGTGTATCGAATGAATAATAATTCAATGTAATGAATGAATAATTATCTAAAATTAACGAACGAATAACTACATTCATTGTAACGAATGAGTAGTTACGTTAAATGAATGAATGAGTAGTTACGTTAAATGAACGGACGAGTAGCTACGTTCATTGTAACGAATGAACTACTTTAAATTAACGAACAAATAACTACATTCATTGAATCGAATGAGAAATTACGTTTAATGACTACATTCATAACTGAACATAACGAACGAATAACTATACTCATTGTAAAGAATGAATAAATACGTTAAATAACTACATTCATAACTGACGAACGAATAACTACACTCATTGTAACGAATGAGTAAATACGTTAAATAAACGAGAGTAGCTAACATACGTGTATCGAATGAATAATAATTCAATGTAATGAATGAATAATTATCTAAAATTAACGAACGAATAACTACATTCATTGTAACGAATGAGTAGTTACGTTAAATGAATGAATGAGTAGTTACGTTAAATGAACGGACGAGTAGCTACGTTCATTGTAACGAATGAATTACTTTAAATTAACGAACAAATAACTACATTCTAACGAATGAGTAGTTACGTTAATTGTAGTTTCTATATAACGTTAAATACGTTAAATAAACGAACGATAACATACGTGTATCGAATGAATTTAATTCAATTAATGAATAATTATCTTAAATTAGGAACGTAAAATATATTCCAACGAATGAGTAGCTATTTATTGAATTTTACGTTGATTCTAAGAAAGACATTTTTAAGTTCCATTTTTATTGTAAATTTACTAACATTTATTTAAAAGTAAAATATAGTATTTATGATTTTAGTAGTTTTTAGTTCCATTTTTAAAAACTCTTTAGTAGTAGTAGTAATACGCAAACAATTATTATGAAAAAATTAAGAAAAAACAATCATTGTAAAAGTAATTATTTTTTGGAGGATGACATACAAATTGTAATGAGTTGAAACTAGATTTAAAAATAATATTTAAAAAAAAAGTCATCCTTTAGGTAGAAATGTTAAAATAGAAAAAAAAAAAAAATTTGATAATCTTATTTTTTCATCATTTAAATTTACTACCGAAACTCAAAATAAGTCTTATTTGAAAAAAAAAGTAGAATAAGAAATCAAGTTTAAATCAATTAAATATTTTAAATTAATTATGATAATTAAATAATAAAATTAAACAATTAAACATTATTAAATTAAGTGCGAGATTATTTTATTTATAAATATACTATAAATTGCTGATTGTATATAAGAGGGATTAAAGCGTAAATTCAATTAGAATTTACATGTCATTCTTTAATGTACACCGTAATAATTTAGCCGAATACGAATTTTAGTTGGTTTCATTAATAGGATGACATATTATATTCAAGGTTTAAGTGATAAACATAAAAAAAATATAATAATAAAAAAAAAAAAAATGCTGAAATCTGCTCAGCAAATTCCTACTTATCATGTGCGAACATTCGAGAACGGATGAATAAACTGCAATATGCCGATGTTTAATAATGCAAGAGATATATGAAGCAATTGACTGGAATACTACAAGAAGGGCCAATAGCCACATGAATATAGCAATGATGAATAGATCAAGAACTTCATGGAGAATGAATTGTTCAAGAATATCTAAAAGAATATACAAAAGTAAGATAAATGTCGTCGCAAATGAAGAATGAAGTATTCGAAATTCTACAAGAATCATTATCACATTCAATAGCCAAGTGAATATATCAAAGTTTGAATATTCTGGGCATAAATGAAGAATGAAGTATTCCAAATTTCACAAGAATCACTATCACATTCAATAGCCAAGTGAATATATCAAAGTTTGAAAATTCTAGGTATAAATGAAGAATGAAGTAATCCAAATGCAATAAGAAGCACTATACAGCTCAATAAGCACAGGAAAATGCCAATAATAATAGGATAAATAGGAAACTTCAAAAAGAAGGAATTGATCGTTGGTCACTTTCAATTTTTTTTTTTTTTTTTTAACATTTCTTTCACGATAATTATATAATTAAATAGTGTAAAATTCTTCTAAAAGAACGTCTGGAGAAAATGGCATTTTTCAAAAATAGAAAGTCGTTTGGAAATCTAAAGTTTTTTTATTCTTATTTTATTCTTTCACGATAATTATATAACTAAACAATTGTTCCATAAGAACGTCTGGTGAAAATGGCATTTTTCAAGAACCGAAAGTCGTTTGGAAATCTATAGTTTTTTTTTTATTATTATTTTATTCTTTCACGATAATTATATAATTAAACAATTGTTCTAAAAGAACGTCTGGTGAAAATGGCATTTTCAAGAAACGAAAGTCGTTTGGAAATCTATAGTTCTTTTATTACTGTTTTATTCTTTCACGATAATTATATAATTAAACGATTGTTCTAAAAGAACGTCTGGTGAAAATGGCATTTTTCAGGAGCAGAAAGTCGTTTGGAAATCTATAGCTTTCTTTTTTATTATTTTATTCTTTCACGATAATTATATAATTAAACAATTGTTCTAAAAGAACGTCTGGTGAAAATGGCATTTTTCAGGAGCAGAAAGTCGTTTGGAAATCTATAATTTTTTTATTATTATTTTATTCTTTTACGATAATTATATAATTAAACAATTGTTCAAGAAGAACGTCTGGTGAAAATGGCATTTTTCAAGAATTGAAAGTCGTTTGGAAATCTATAGTTTTTTATTATTATTTTATTCTTTCACGATAATTATATAATTAAACAATTGTTCTAAAAGAACGTCTGTTGAAACTGGCAATTTTCAGGAGCAGAAAGTCGTTTGGAAATCTATAGTATTTTTTTTTAAAATTATTTTATTCTTTCACGATAATTATATAATTATACAACTGTTCTAAAAGAACGTGGCATTGGGAAAACGGCATTTATCAAGAACAGAAAATCGTTTGGAATTCTATAGTTTTTATTATTATTATTATTATTTTTAAGATTGGTGTTATGAGTTTTGTTTTTAATTCTGAATTAGTTAAATTTAATTCTTAATTTAATTAAATTCTGAATTTTATGGGTAACCTGTATATCGGGCCCAGACGATTTTCATTTGTTTTTATTTTGTCTTTTTAAAGAAAAACATATTTTATTTACTTTAAATTTGATGTTTATTTTAAAATTATTTTAAAAAACAACAAATTTATTGTTAAACTAAAACTTATTTACAATATTTTTCTTTCATCTCTTAATTTAAAATTATATCCATCATATAGCAGTAAAAAAAAAAAAGAAAAAGAAAATCTCCATGTCATTATAATCAATTGTTAAAATCTCGTTAAAGGAGAGAGGAAATTAAAGGGGGAAATTTCAATCTACTGATGAGAACGGTGCAAACGATTATTTTCGTCTGCGATGCAAAAATCGTTTGAGGGCTGAAAGGGTTCCGCACGGAAACATCGCCTCATTGCGCTATTCATGAGATTTGGCGCGCTTTCTCGACCGGAAGAATCGCCAAAAATTTGATTCATTACCTTAGTTGGCGAAAGTAACGGGCCGAAACAAATTGTGTTAACTTTTAATTTCTGGATAACCGGTTCATTCCATCAGGAGTTGCTCCATGGAGTAAAGGGATGGGTTTCGTTAATAAATAAATAAAATAAAAAAAGAAAAAAAAAAAGAAAGAAAAAAAAAAAAAAAGAACCTGGTTTGCAATTGTGCTCTTAATGTTATGCATTGAAGTTCAATTTGGAGGAAATAGAATTTTGTTATTGTTTTATGGCAATCATGCAAATGCACTTATTAAAAATCGTTTGGAGTTTTTTTTTTTTTTTTTTTTTTGTTCTAGAAATTATTTGTGAAGATTCATTTTATTTATTTATTTATTTTTAAATGCATTATGTAGAAAATGCAATTTAATATTTTCAAGGAAGAAAAAAATTCAATAAATGTAAGAATAAATTTTTCGATATTATTTACAAATTAAACTGTGAAATTACAGACAATGAAACTCGCATATGAAATTTAGATATCGAAATAAATTAAATTAAATAAATTATACCGTGTAATTTATTCATTATAATACTCTTGCAATCTCATTTATTATTATTTAATTCCTTCATCACAAAAAAAACGTCCCCCCCCAATAAAAAAGGAGGGGTCAGGGGGTCATATATACGAGTATAATGACACGATCACAGTATAAATTTAACTTGTCTGAAAAAACAAACCTATTTTTTTAATTAAATGATTATTACTGATTGCTGATTATTGATTATTACAACATAAGCATCATTTTTTAATCAAATTAATTAAAAAATGATGTTTATGTTGTAATGTAATAATTTTATTAATTTCTTTTATCTTGAAATAAATATATTCAAAATTATCCAGTTTTGACTGTTTTTTAACTCTCCGTTCTCTAAATGCTCATGAAAATTGGAACAGTGCTCTTATTAGACAGAGATTATGGGTTCAAGTCCTGTCAGGTTAAGTACGGCCATTTTGAGTGATAGTAGTACGCTTTGACAACAATTTCGCTGACATCAAATGAATTCATCTTAAGTTCTTTAACACGATAGAGATAAGCTTCTTTCATTTCTCACTTATGGGAATGGTGTAGCCTCCCCTATTCGCCTGATTGCACCCTTGATAACGCTGAATTTACTTAAACCTGTTACATCATATCAAGAGCCCAATATTCAATAGTTTAACTGCAAATGACAAATGAAAATTCTATAAACATTCCTATACCAGTTAGAAAGTGTAGTGTTCCAGTGTAGTCCTATACCATTTAGAAAGGTGATGATGAAACATAGGTGGGCCTGGTGTGGTACCACGAATAGACCACCGACGTGTATTGTAGGGAGGACAGTGCGTTCCCGAAGGACTGTTGAAGGTAACTGCTAGAATTTGCGTGTCGTACGGGAGAAAACCCCACCAGTAGTTTAACAATAAATGTGATACGGTTTTACACGTATTGTCACAATCTTCATCAAGTCTCCTAGTTTCTGAAAGCAGTGACCACAATAATGACACCAGCGGATCTCAAACCTCAGCCCTCCTGCACGTTAGCTGCGCAAACTGTCACTGTGCCATGAGTCAGGCAACTGCAACTAATTAACTAGTTTAACTCACTTTGACGTACACTAAGCTTTTGACTATTCTCATATGAAGACAGCCAATACGTAACAGTTTCAGCGTTACCCAAGTGCAGCAGGGGGAAACTGATACACTGAATTTCACACTCTACCATATCCGTAGAATTTACAGTTTACATTTATGGTGGGTTGTTCGTGGCGTAGATTAACCGGACACGATATCAATCGATATATATACATATATACAGTAGAAAATCTTTAAGTCGAACCTCGATAAACCGAAAACCTCCACAACTCGAAAATTTTTTTTGTTCCCTTCCCTTCAAGCCCCAAAACCTCCATGACTCGAAATTTGAACCCTCTATAAGTCGAAATAATGAGTCAATCCCCACAAGCCATTTTGATATATATTTTTCCCTCCGTAACTCGAAAACAAAAGTGGACCTCTGTATCTCGAACATTAGCAATGTTTGATTTCACAACCTTTACAACTCGATCATTTGAAACTCATTACCTCTTATAGCCCGAAGAAAAATAAGTTACCGACTTTAAGGATTTGCCGACAATGAACGCGATTGTTTCTTAGAAAACAATGTATGAGTATATAGTAAATAGAATAATCAACTCTATGAAATAGCAACTCGGAAGAAAAAGAATTTTCTGCTCTTTATAGCTTAGATAATGCTATAGATAGAGAACGATCGAATTTTTTAAAGCAAAAAATAATAATAACTGAGTAACATATTTATTAAAACATGTTAACTTGAATAAATAATGTTAATAATTGTTAATGTTAAAACATGCTCAAATAAATAATAATAAATAATGTTAATACATGTTAACATAAATACACTGAAGTGACAAAAGTCATGGGATAGCAATATGCAAATTTTCAGATGGCAGTAGCATCGCGTAGAACAGGTATAAATGCGCAGTGCTTTCGCACAGCTTTCATTTCTGTTCAAGTTATTCATGTGAAGAGGTTCTGACGTGATGATGACCGCACGACGGGAATTAACAGACTTTGAACGCGGAATGTTAGTTGGAGCTAGACGCATGGGTCATGCCATTTCGGAAATCGTTAGGGAATTCAACATTCCCAGATCCACTGTGTCAAGAGTGTGCCGAGAGTATGAAATTTCAGGCATAACATCCCACCATGGACAGCGCAGTGGTCGACCGCCTGCACTTAACGACCGAGACCGGCGACGTCTGCAAAGAGTCGTAAATTCTAACAGACAAGCAACACTGCGTCAAATAACCGCAGAAATCAATGTGGGACGTACAAGGGACTTGTCTGTTAGAACTGTGCGGAAATTTGGCTTTCTTTGGCTATTCCAGCAGAAGACCGACTCGAGTGCCTTTACTGACAGAACGACATCGCTTGCAGCGACTCTCGTGGGCACGTGAGCATATCGGTTGGTCCCTAGATGAATGGAAAACCGTGGCCTGGTCCGATGAGTTACGATTTTAGTTGGTAAGAGCTGATGGTAGGGTTCGAGCGTGGCGCAGACCCCACGAAGCCATGGACCCAAACTGTCAGCAAGGCACTGTTCAAGCTGGTGGTGGCTCCGTAATGGTGTAGGCTGTTTTTTCATGGCATGGACTTGGTCCTCTGGTGCGACTGGACCGAACATTGACTGGAAATGCTTATGTTCAGCTACTTGGAGATCACTTGCAGCCATTCATGGACTTCATGTACCCAAACAACGATGGGATTTTTATGGATGACAATGCGCCATGTCACCGGGCCACAACTGTTCGCGATTGGTTTGAAAAACATTCTGGACAATTCCAACGAATGATCTGTCCACCTAGATCGCCCGACATGAATCCCATCGAGCATTTATGGGACATCATCGAGAGGTCTGTTCGTGCCCAAAATCCTGCACCATCAACGCTTTCACAATTATGGACGTCTATCGAGACAGCATGGCTCAATATTCCTGCAGAAGACTTCCAACGACTTGTTGAGTCCATGCCACGTCGAGTTGCTGCACTTCGCCGGGCGAAAGGAGGGCCGACACGATATTAAGAGGTATCCCATGACTTTTGTCACTTCAGTGTAATAATAACATAAATAACAACATGTTATTTATTAAAACATGTTTATTATTTATTTTACCTCTCCAATTCATAAGTTAGAAAGAAACTAGACCTCTACAAGTCGAATGTTTCCTTACAAAATCAGCGTAAGTCGAAATCCTCCATAAGTCGAAAACTCTATAACTCGAATTATTTGGCGTCTACCTTGAAGTTCAACTTACAAATGTTTTACTGTATACGAAACCATCACGTCCTATTCTTGACTCAGTGGCAACTAGGGATTGCAATATCGGACCAAAAGTTCCATACCGGTATTCGGTATTATTTAGATCTTAATAACGGGACACCGGTTTTAATACCGGTAGTAGAAATTTTAGAAAAAGAAAGAAAACACGTTTGTTTTTTTTTGTTTTATTTGCCAGTTTTATTAAAGAATGTAAATATCACAAAAAACACTCGAAATGGCAAACCATCTAATGCTGTCATTTTACTTATAATATCGTCCAAATTATCCTTTTTTTTTTTTCCAAATAATCTAAAATCCCTGATAGCTTGGGCTTTGAAATTGTGCTTAAGTTTGTATCTTCATCGCAATTAGTTTCTTTCCTCTTTAACAAATTTGTGTCATGTTTCGTTTTTAAATGTGTATGGAGTCCGGTTGGGGCGAATGGCCGAGTGGCTAGCGCTCTTGCTCTCGGTACCACAGGTTTCGGATTCGAGTTCCGGCGGTGCCATGGATGTTTGTCGGGGTTCGGAATCCACTTTAAACCGTTGGTCCCGGTCCTAATAGGATCGTAGAGCGTTGCGGGGGCATTGTTACTCCGCGTCCGTGGCTTATCTTCAAGTCACACGCGCCCCCTGGGTAATGCAAAGTGAGTACGTCTGTGCAGCGCTTGCCTTAAGGCCTCCAAGACGAAACTGTCTGTGTTTGCCAGCTGCATTAGAAAGAAAAAAAAGATTCTCCGGTTTGCGCTTCGGTAATTTTCTGGATTTTCTCCCATACAATTGCGGGCAGTTACCCTTGAAAGTCTTCCCTGGAAGGCGGCCTGATGGTCAACCCTACTCAGTAAAAAAGAAAAAGTATCCTGTTTTGGAATCTGCTAGTAGGTAGACGGCCACGGACTGTAGATGCAGGGAGTTAGTTAGAATCTTCTCTTACAAACTGTAAGAGTCCTGATGGCCAATTGGCTAGCCCCAATACGTGTAAAGCCTCATACATCGATAATGAGGCTGCCTGGTGGAAGTCTGTAGGTTTTTCTCCCATCCTCTTGTCCTACCTTCAACACCATTTGATGGGCTACTTGGGGTATATACAAGGCTCACAGATGTTCTACACCACTTTTCTAACTGGAAAGGCACTACATAGCTCTAGGTACTTGGATGAGATATGAAAGAAAAAGGGGGCATCTCTAATCTAGATATACGGTATTAGTGTGATGCACTAGTAGTACTTTAGAGGCTCAATGCGATACGCCCCAGGGAGCTAAAACACAGTTGTTAAAACATTTTTTTCTTTCTAATGCAGTTGGCAAACACTTAGACAGCTTGGTCTTGGATGCCTTAAGCCAAGCGCTGCACAGACATTACTCACTTTGCATTACCCAGGGGCCGCGTGTGACTTGAAGATAAGCCACGGACGAGGAGTAACGATGCCCCCGCAACGCTCTACGATCCTATTAGGACTGGGACATACGGCTTAAAGCGGATTCCGAACCACTACAAACAACCATGGCACCGCTGGGTCTCGAACCCGAAACCTGTGGCACCGAGCGGCAGAGCGCTAGACACTCAGCCAATCAGACCCAGTTTTTAAAACTAAATCTCATGAATTATAAGGTAGTTGTTAAGCACATTCCATTCTCTTAAGATGTAAATCAGGCTGCCCGGTAGAAGTTTTCAGGGTTTTCTCCTATACGGCACTCAAATGTGGGGCATTTATTCAGAAAGGGAAGGAGGATAGGTTGAGGGGTAGACAGGGCCTTACTCCCAGAAAGCATTGTCCTCCCCTCAACATCATTGATGGGCTGTTCGTGGTATATATGAGGTCCACCGATGTTCTACTCCTCGTTTCTAACTGGTAGGACACTGCATACTCCTAGATACTTGAATGAGATGTGGAGAGAAAAGGGGGTATCTCTGGTCTAGACAATTAGGTACCTAAAACTTCAGGTTCGAATCCTGGTGGTGGCATGGATGTTTGTTAGTGTTTTGGAATCCGCGTTAAATTGTAGGTCCCGGTCTAATTAGCTTGTAATGTGCACAAAATGACCGTAGAGCGACAAACCAAACCTTCCCTGGAAAGCAAAATCTTTTCATCATCGGCGTACTGTGATCAGAAGTTTACAAGAAATACTGAATCAAATTTATTTACATTTATTCCTTCCATAAAAAAATATCTCGGCCAGAAAATTTTTACTTCCGAGTGATCTTCTACTATGTTATATAAAAAGAATCATAAACTTTCTCGTATCACAAAAAACACTCAGTCTAATCCAGGGCTTGTATGGGAAAACATAACCGAACGGCTTTACGCTATCGCTTAAAGAACTAATCCAAGCTATCCTGTGCTTTTTGGATTCGTCGGTTTAATATGCGTTGCCAACAACTCTGGCATAAAAGTAACTTACACCCCAACCGTTTAACGAAATGCTGAAGCAATACCCGGATATTTTTACAGAAAAAGTCACGTGCAACCCCCAAATCCCGTTTTTTACGAGTCGATATCCCCGCTCACTTAATACCTACAGTACATTTTCGGGCTTTTTCCTGCGCTGTTTTTATTGATTGGGCCATTTTCTTTTTTCTTTTTTTTTATCCCACCTCATTTGAGGTACGATACTGGAAGAGAGAATGGATCTAAATTGGTCGGAAAACAACACAGAGGAAGATTTTTTTTTTCTTTCTTTCTTTGAGACTTTATTATTATTTTTTTTTTTTTTTTATTCTGTCTTTCCCTCTCTTGCATAATCCTCAAAATCCATCCAATTCATAAACAATATCCTGATCTGACGTTTTGGTTTGAAAGCACGATCGTGGTGATAGCCGGGTTGCCGATTCAAAAAAGAAGGCTTTAATTTGAGAGGCATCCTTTTTTTTTTTTTTCATCGTCGCCAAGACGCGCCAAAAGAATTTTTCGATGAAGCCAAGTTTCTTTAATCTCCAAAAATTCTTCAAGCATTTAATTTTAATTTTGCGGTAGATAAAATAATGAAGTATAATTAATTCAGTATAATTATCCAATGTAATTAATATTTCACTAAATTATTATTATTTTTTTTCTAATGCAGCTGGCAAACACTTAGACAGCTTGGTCTTGGATGCCTTAAGGCAAGCGCTGCACAGACGTTACTCACTTTGCATTACCCAGGGGGCGCGTGTAACTTGAAGATAAGCCACGGACGCGGTGTAACAATGCCCCCGCAACGCTCTACTATCCTGTTAGACCGGGACCTACGGTTTAAAGTGGATTCCGAACCACTACAAACATCCATGGCACCGCCGGGACTCGAACCCGAACCTGCTACCGAGCGCTAGCCACTCGGCCATTCAGGCCCCTTTCACTAAATTATAAAAGTTGAATAATTAAAACCTTCGAACTAGATGTTTGGTTTTGTCGCTCTGAGGTCTTTCTTTTTGCACACTTTATGTTAATTAGACAAGGAACTACAGTTTAATATGCCAGGATTCGAACCTGGAGCCTGTGATATCAAAGGCCAGAGCGCTATGCTAATTGGCCATCAGGTCGAACCTTACAATACTTACCTATACATTTGTAGTGTTTGGTAAATCCGTAGACCGGAAAGTCCGACGATAGGATGCAAAGAGAAAAAAAAACTGTCATAGTCGATTCTTTTTGATGAGATTAAATTATAAACTAAAATATTGCAACGTTGAGAAAAGGAAACCTGAAGATATATCTATAAATTATGGTAAAGGAATACTGTTGGAAATTTTCCTAGGTGTTAAATATATATATTTTCCGCTTTGGTTTGTCGCTCTACGATCATTTTGTGCACACTGAGGGTTAATTAGATCGGGAACTGCAATTTAGCATAAGTTCTGAAATACGAACAAACAACCATGACACGGCCAGGATTCGAACCTGAAGCCTGTGGTACCAAAAGCTAGAGCGCTAGCCAATCGGCCATCACGCCGTGACTAGAGGAGGAACCTTTTAAGTCGAACCATAAAATACTTACTTATACATTGGTTGGGTTCGGTAAATCTGTAGACCGGAAAGTCCGTCAATAGGATGCAAGGAGAAGAAAAGACTGCCATAAAGGAATGCTTTTCATGTGATTAAAATCTAAACTAAAATATTAAAATTTTGAGAAAAGGAAACCGAAAGATCTATTTATAAACTATGATAAAAGAAAACTGGTGGTATTTTCATAGGGATGTGTAATTTATATATTTATTGGAGAAATACAAATCTTTAACAGCATCATAATTAATTACTAATTCTACAAAGCATTTATAATGTTTTAATGTTTATTTCAATCAGGTCCTTTTTTAATTACCAAAATGTATAAACCAAATTTTGGTAAATTAAAAAACCATTTAAAAATTAAAATTTTTTTTTTTCTGAAAAAAAAAATAAATAATCGACTGGGTTACCCATAAAATTTAAAATTTATCGTTAAGAACAAAATGCATAACAGTAATTTGAAACAAACAAAGAAAGAAAAAATAACAATAAATCATATTTAATCGATAAATTATGTTCATCAATTATCGTTCAAATCTGAACAAAAAAAAAAAAAAAAAAAAAAAAAAAAACAGATTAAATAAATAATAAAAAAAATAAATAAATAAATAAAACTCTATAATTCCAAACGATTTTATGAAAAAACTTAAAAAAAAAAAAAATACAAACATATTGAATAAAAAAAAATATAAAATTACAAACGATTTTATAAAAAAAAAATTATAGAATTACAGAATATTTTACAAAAAAAAATAAAAAATTACACGCGATTTTATAAAAAAAAATATAAAATTACAAACGATTTTATAAAAAAAAATTGAAAAATTAAGTAAACCAATAAAAATAGCTTGCGAAAGAAATTTAAATGAAGCAAAAAGAATAGCCTGTGAAAGAAAATTAAATAAAGCAATAAGCATAGCTTGTGAAAGAAATTTAAATAAACCAATAAGAATAGCTCGTGAAGGAATTAAAAAAAAAATAAACCTATAAGAAATCTTGAAAGTGGACTAGGACATCGCTGACCCATTATCTCCAAAACAGTGCCCATATATGTTATAGGGAAAGAAAAAGTACAAAAGACAATATAATGGGCTGGGTAGATGTACAGGTTATCCATAAAGTGTAGAAATAAATGTATGAGCAAGACTCATAACAACAATCTTCTTAATATATACATATAGACTTCCAAACTGTTTTCTTTTTTTGAAAAAACTTATTTTCACTTTGAAAGAAAATTACCTTTTCTTTCACCAGACGATCTTTTATAACAATTTAACATTATTTAATTATATATGTAACTATTAATTCGTGAAAGAAATTCTAATAAATATTATGTATAGAAAAAGTTTGTGAAAGAAATTGAAAAAAAAAAAAAAAAAAAAAAAAAAAAACTGAAAGTGATTGGGGTTACGAAAAAAATGATCAAGGACGCGAAAAATCCTGCTCCAAAAAAAAAAATGGCCCTAATTTTACGATAAAAAAATGACGTGGATGTGATTTAAGACGTGGTTTTATAAAAGCGTTTTTATGAAACTTTTTTGGAAAAAAAAAAAAAATCTACACTAGATGTTAAGCAATGGCATATTATCCTTACTAAGAAAGCTTTAAAAAAAAAGCAGTTAAATTTAAAAAAAAAATAATAAAACTATAGAATTCGAAACGATTTTATTGAAAAAAAAAAAAAAAAAAAAAAAAAAACCCCACCAGTTTAAATAAAAAAAAAAAAAAAAAAAAATTATAGAATTCCAAACGATTTTATAAAAAGAAAAAACACCTGAAAATTTATATAAGTCAATAAGAATAGCTTGTGAAAGAAAATTAAATAAAACAATAAGACCAGCTTGAAAAAAAAAAAAAAAATTCACATTTTTATTTTTTATTTTTTTTATTTATTTATTTATTATTATTTTTTTTTTCTTCAATTTTTAATTTTTTCTACATTCAAATAAAAAAAAAATCACTTTTTAACATGGACGATTACTACCATCCATGTTAAAAAATGATTTAAAGTGATTGATTAAAAGTGATTTTTACTACCATCAATGTTAAAAAGTGATGGATGGTAGTAACCATCCATGTTAAAAAGTGAATTTTTAAAGAAAAAAATGTTAAAGTGATGTTAAAAGTGATTTTCCATTTAAAGCAAAACATTTACCATTTAAATTATTTATTTATGAATATTAAGTAAATGGTAGTGAAGGCAGATAATTCTTGTACAAATAGTTTCATAATACTTCGTATAGATAATAATTCTTTTTTATAATAATTTTACCCTCAAAAATTGCATTTGCATTTAAATAAGAAAAATGACAATTAAATTGGGTTTTTTAAAATAATTTTTTCGTTAAGCATAAAATAAATATAATAGATTCAATATGTTATTTAAAAATAATAGATTCAATATGTTATTTAAAAATAATAGATTCAATATGTTATTTAAAAATAATAGATTCAATATGTTATTTAAAAATAATAGATTCAATATGTTATTTAAAAATAATAGATTCAATATGTTATTTAAAAATAATAGATTCAATGTGTTATGTAGGGATTAGTGTAGATTCTCCATTCATAAATACGCCAAAACTAAATCTGTCGCCAATTCCGGCAACCCTACTTCCTTCAATCCTCTACAGATTTCTTTCTCATGCAAATCATCCCAACTGAGTTGACAAGTAATATGCATCGGAGTGAAGAGCTCTAAATTTTCCTTTTCCACATCGGGGCTTTATTGTTCTCAGCTTTCAAGGTGATTATCAAATAAAGTCACTCCAAGATGGTCGTTCTATTATTTGTTTTAGAAAACTTGATTTATTACCGAATAGAAAAGGGAAGAGCCCTATTGTTGTAAACTCAGATTCGAACGTCAACGGCACGTGCAATCCAATTTTCAGTATTCGAGGAGCGAGGATTTTATTAGGATCGCCCTCGAGTTCTTAATTGCTTTCCTTTTAATGCGTTCTGATTGCTTCCATTTTTAAAAGAGAAAAATATTTTCATAATTGTCGTCTGCGGTGTAAGAAATGATTTATTAGGATTACATTGGATTTACATATTTTCGAGTGAATTCTTTAAGAGGGAAATAAGTTTTTTTTTTTTTTATTTTTTAAATTCATTGTGTATTTTTTTTTTTAAATTCATTGTGGATTTTTTTTTTTTTAAATTCATTGTGGATTTTTTTTTTTTTTTTTTCCGTCTTAAGATGACTTTTTTTTTAAATGAATATTTTCGAAGTTTATTTATTCATTTTATTTTTATTTATTTATTTTTCAGGAAAAGAGCATGAATAAATATTTTACAAATTTTTTAATATCAGTAATGTTAAAAAAAAAAAAAATTTTTTTTTTTTTTTTTTTGAAAGCCTTAAAATAAAATACGTTTGTTTACAGTGAGTGAGTCATTATTGAACTCATTTATTGCATAAATTATTATATTTCAATTTATTTATTTTTTTCATACTTATTGTTCGTGTTCTTAGTACTTATTGTTCGTTAACATTTTTTTTTTTTCTTTTTATCAATATATTCCATTTAAAGCACAGCATTTACCATTTAAATGATTTATTTATGAATATTAAGTAAATGTTAGTGAAGACAGATAATTCTTGTACAAATAGTTTCATAATAGTTCGTATAGATAATAATTCTTGTTTATAATAATTTTACCCTCAAAAATTGCATTTGCATTTAAATAAGAAAGAGGACAAATAAATTGGGTTTTTTAAAATAATTTTTGGTTAAGCATAAAATAAATATAATAGATTCAATGTGTTTTTTAAAAATGATAGATTCACTGTGTTATGTAAAAAGAATAGATTCAATGTGTTACGCAAGGATTAGTGTAGATTCAAGTTATGTGGGGGATTAGTGTAGAGTCAATATGTTATCTGAGGAATTAGTACAGATTCAACGTGTTATGTGGGGGATCAGTATAGATTCAATGTATTATCTGTGGGGAATTAGAGTAGATTCTATGTTATGTGAGGAATTAGTGTAGATTCAATGTATTATCTGCGGGGGATTAATATAGATTCAATGTGTTATGCGGGGGATTAGTGTACATTCAATGTTATGTGTGGGGGGATTAGTGTAGATTCAATGTGATATGTGTGGGGGATTAGTGTATATTCAATGTGTTATTTGCTTTTTTATTATTATTATTATTAATGTATTATAATGAATCCGTCTATAATCTATGTTAATATTAAACCTAAAACATTATTATTAATAAGTTTAGTATGTCTTTTCTGACCAAAAAATGCCCATATATGCAAAATAAATATTTATTACATTTACTATATTTCATTTACTAAAGAAATATTTATTGCATTTACTTTATAGTGGAAAAACTTTTAACATAGAATTTTTTCCCCCAATTTAAATAATGAATTTAAATAAATACGAAAACATTTTTTAAAGTTAATCTTTAAACTAAAAGAAAAATCACCGGTAACAAACTAAAAAAAGGTACAATGCAAATGTATATGTAAAAGTGTGTATTTTAGAGCTGAAATAATGTTCTCAAGTCCGTATTTGTTTCAAATAAATTGCACGACGATTTAAAGAAAAGAATTTCTCTTTTAAATTTCAAAAAATAAAACATCCCATGTCTTCAACTGAAAGAATGCCATCGATAATTTAATCCAATGTTTCGCTATTTCCCTTTCCGATATTCCCACGCCTAAACTATCGATTTCCATTACTTAATCGTATCGTTTCCCTCACTTCACTTCAAGTTTCTCAATTCACAAAACGATTGATGCTTCAATTGCATTTGCTTTCAGTGCCATTTGCCTAAAAATGTGACGTTAACATCCACTAACGTCAAGATCATGCTCGTATTTTGCAATTCAGAACGGGCGGAAACACAAGCATTTTATTTCCATGAAAATCTATTTGTTTTTGAATCTAAGTTGCCCCAAATTGAATAGAGGGGAAATCAAATTTGCTAAGTAGAGACAACGCAGACAGGCAGAAGTCAAAATGGCGTTCTAGTGCGACAGCTCATGACGCTTTCTCTTTTGCAAATGAATTTATAAAGAATCTTTTATTTAGGAAGCATGCTGTCAGTGTTTTGTGTTTTTTCTTTGTCTGAGTCTGTTTCGATTTCCGTTTTGTAAAAAGCGTTATGTTTAAACTAGAATATTTAGAAAATAAATATTTATTACATTTACTTTTAAAAAAAAAATCATTTGTTCTGGTATGGAGTTTTTGGTTTTAAAAAAATGTAAAATGAATGGTAGATCGCAAAATATTTTTTTTTTCTTCTAATGCAGCTGGCAAACACTTAGACAGCTGTCTTGGATGCCTTAAGATACAAATACAAAATAAGATTTTTTTTTGTAATTATATATACTTCTCCAGACTTATTTATATCTTCCTGTCTAATATCTGTGAATTATCAATAAGCTCAGTTTCAATTCGTGCGATTGATACCTGTCAATCATCAGTGAATTTGTAAGAATTTATTGCTCCTTATCAAATAATAAAATCTAAAAATCAATAACAAATGAAATAAAGTCGGGAGATGTCCAAACGGAGTGCACCAGTTAGTTACTGTTTATGTATTACACAGTTTGACCATTCGTTTCTCGCCAAGTCGACCATGACTGGCAACTGGCGTACCGATTACGGAGTACCATTGGGGACAGACCCCTTAACCTCCTCATCTTAATTCATATATAGATTTACAATTTTAATTGGGTATTTAATTGTTGGTATATAAAAAATTGCAATATAAAGTTTCTAAATTAAATAAATGGTACTCAAAAAAGTTAAAAATATTAAAAATAAATAATAGTAAAATACAAAATAAAAGATAAAAAAATAAAAGAATTTAAGTTAAGTTTAAATTCGGTACAATTAGGGACCAGTAGTCGATGCCACAAAACTATTGAAAAAAGTAAACAATGCAGTTATGCCGAACGGTGGAAGCCATGGTGACGAATCTGAAAAACAATAAATTAAAATCCCCTCCCCCCCAAAAAAAAAAAAAAAACCGTTATCAGAACCAATGTTCGTTTTATTTTTTATATTTTTTATTTTCATTTTTTATTTTTTTTTATTTTTGATTCCATCCTTTTATTTTCCTAACAAAAAAAAGGGTCAAAAAAGCGTACAAACAAAAACCTAACGTGTTACTTGTCGGGAAGATATATTTTGGAAACTTCCGTACCGTTTACGGAGTACCAACAGGGGGAAATACCCCTTAAACCTCCTCATCTTAATTCATAGATATGTTTGGAATTCTAATTGGCTGCTTTAAGGTTAGTATAAAAATAAAAGATAAAGTTTCTAAAAATTCAAATTAATGTGGTATCAAAAAAAAAAATTTAAAAATACTAAAATACAAAATAAAAGAATTTAAAGTTAAGTTTAAATTCGGTGCAATTAGGGACCAGTTTCGATGCCATATTACTATTGAAAAAAAGTAAACAATGAATGTAAACAAATCAGTGGAAGGGTTATGCTGATGATCTGAAAAGCAATTGGTTAAAGAAATATTCCCCCAAAAGGCCGATCTCAGGACCGAAGTTCTTTTTATAAGCATTTTTTTAATAATTTTATATCTATCTTTTTGTTTTCCTTACAAAAAAAATAGGGGGTAAAAAAACGTACAATAAAAACCCAACTTAATTACTAGTCGGAAAGTGGAAAATTTAAGTGCACAACGTAGCAGAAATAGCAAAAGGAGATGAGTTCAGATTCGAACCCTCAACCTCGCGGCCGGAAATCCGCTTCTTTTCCTCGACGCCAGTTCGTCTTGTGTATAGGAAGGTCGCAAAATTTTAAGCCAAAGTAATGCACAATGAGTTTCAAATACACAATGATTTAAATCGTCTGAGGTCGACCATGAAAAACATTCATAAAGAGGAATTTCCCGCCATGCTATCGAGTTGCATCTTGGCGCCTAAGCGCCAAAAGCGATAATTATAACATGTGCACTCCATTTGAACATCTCCCCATAAAGTCAATAGTCGTGAAAAAAAATAAATAAGATAACATTTTAGAAAAATTAAGTCAAGACATCTGTCATTCTCCGAATACCACCCCCAAACTGTTCTATTTGCATTCTAGAAAATATTTTAACACCAAATATGGGAAACATTTCTAGAACATGCTGACTCCTTGCTTGTTGATAAACCACTTACTTTTAAGCCATCACAGTTAACAAAAACAATTTGTCACAAGGTACTCCGGATCTGAAATGGAGTCAGTCAAAGGAGTACCAATCAGATAAAAACCAATCCAAACCCGGATTCAAATCTGTGCTTTCTAGATCAGCAAGCACTAATCCTGATTTCATACAATATGTTGACAATTCTTGTTAATGGTCAGACTGTAATTGTTTGTTTGTATTTGTAAGCGAGCCAGTTGTGTTTCTTGATAAGATTTCTACTATCATTACTTCATTTTCAACCAATACAGGGTAGAAATAGAGAACTGACCACAGAAAACGCGTCTACACTATCACGCCACGATCATTCGATGTGATATGATAAGGTTTTATACAAAGTTGCACGTCTACTAGAATAATCAAAGCAAGTTTTTGTGCATTAATCAAACGCGTGGCATGTAAATAAACATTAAATGGTAAATAAACTTTAAGCAATGTGGACGTGACCTTGGTAATGACCTGCCTAACAACAAAGAGGTACACGTGCTGTAATGGAGTTCAAACAAATAAAAACTTATCCAAACCCTGATTTAAATGTGTACTTTCTAAATCAGCAAGGGATTTCGAGACTTCTTATCTTAAATAGATATTTTATTTCTTATCTTAACTTCACATACATTGACTGCCTGATGGCCAGATGGCTAGCGCTCTGTCCGTTGGCGGTGGCATGGATGATTATGAGTGGTTCAGAATACACGTTAAACTGTACGTCAAGGTCTAATTAGCTTAAAGTGTGCACGAAATGATCGTAGAGCGACAAACCGAACCAAATCACATACATTGACAATTGATAATAACGTCAGACTTTAATTATCATATGAATTCCATTAAAGCACAGTAAAAATAGGAAAATGCGCATTGAAATATAATAAAATGCCTTATGCAGGTTGATATGTACTGAATTGTATTATTATACAGAATTACACTCATGTCCATAAATTAAGGATAATGAAGTTCAGGCAAAGAAAGAGACAGAAGCAAAACAAATTTGACTTATTTGTAAAGTATATTTATTAATCAAAAGGTAAAGAGCAAAAAATGTTTGACATAATATGTTATATATATATATGTTTGTATGATATATGTTTGACATAATTAATAAAAATTGCGATTTTTACTCCCTGGAGCAAATTTCAAAAAAGAACCTATTTACAAAAAACAGTATAACATGGTTAGTATGGTGGTTAATATGGAGTATGTCTCCCGGACTATGCAATACAGGCCTTACAACGCCTAGGCATGCTGAGTATCAAATTATCAATCTAATCTTGGGGAATATTACACCACTCATCAAGCAATGCCCTTCGAAGTTCCGGTTAACAGGTGGGAGGGGGTTGATGGGCTGCAATTCGTCGGCCAAGCATATCCCACACATGCTCTATTGAATTCAAGTCCGGTTGGTATGCTGGCCAATCCATACGGGTGATATCCTCCAATTGAAGGCATTCGTCTACAATGTTTGCACGGTGAGGACAGGCGTTGTCATCCATAAACAGAAATTCAGCACCCATGGCGCCCCGAAACAAACGTACATGTTGTTCCAGAATGATATCCCGATAGATGTGACCTGTCATCGTTACACTCTGAACATGCAGGTCAGTTCTGGAGTTTCTCCCCAAACGAGCCATCCTGCACCACCGTAACGGTGTTGTTCAATGGTGTTCTCTTGGTGGTAACGGGTACCTGGCGCTCTCCATATGAAAGTCCGGCGAGAATCCGACTGCAAACTAAACCTGGACTCGACGGAAAACATCACACCAGACCACTGTTGCGGTGTCTACAATGCATGCTCTCTACTCCAGGTTAATCGCAGGCGACTGTGAGTTGCGGTAAGTGGAACACATCTGACAGGCCTACGAGCATATAGACCAATGTGCCCTAAGCGTCTGTACACGGTCTGCCTTGAAACTGTCATACCGGTTACTGAAGAGAGCTGATGAGACAGGTCTGATGCTGTGCTCCGTCTGTTTCTTTTGGCAGTAACTGCTAAATACCGGTCCTCATTCGGCGTTGTAACTCGGGGGCGACCTGTGCTGTAACATCTATTTACATTACCATCATCTTGGAATCGTTGCCAATGCCTGGAGATGACACTCTGGGCGATTCCAAGTTCCTCGGATACTTCCAGCTGGGTACGTCCACATTCCAGTCGTCCGATAATTCTACCACGTAAAAAATTCATGCAAATGCTTCCTTTGTGCCATAACTATGCGGTTATTGCACTGAAAGGCTTTTAAAGCGCTTGTGAACAATTTTACTTCTTTGCCACCATTCTTTATATACCCCTCTCTTACACTCTCGTCATTGTGACGTACTATCCGCGCCATCTGGTGGTTTCCTGTAATTTGCATATTCTTCTTCAAGATGTGTGTGATAATTCTACAGGTGAAATTTTTATTTTAAAGTTCTATTTCTGTGTGATTCTGAATTATCCTTAATTTATGGACATGAGTGTATAATACACTTAATTATTATTATGCGCTTATGCTACTTATTTGAAGGATTATTATGTACTTATAATGCACTGAATTATATTATTATACTGAATTACAATGCGCTTTATTATTATTATGCTCTTGTGCTACTTATTTGAAGGATTATTATACACTTATAATGCACTGAATTATATTATTACTGGAATAAGGCATCATATTTTATATTAATTTTTTTTTAGTATAATTGGATTATTTTGGTCCATTTAAAAATATTATTCTGAGAAGGTGTCCGTGGTCCTTATTTTACAGACAAAAAATTCCACGATTTTCATTTTACTGTCAAAAAGGATTTACTTTCTTAACTTTACTGGCAAAAAGGGTACGCCATTTTAACTTTACTGGCAATAGTGATTCACGATTTTAACTTTATTCGTATAGAAAGTCCACGATCTTAAGTGTACTGGCATAAATGATCCGTGCTCCTAACTTTACGGTAAACAAGTAATATATAAAAAAAATTTTAAAGTCAATTCCTACTTTTTTTCACTATATTACAGGAAGTCCTTTATAAATAATTTTCATTAATTTTCAATTAGAAAAAATTCTCTCTCTCTCTCTCACATACACACTTTCCATCTCTCTCACTAATATATTCACGTTTCGTTTTCCATTTTGTTCCCTCTTTGACTCAGACTAGAACCCAGAATGAAAAAAGAATCTGAAAAAGAAATTTTTTTCCAGCGATCTACACGCTTCGCCACTGACGGTATATATTCCTAATTTTATATCCTGCTAAATATCTTATATATATAAAAAAAATTTTCCCCTATAAAACTAAAATTAATTAATTAAATTTAATGAATGAATTAATATTTGAAAAAACTGTATTAACATCCAGTGTCATCCACTACAAGTTCAAAAAAAAATATATTTGAACTTGAGCGGATGAGTAAAAAGTATTTTATGAACGATTGAAAATTTGAACAAGATATATATAGGGAAAGTGTGAGCTAATAGAAGGAATTGAATAAGTCCACCATCTTAACTTTACTGGCAAAAAGGGTTCGCTATTTTAACTTTACTGGTAAAAATGATCCACGATTTTAAGTTTACTGGCAAACAAGTAATATAAAAAAAATGTTTTTAAGCCAATTACTCCTTTTTTCACACTATATTGCAGAAAGTCCTTTATAAATAATTTTCATTCATTTTTTTAAGTTTATCTGACGCCATCTATTGGTAGATATAGGCAACTTAAATCTAAAAAAAACTAAAATTAATGAATTAAATTTAATGAATGAATTAATATTTGAAAAACTGTATTCACATCCAGTGTCATGCCCTGCAAGTTCAAAAAAAAATGTATTTGAACTTGAGTGGATGAATCAAAAGTATTTTATGAACGATTGAAAATGTGAACAAGATATATATAGGGAGAGTGTGAGCTAATAGAAGGAATTGTAAAAGTATTTTATCAACGATTGAAAATTTGATCAAGATATATAGTGTGAACTAATAGTAGGAATTGAAAAAAAAGTCCACCATCTTAACTTTACTGGCAAAAAGGGTTCACCATTTTAACTTTACTGGTAAAAATGATTCACGATTTTAAGTTTACTGGCAAAAAAGGGTCGGCAATTTTAGGTTTACTGGCAAAAAGGATTCGGAGTCCTAGCGTCAGCTAGCTAGTCCTACTGACAAAAAGTTCAATGGACAAAAAAGAAAAAAAAAATAACGGCCATAAAACCCTACTTTACATCAGTATTCATTTTACGTGTTAAATCATCTAATTTAATATGCTGCCTTAAATACATTTGTAGCAAGGAGTAAGGTTTAAAAGCCAGCGTTTAGTGTCACATTAATAGCACGCATAAGCCCTCTTTTAAAAGAATGTTTGTTTAGAACAGGGGTCTCCAAACTTTTCAGCCTTAGGGCCATACTGTTTACTCCAGTAAGTACCAAGGGACAAAACCATTTTAATTTTTCTGCCATTATCTACAATTTCTAGACTAGTCGCCGAGTACGCGCTCTGAGCGAGCATACGCTTGCTAACTACAAACTGTTGTCAGTGAAAAATCACAATTACATAAATCTCATTAGTATTTTTTTTTTTTTTTTTTTGCAAGCGGATACCCCGCAGTTTCATTCGCGTTAATTTAACTTTTCCGTAACCTAAGGGATTTTCAGGATAAAAATCATACGTTTGATTCAGGATATATACATTCCAAACATCGATATACATACATATGCGATACTCTTTACCCCAACATAACTACCGAGGTTAACCGTGGGATGTTCACTAGTTTATAATGTTAGTGGGATTCATTTCAATTATTTGTTATGCTTAAGTTAAATTTTCTGCGTATTATGCTTGTCATTAAGCTTTACCTAGCTTGTAAATAAAACCGAGTTATTATCATTCTGTGTTTTTTTATCCTACTTATTACAGCAACAATAAGCTATTCGCTGTCGCGGGCCGGATTGATGACATTTTAAGAATGTGTTTTTTAAGCTTAGAACTTACAAATTTACCTATAGGTTATTTACTGCTACTTAAGTGTTCTACTATCAGTACTTCGTTTCCTATCAATAAATAAACTTAAACTGTACTAAAAACAGAACTGACAACTGAAAAGGCATCGCGCCATATCGTATGTTATGATATGGTCTCATACGAGGTTGTTTACTACAATAATCAAAGCACGATTTTGTGTATTTATTTTTAACATGTACGATTTGGTAAATAAACGTTAAGTAGTGCGGGCGTGACCTTGAAAAGGTAATGAACTTCTTAATAACAAAACGATACGTATGCTGCAAAGGAGTTTTAACAGATAAAAACTAAACCAAACCCTGATTCAAATGTTTACTTTCTAAATCAACAAGAGTTAATCGGGAGTTTTTAACGGTTTGTTTTGTTTGTCACTCTACGGTTTGTTTTGTTTGTCCCTTTAGGCTAATTAGACCGGGACCTATAGTTTAACATAGATTCCGAACCACTCACAAACATCCCGGCCACAGTAAGGACCTGATGGCCAATTGGCTAGTGCTATGGCCTTTGGTACCACGGGCTTTTCAAGTTCGAATCCTGGCGGTGGCATGGCTGTTTGTAAGTGGTTCGGAATCCACGTTAAACTATAGGTTCCGGTCTAATTAGCCTAAAGCGTGCACAAAATAACCGTAGAGCGACAAACAAAACAAGTCCCGATTCGAACCTGAAGCCTGTGGTACCAAAGTCCAGAGCGCCAGTCAATTAGATATCAGACTGCAGAATTTTTTAACTGAGTAAATCTATTTCTTAACTAAATTTCGAATTTCTTAACTAATTTTCGCAAACACTGAAAATTGTTAATAATGACCAGACTATAATAGTCATATGAATTTCATTAATGCACAGTAAAATATATTATTACAGAAATATTGAAAATCCTATGATATACAAAGATTCTACTTCCAAAATTTCGGAAAAATATGTAGATGTATTGAATCAATATGGTTTTATGTTCGACAAGTTTTATAAAATTTTGCGACGTACCCTCAAAAAGGGATGTTGCAATATCCTTCTTTAGAAGGGGGGGAAAAAAAAAATTAGCGCTTTTGTAAATAGGGACAACTTTATTTCAGAAAAACTGGAGACGTGCTCTCAAAAGTGGTATAAAAAAATATTATAATTATTACAGAAGGAAACTTTTTTTTTCCCCCCGATAAATCAGATGTTTCATATTATGGTAAAACATAATAATTTTTTTCGTTTAAGTGAATATTCTTCGTGTAGCTCAAAGGTTCTCAAACTGAGATCAGCTGTTATCTAAAGAACCATGAAGTGCTTTGAAGGAATCACTTAGTTAAAACTTTGGGCTATTTGCATTCAATATTTGTTTGCTGAAACGTATAGAATGTTGTCGAAGGCATTCGGTGAGCATTCCTGTATCGGAAAGAAATATTTAGAAGTGGTATAAACAGTTCAAACAAGGTAGAGAACGTTATTTTATGTATCTTTTAATTTTAATTTCCTTGTATTTTTTAACTTCTTTATTTTTATTTTTATTTTTAGCTTAAAAAGTTAAAGATAAAATTTATCTTTAACTTTTTATTTTTGGGCATCGTCAACGGACTCCTAATTGTATCAATAGCTTTAGCTTTTTCTGTCTTTTGCTTTAATTGTTCTCAAGCAAGAGATATTTTTCCTAAATTTATTTGTTTTATTTTTATTCACTAATCAATTTAAGCAATCTCATTTTTGTGTTAACTATTTTAAGATGTGGAGCTTTTGTGGTTCTTAAAACCACCTTGGAACTCCGTAGCCGGTACGCCAGTTGCCCCCCTCAGAGAACGAGTTGAAGACGAAGAGCCCTCTGGTCGACCATCCACCTCAACCGACGAAGCTCACAAAAAAAGAAAGATTCGGTGCTTGCAAACCGTCGATTTACAATTGGAGACCTTGCTGACGATGTTGGGAATTTCAAAAGGATCGGTCAATTCCATTTTGGGCCACAAACGCCTAATAAAATATCAATTGTTGTTATTTCGGAATTTGTTGTTGATGTCAAAAATTAACATTCACTTTTTACCTTTTTATTTTTTATTTGTTGTGACTAATCCTCAGTGTCCGGCAGCGCGGGACGGATACCTCATGAGTAGTCTCCTCATGGATGGGGGGAGGGGGAAGAAGGGGAGTAGCTTCTGTTGTGATGGAGCACATTTAGATAGAAATCTGAGACAAAGTCTTCACCTGATGAAATTTTCCCCTTGAATACTTTACTTCTAGAGTACTTTTCTTTTTCTTGAGAGTGCTTTTTAGGGGGAAAACTACCCCTCATTTGCTTATTGTATGTGAGAAAACCCGGAAAATTCCCGCCAGGTAGTATGACTAACGACACAAACTAGACATCACAAACGCCATCAAATCTCTTCGTTTTTGAAATAGTGTCTACAACATTGCCGTCAGCCGATTGAACCTCAGCCCTAATACTTAACAACGGCGCACGTTACCACTGAGCCACGATTCGGGCCCTTTTTTTAATCGCAATTTTGATAAACTACATAATGCATTTTATTATAATTTAATGCAGATAGAAAAATGGGACCTGATGGCCGAGTAATTAACCCTCTGGCGCTTGGTGCTACATGTTTAGGGTTCGAGTCCTCGGTGGTGCTATGGATGTTCTTATTGGTTCGGAATCCATTTTATACCATAGATCCCGATCTAATATGACTGTAGAGTGCTGGGCGTAGGGATGACAACCCTACCCCGTAAATAGAAAACATTTCATGATTCGAAATCTGCCAGTCGGCCATTGGACCAACATGAACTGCAGTGCCGGACAGTTAGTTAATAAAATATAATACATTATTATAATTGATATAATTTAACAAATATATAATTATAGTGAAATGTTTATCTGTCTTTATAATCCGAGATCATTTAATGCAATTATTTGTTGTAATTCATGATAATAACTATAATAATCGTTACTAATAACGATTATTAGTGTTAT
Organism: Caerostris darwini; assembly: GCA_021605075.1. Taxonomy (NCBI): domain Eukaryota; kingdom Metazoa; phylum Arthropoda; class Arachnida; order Araneae; family Araneidae; genus Caerostris; species Caerostris darwini. The sequence goes on along the minus strand of BPLQ01009722.1, from coordinate 31,153 downwards.
AATCAAAAATAACGATTTTCACAGAAATAACATAGTCTGTTGAATAATCTGAGGCCTGACGGCCGAGTGACTAGCTCTCTGGCGCCCCTGTGTCCCAGGTTTCGGGTTCGAGTCCTGGTGGTGCCATGGATATTTTTAGGGGTTCGGAATCTGCTTTAAACTGTAGTTACCGGTTTAATATGTCTGTAGATCGTAGGGCTGAGAACCTAGCCATTTAAAAACGAAACCATCTCCTGTCTCGAAATCTGCCAGTAGGCAGGCGGTCTTGACCCATCGTGGGCTGTAGATGTCAGGGAGTTTGGAAATCACTCAATTATATTATTACTGGAATACCGTTGCCTCAAGTTTTATATTAATTGTTTTTAATAAAACTGAATTTAAAAGGTATTTAAAAATCTTATTCTGAGGAGTTGTCCGTGAGCCTCAATTTTACAGGCAGTGAAGAATCAGTGGTTTTCCTTTTACTGGCAAAAAGGCTTTTATGATCTTTGTGAAGTGGGCAAAAAATTACAATTTACTCACTGATAATTCATTTCAGGGGGCCTGAATGTCCGAGTGGCTAGCGCTCTGGCGCTCGGTACTACAGGTTTCGGGTTCGAGTCCCGGCGGTGCCATGGATGTTTGTAGTGGTTCGGAATCCACTTTAAAAAGTAGGTCCCGGTCCTAATAGGATCGTAGAGCGTTGCAGGGGCAATGTTACTCCGCGTCCGTGGCTTATCTTCAAGTGACACGCGCCCCCTGGGTAATGCAAAGAGAGTACGTCTCTGCAGCGCTTACCTTCAGGCATTCAAGACCAAGCTGTCTGTGTTGGCCAGCTGCATTAGAAAGAAAAAAATAATAATAATTCATTTCAAAATGCGTTTTACAATTGTTTTGTAAGAAAAATCCAATGGTTGAATAAAAAAAGCCACTTTTAATTTTCTTTAAAATTTTAGGTATAATTTAAACATCATCATCATCAATGACACAACAGCCCCCTGGTGTGCCAAGGTCGTTTGCCTACCGGCAGATTTCGAGACAGGAGATGTTTTTTCTTTTTACGGGATGGGGTTGTCAGCCACACGCACAACGTTCTTACAGTCATAGTAGACCAGGATATATGGTTTAAAGCTAACCACTACAAACACCCAACTCATCGCCGGGACTCGAACCCGAAACCTGTGGCATCGAGCGTGAGATAATATATGTATATGTACATATGACTGGGCCTGATGGCCGAGTGATTAGTGCTCGGTGCCACAGTCTTCGGGTTCGAATTTCCGGTTGTGATGTGAATGTCTGTAGGCCAAGGTCTAATATGACTGTTCTGCTCAATCCTACCTTTAAAAAGAAAACATCTCCTCTCTTAAAATTCTGGCGGTAGGCAGACGGCCTTGACCCACCAGTTAGCACCACCAGCTTATATATATATATACGCTCTTGCGCTCGGTACCACAGGTTTCGGGTTCGAATCTCGGAGGTGCCATGGATGTTTGTAGTGGTTCCGAATCCACTTTAAGCCGCAAGTGCAGGTCTCCTATGATCGTAGAACATCACAGAGTCCAATTAGACGGTTTTCTTTTCTTTTTACGGGTAGAGTTATCAGGCCTGCGTCCAACGCTCTATAGCCACATTGGCAACTGGCAACTGGCATTACTGCTTACGGAGTACCAACAGGGGGAAATACCCCTTAAACCTCCTCATCTTAATTCATAAATATGCTTTAAATTTTAATTGGCTGCTTAATTAATGTTAGTGGAAATACAAGATAAAGTTTCTAAAAATTCAAGTTAAATGGTACTCAAAAAAAAAAGATAAAAATACTACTAATAATAAAAGTAAGATACAAAATAAAAGAAATTAAAATTAAATTTAAATTCAGTACAATTAGGGACCAGTTGTCGATGCCAAAATAATGAAAAAAGTAAACAGAGTTATTACAAACTCATTTGACCAAGTAAACAGGGATTATGCTGAACGGTGAGAGCAGTTGAAGATTGATGCTGAAAAGTAAATGATTAGTCCACACAAAAAAAAAAGGCCATAATCAGGACCGTATTTTTAATATTTTTCATTTTATAATTTTTATTTTATTGGTTTTATTCCATCCTTTTATTTTCCTAACAAAAAAAAAGGGGGTAAAAAAGCGTACAATAAAAACCTAACTGTTCACTAGCCGTTAAGAAAGGATTGTGGTGCACATCGTAGCATAAATATAAAAATAATGAATTGAGCTGAGTGCCAGATTCGAACTCTCAACCTTACGGTCGGGAGTCCGTCACCTTACTTCTGCACCAATTCGTTTTGTTTACTAACTTTTAAAGCCAAACGACTCCTCAGATACACAGTGAGTTAACTAGTCTCAGTGGACGTAAAATTACAACATTAAATCCACTCCGTTACCTGAACTCGCGATCGCTTGTTCAGGATAACAGCCATGACGTCTCTTTAGGAAAACAATCATAGGAGACGTCATAAACAGCCCTTGGGCGTTTCTGATAACTTTTCACCCCAGGGTGATAGGTAGGCAGACGACGGATTAACTCATTGCTAATCTGAGGACATTTTTCAAGAAAATTCTTTGAAATTTTGAGTAAATAATTTGGAATAGGTTCGACGTCTAGATCTCTAAAAATATTATAGCCACATTAGGCCGGGACATAGGGTTTAAAGTGGATTCATAATTTTAACAATCGAATATAAATGTTACCAAACAAAAGTAGAACACTTAAAAAATTTAATGGATTAATTTCACTCATTGAAATAATATTGTTCATTTTTTTTTTTTTTTATTTAAAATTTTTTTGTTATTATAAACATTATTATTCACTATATATATATATATTCCTCTAACTAAAATGATCTGTAATGACTTTTTAATAACAGCTAAAAATACAATATAAGATAAAATCTTATCAATAGTGAAATCAAATTATTGAACAAATAAAAAATTTTTTAATGGAAATTTACGTTATTAATTTTAACAACATTTTTTTAAAAACTACAATCCCAATATAGATTAACATGCAAACGTATTACTAGCGCCATCTAGTAGTTAATAATAAAAACATTGAGTAAAATAAAAAAAAAAATTATGTGATATTGACGTAAAATATTCAAATTTATATTTTATTAATATCTTATTATAAAGAATTTTAGTAAAGTAGATATCATTTATTTTATTTCATAGAAAAGTATGATTTATGCAATGAAAATTTATTTCCTAACTTTCTTTGGCGTGGTAGAAAACCCAAAAAACTCCCACCAGGTAGTCTGACTGACGAGGCGAGATGCTGAATATCACAAACTCCCTCAAGTCTCCTCGTTTTTTTAAACAGTGTCCACAAAAAACTGCCAACGGATGGAACCTCCGCCCTAATGCACATCAGTATTCATTATATATTTTCCTCAAACTAAAATTATCTATAATGGCTTTTTAATAATGGCTTAAAGTGCAACATAGAATGAACATCTCAACAACACTGAAATCAAATTATTGATCGAATAAAAATTTTTTATGGAAATTTATGTTATTAATTTTAACAACATTCTTTTTTGTAAAAAAAACTATAATCCCAATATAGATTAACATGCAAACATGCAACTAGCGCCATCTAGTAGTTAATAATAAAGACATTGTGTAAAATAAAAAAAAATACAAATTATGTAATATTGAAGTAAAATATGTAAGTTTATATTTTACTAATATTTTATTATTAAGAATTTTATTAAGGTAGATATTCTTTGTTTTAGTTATAGATAAAATTATGATTTATGTAATGAAAATTCATTTGAATAAATTTATTTCTTAATTTTTTTTTTTTTTTTTTACAACTGACTGCCTCTTTGTACTATCTGTATACTTTACTAAGTTCTTGAGAATGTTATAGAGAATAACACTTCAGTACAACAACGTCGTTTTTTAAAAGACATTATATAGACTCAAAAATTATATAGACGCAAGATTATATAGACGATAACCTTCATTTGTTGTATTGGAGAAATATTAAAGAAAGAACTAATTCCGCAGGTCGACTATAGATGTTAGAATTTTTGTAGCAAACTCCTCTGAGTCTACCCATTTTGATAAGCAATGACTGCAACGCACTTCATAAACAGAAGCGAACTTTTATCTGCTTGCAGGCTAGCTAATTCACATTATAATGGATCACAAACAGAAGTGACCTGGTTAAGTCACTTCTGTTTAGGTTACTAAGGTTTAGGTTACTTTACTGTAAAAATTAAGCTGAATTAATATAAAAAAACGCTTAATTAATCTTAAATTAAGAGTAATTAAAATTATTAAATTAGATTATAATTAAATAAGCTTAATTTTAATTAATTATTAAAATAATTATTAAAATTAAATACATTTTCAATTAAATAATAATTATTAATAATATTTTTAAAATAACTTTTTAATTAAGTAATTAAAATTAAGCTTATTTCATCTGTTAATTTAGAGCAAAAATATTCAGATTTAAGATTATAAAAATACTTAAGAAAAATTAACTACAACCGCACTCAAAAATATTAAAATATTCACTAGAAGTTTGAATATAAGCCAAAATTGTTGAACTAAGTCGAACAGATGATTTTTTATTCATTTACATTTTCAAATCATGATTCGTGGCTCAGTGGTAACGTGAGCCTCTAGTGAGCATTAGGGCGGAGATTCAATCCGCTGGCGGCTTTGCTGTAGACACTGTATCAAAAACGCGAGCAGGACTACCGAACGTGAGTCGGACTACCTGGTGAGAGTTTTCTGGGTTTTCCCCCATACGATAATGCAAATGCGAAGTAGTTCCTCTTAACAGTCCTAACGGAAGGCACTGCCCTCCTTTTTCAGCGACACGGAGTCATGTCATGCTCCATCCCAACAGAAGCTGCAACCCTCCTTCCATGAGGGACACGATAACAACAACAACAAACAGGGGTGAGAAATTCCAATTCCTGATAGAAATTTTTAAATTTTTATAGCGACTATTAATTCCCGGCTATCTTCTGACTTTTCACTGTTATTTTATTACTAATGGATTTAGAAAAAAAATGTGAATTATATTCTTTGATTTTTATTTGAAATCATCATATAAATATAATATGTACATGTATATATATATATATGTGTGTGTGTGTCTGCAACCGCTCCTTTCGTAACCTACTGCCTCCTGCGTAAATACTGCAGTGCCCTCATTTTACTGACTGAACTTCCTCAGTAGTGGCCAAGAACTATCCGTGTTGAATTCTCCACGTACCTTTCGCTTTATTTTGTAATTACCTTTTGATGTTTGTCCGCATATAGCTCAAAATAGAATAAGTAATTGTAAAAAAATAGCTCTACATAATTGGACCCATCATAATTAACTCTATTTCCCCCCACCACACAAATTATATATATAAATATCATCATCATCATCAATTGCGCAACATCAATGGCCAATAGCGCAACTTATGCCCAGCGCTCTACAGTCATGTAAGACCGCGCCCTACGGTTTTAAAGTGGATTTCGAACCACTACAAACATCTATGACACAGCCGGGACTCGAAGCCGAAACCTGTGGTACCGAGCTACGGAGAAATAGTCTCTAGGCTATCAGATCCCCTAATATATATATATATATATGTACACAAATATGTATTTCACATATTTTAAAAAAAGTTATAAGAAATAAATTGTTTTGATGATGATAAAAATATTTATGTTTATTTATTATTATATTTACTATTTAATATATATATAATTTTTTTTTTTTTTATGATTATATAAAATAATAAAATAGTGTTTTTAATTTTACCAATATATTATTTAGGATATCAGAAATGAGCAGAATATATAATGTTTTTTTTTAATAGTTTTTTAATACTTAATAATTTATTCCCCTACTTTTTATATTTACATATTTTTAATGATTAGATTTTAAGCATCTGTCTTGTTGAAAACTTGTTCGTTCTACTTTTGTAAAATACTAGCAAACTGATAAACATTTAAATAAATAAATAATAAAAGAACATTTGGAAAAAAATTTCTGAACTATAATTTTTTTATTTATTATTCATTTTTATTTATTATTTTTATTTATTATTCATTTTCAATTAGAATTTTTAATTAATTTTCGCTTAAAATTAAGATTTCGATAAAGAAATCCAGAGTCTGCATTTAGTAATTTAATTCAATCTCTTTTCTTTAAATGATAATAAATTTAAATTCTAACTGTTTGCACGAAATTTTGATTGATCATTCTTTTATTGTAAAGAATAAATATGAAATTTTTCCAGAGTTCGGAGTTTTCGAAAATTCCAGTAAAGAATAAAAAAATATAATTTACAAAATGATTAGGTAGTTAATGGCAGACGTTACGATTATTAGTAATTAATAGGAATTAAAAAAATTAAGCTTAATTAAAGCTTAAAAATTAAGCTTAATTAAAATTATTAAATTAGAATATAATTAAGTAAACTTAATTTTAATTAATTAAATTAATTTTTATAATTATATAGTAATTTTTAGTTAATTAAATAAAATTAAGCTTGTTTTTTTCTGTTAATTTAGAGCGAAATTATTCAGATTTAAGATTATAAAAATTCTTAAGAAAAATTAACTACAACCGTACTCAAAAATATTAAAATATGCACTAGAAGTTGGAATATAAACCAAAATTGTTAAACTAAGTCGAACAGATAATTTTTTATTCATTTACATTTTCAAATCAGTTAAAGTTTGTGGGTTTTTTTTAAGTAAATAAACATTTATCATTTATGCATTTTTTTTTTCACTCTCTCTGAATATAACATGAAAGTCATATTACTTTTGGCAGACGTTTTGTCTATAATCCTAACTAGACATTTTATTTTGTTAGCAATGCATCCTGACCTCTACCTCCCCTTTCTCCCCCCTAGAACCCGCCAGAGATCAAAGGTCACGGCACTCACCCCGATCTTCATGATAATCGTTTGCAGTTTTTTCGTCGAACATTATTATTTTTTTCAGACAAAATAGGAAAAAAAAAAAAAAAGAAACTTAAGCAGCAGATTATATCGTTTGCGGTCCATAGTTTTGTGTCATCCACTTTGTGCAGCTGCCACTTTTTTTTATATTTATTTTATAAAAAATCGTTCTTCGAAAACTCGAATTTTTAGGGATGAGTCAGTAGCAGATAAAAAATAAAGAATTAAAACTCTTTGCTTAACTGTATATTTTTCCTCTTCTAGTTAATGTCAGCTTAAAAGAAAAAAAAAAAAAAAAAAATGACGAACTTCTTTTCACATTCGAAAAAGGATAACATTTAGCGTTTGTTATTAATTTTTTTCACTGCTTACCCGTCAAGATGACAGTTAGAAGGTAACAAACTGTAAATGGATATACAGATTGTGTCAGCTTGTTTAAAAATTCGTCTCTCAGATTAATAGGAATTAAAGTGACATTTCTATTTTTAATTCTTAAAAAAAAATACGATTATATTAAACAATAATATTTAATTTTGTTATTATTACTTTTTACAAGATCACATTTATTATCATTTCCATGAAATGTATAACAATTGTTCCAAAAAGTAAAAATTCTATAAAAAAAAAGTTATTTACAAATTAAAAAAAATTTCTATATGTATTGCTTCTAGTGTTAAAAATAATAATACATATTTGATCAGCTGTTTAAAATATAAGAATAATTATTATATCATAAATGAAAAAAAAAAAAAATATGTAATTTTTTAATGCTGATTCAGGCGTTTTAAAAACTTTTCAACTAAAAAAAAATTTTAAATTAATTGCGTCTTATTTTTGAATAATTTTATATTATTTAGTTATTTAATTATTAGCTCGTGAGAGAAATTTAAATAGATAATATGTATTAAAAAATATTATGTGAATTTGTACAAAACGAGTAACAGCAATTTTAAACAATCAAAGAAAGAAAAAGGAGGAATAAATCATATTCGGGCATTAAATTATGTTCATCAGTTATCATTCAAAACTGAAAAAAATAAGAAAATATATTAAGTAATAAAAAAACCTATAGAATTCCAGACGATTTTATAAAAAAAAGAGCATGTGATACAAATAAAAAAATAAATAATATAGAATTCCAAACGATTTTATTAAAAATGCACGTGAAAAAAATAAAAAATAAAATAAAAAAATAAATAATATAGAATTCCAAACGATTTTATTAAAAATGCACGTGAAAAAAATAAAAATAAAATAAAAAAATAAATAATATAGAATTCCAAACGATTTTATTAAAAATGCACGTGAAAAAAATAAAAAATAAAATAAAAAAATAAATAATATAGAATTCCAAACGATTTTATTAAAATGCACGTGAAAAAAATAAAAAATAAAATAAAAAAATAAATAATATAGAATTCCAAACGATTTTATTAAAAATGCACGTGAAAAAAATAAAAAATAAAATAAAAAAATAAATAATATAGAATTCCAAACGATTTTATTAAAAAAGTATGTGAAAGAAATTGTATATTTTTACTTTTCTAGTTAATGCCAACATAAAAAAAAAAAAAAAAAAAAAAAAAAAAAAAAAAAAAAAAAAATTGCTTCAAAGTTCGTCTCTCAGATTGATAGGAATTAAAGCGATATTGTTATTTTTAATTCTTAAATCGTACCATGCTGAATATACCGGTTCTCGTTAGATCACCGAAGTCAAGCATCATTGGGCGCGGTCAGTACTTGGGTGGGTGACCACCTGGGAACACCTCGTGCCGTTGGCATTCACACATTTGGGACCTGAATGGCCGAGTGTCCTAGCGCTCTGTGCCACAGGTTTCGGGTTCGAATCCCGGCGGTGCCATGGATGTTTGTAGTGGTTCGGAATCCACTTTAAGCCGTAGGTCCCGGTCTCCTATGACTGTAAGAGCTCACGGAGCCAAAGTCAGACTTCTACCTACGGGGTGCTCCCTCACAACAGAAGCTGCTTCCTTCCCCTTCAATCATGAGTGCGTATGGGCTCGTGGGCTTGGCCAGCCAAGTGGGATAAGAAACAACAACAACAATTCTTAAATAAAGTACTATTCTATGAATACGTATTCTATGTTCGTATATGAGTTTCGTATTTATGTGTTCAGTAAGATAAGGTTTTTAAAATGTTAAAAATAATAAGACAAATTTGATTACCTTTTAAAATATAAGAATTAATTATTAAATTGTAAATGAAAATATTTCTAGTGATTTTTTTTAATGTTGATTGGTAGTTTTTTAAAGGCATTTAAAAAAAAAAAAAATAAAAAGGCAAAAGATAAAAGGCATTTTAAAGACTTTTCTTCAGCTAAACAAAAAATGCAACATTATAAAACATTTAAGTAGAAAAAAATAAATTGCATTAACTGAAATTCATGCCTTTGGATGTAATTAGTTATCACATTGAGAATCCTTTAGTATAATTGAAAAATGACGAAATGTTTAATGAAATACACATCATCTGAGAAAAAAAGGATTTTCCACATAATGATTATAAAATATTAATAAGTTCATATTTGGCAAAAATTTTCACAAAATTACAGCTAACTGGGTTTATATGTGGATATTATAATAGTAACTGTTGTTTTACATTTATTACTTTTTTCTCTCGCTGATTAGATGTTGCTATAAAATAATTGTTGATTATCTTTCACCTCTAAAACGGCATAAATGTCACAGATTCTACTGGTGTGGGAAGGAGATGGAAATAATAAAAAAAAAGAAAAGCCTTCCTGGTGGAAATTTTCTTGTACCATATAACACGTGGGCTGTTCGTGGTATATATGAGGCCCACCGATATTTTCATCTTTCTAACTGGTAGATGGCTGCATAGCCTCAGGAATGGGGGGGGGGGAAGGAAAATAATTTTTAAAAAAAGGAAAAGGCTACATGGTGGAAGTTTTCCGGTTTTTTTTTTTTTTTTTTACCATACGACAAACAAATGCGAGAATTGTTCTCGAAAATTTCTCTCAGAAGGTGTTCCCTTTATCACCCGTCGGTGGCCTATTCGTGCTATACACGTGGCCCACCGATGTTCCATTTTCATCTTTCTAACTGCCTCTCTCTTAAAGGTTCTGTTATAGGGAAAATTGTCTTGGAAGGCAGTGTCCTTCTTTAGTCACCCGTCGGTGGGCTATTCGTGGTATACATGAATTCTTTCGTAAGGCACTGTACTCTTTTCCATACCCGTCCACGAACTGTTCGAGACGTACATCAATGAAAGACGATGACCACCGATGTTCGGCAAATAAATAAATAAATAAATGAAACAGTTTTGTTCAAAAATGTTGTTTCTGAAGAGGTTAATAACGGACATGGCCAGTCAGTTAGCTCAGAAATCAGAACCCATTGACTCTGATGACTAAATCCTCTGTATTAATTCTATCACGTTCCGTGCCAAAGATATACCCATCAAAACTCAGCCGCGAGTGTCACTCAACGTCTCCATGTTGGTGGAAAGGTATTGTTTCCACCTTTGCAGGGGTTCGGCATCGGAGATCTTGCTTTCGGGAATGGAAAGTAGGCTGTCAAGTGTCAAAAGTACACCACGAAACCTGTCATTTAATCCCGTTGGCTTGAAGAGGGATTTTTAAACTGCTTCCTCTTTAGCCGGTTCTAAAGACACACGTCAAAAGAAGGATGACAGCCTTTGCTTTCAATTACTCCGATCAAAATGCCTGCGGACTTTTCATTTTTTTCATGTACTTGTTATTCGTTACGTTCGTGGCTTATTATTAGTTTGATAATCGTGGAAATATAAAAATACAGTACAGATTCGCAATGATTTTTTAAAAAAATGTATTCAACATAAAAAAAAAAAAAAAAAATGGATGCGCAGAGGATCTACCTCCCCGTGGTGCACCTGGTAACACTTTTTAGTGGCTAAAAGATCTGCAACTTGGCATTATTGTTACATAAATGAACTCTGTTTCAGCATGTTTTGCTGTTATTTGTTGTATTATTTTGTTGTTGTTCTTTTTTTTGCTGTAACTGTTCATAATCTGCCATTGGAAATAAAAAAATAAAAAAAACATTAAAGAAAATTTAAAATTATCAAGAAACTGAAATCTGCTTGGCAAATTTCAACTTATCATGTGTGAGCATTCGAGAACGGATGAATAAGCTCAGGAATATGCCAACGTTTAATAATGCACGAGATATATGAAGCAATTGATGGGAGTACTATAAGAATGGCCAAATTCAATAGCCACATGAATATAGCATTGTCGAATAGATCAAGAATTTAATGAAGAATGAAACGTTCAAGAATCTCCAAAAGAATATACAAAAGTAAGATAAATGTCGTCGCAAATTAAGAAGGAGGTATTCCAAATACTATAAGAAACGTTATCCCATTCAATAGCCAAAAGAATAAATCAAAGTTTGAAAATTCTAATCATAAATGAAGAGAGAAGTATTCCAAATACAATAAGAAGCACTATACAGCTCAATAAGGGCCGGAAAATGCCAAAAGTGTTAAATAGGAAATTTCAAATAGAAGGAATTGATCAACGCACTCCGAGTACTTATAGCCATTGGATATACAAATGCTTAAAATCCCAAGCCAAAACGTGAAAAGTGCTTCAAAACCATACCACAAAATACTTCAAGAAAAAGCCAAATTCTCCAGAAAATTCCTGAGGATTAACGTTATTTATGAATCATTTTAGTTAAGGGGCCCAAACTACCATTTTTCCGCCAAAATTTGCAAATTTGGAATATCACTTTATTTGCTTCACTGCACTTTTTGCAAAAAAATCGGTTAAAATCTAGGATCCTGTACCCTTTATGCCAAACACATCGCCAAGTTGCCAAGTCGGTAAGTAAGCATAGAAATGAATGGGCCAGGTAGTTTGCGCTGTAGAATGATATTACGCCAAAATCCTTTACTGGGTTGCCAAATCGCCAAGTAAACAGACAAAATGGTTGCCGAAGTTTGGTGTCATTGCAAAATGCTATTTCGCCAAAATTTATAGCCAAACAGTGCTTTTACACCAACATTAGCAGCCAAATAGCTATTACTTCAAAGTTTATTCTTGAAAAGGCTTTGAAGCCAAAGTTTATCGCTTTAACGCCAAATATTATCACTATCCTGCCAAAATTTAATCCTCGAAATGCAAAATTTAATGCTTTATCGCCAACATTTATCACTTTATAGCCATTTTTCACTAAGCAAATTTTGTTATATAACTTCTTTTAAGCCAAAATTTAATGCTTTATCACCAATATTTATCGCTATATAGACAAATTTTTTCACTAAGTGAATTTTGTTTTTTGAGGTGCTTTTACACGAAAAGTTAATGCTTTATCGCCAAATTTTTATCACTAAAATTTTTTATCTCTGGAATACTTTTGCGCCAAATGATACCGCTTTTACGGCGAAATTTAGCGCTATTATGCCAAAAGAATTATATCTAAAATGCCTTTACGCCAATTTATATCGCTTTATCGCCAAATTTTTACCACTATTATGTCAACTTTTTAATGTTTTCTTTTTACGCCACTTATTGCCGCTTTAACGCCAAAATATATCATTATTTTGTCAACATTTTATTCCTAAATTGCTTTTACACCAAATTAAATCGCTTTATCGCCAAATTATTATGTGGAATTTAATTTTGCTAAGTCACACAAATGTATCGTTTAAACAAAGATAATAATCGCTGTTAATTGATAACATTTCGATACGATAAAATTTCGCCAAAGTTATTCGCTAATTCGGCATTTCTTTCTCTCTCTCTCTCTCTCTCTTTTTTTTTTTTTTTTTTTTTTTTTGTAATGTCAAAAAAATAAGTCATGTTCTTTACGAAGCCGAATTCGAAGGATAAATTAATATTAACAAAAGATAAAAAAGAAAAAAAACTAGAGAATAACTTACCTTTTATTGTGGTATGTCCTTCCTCTGTGGTGGAAACAAACATTTTATTCCATCGGGGAAATCATAAAATATTTTGCGGATGTCACATTTGTGCTGGCGCCGTCACATGCACTCTGCCAGATAATTATCAAATGTTCCGCACACATTATTTTATTAATATTAATTTATTTTAATTATTAAAAATTTAAATTGTAACGTTAACTAACGTTCTAAAAAGATAAAGCTTCAAATATTCCGAGCGAATTCTAATTACGGTTGCCCCAAAATTCTTATTAAACGAACATCTTTAAAAAGGAAATTAATTATTTAAGAATGAAATATAAGTTATTAATGAATAAAAAAATCGTTTTTCTTGTTTGTTTCTTACTTTCCTGAGTGGCAACTTCATAAATATTGTTTATGTTCTGAATCAGTGACCGACGTACGTTGTAAGAATAAGTTCGGAATAATCAGTAATTTATTGGAATACTTATTTAAAAGAATATATATTTCTGTTCTTATTTACTGCAAACAAGATTTCTGCAAATAATAATATAATCACAATAACAATAAATAGTCATTATATTGTTTGGAAAATGAAGCTACGAATTCCTCTAATTATACTATTGCAACCCTAAAGAAATTGGCGGAAAATTGGCGAAATATTCAGGGTTGCAAGGTTGGCGACTTCCGCAGGGGTACAGTATCCTAGATTTTAACCCTTGCACTTTAGATTTTACATCTTGCACCGAAAAGATATACAAATGCTTAAAATCCCAAGCCAAAACGTGAAAAGTGCTTCAAAACCATACCACAAAATACTTCAAGAAAAAGCAAAATTCTTCAGAAAATTTCCGAGGATTAACGTTATTTATGAATCATTTTAGTTAAGGGGCCCAAACTACCATTTTACCACCAAAATTTTCAAATTTGGAATATCACTTTATTTGCTTCACTGCACTTTTTGGATTGTGCCGCGAACCCCTAACCAGGACAACATCATGTTAACACATGATAAAAATATAAAATCATAATAGAGTTACAAAGTGTTTTATTTTAGTTTTAAGCACTTAATTACGTCTTGTTACATAGTAGAACTAGCAGAACCCGGCATACGTTGTCCTGCCAAAATAAATACATTGTAGAAAATTGCATATCGCGAATATATTCTCCATGTTCCATTATACACTGAAGTGACAAAAGTCATGGGATACCTCTTAATATCGTGTCGGCCCTCCTTTCGCCCGGCGAAGTGCAGCAACTCGACGTGGCATGGACTCAACAAGTCGTTGGAAGTCTTCTGCAGGAATATTGAGCCATGCTGTCTCGATAGACGTCCATAATTGTGAAAGCGTTGATGGTGCAGGATTTTGCGCACGAACAGACCTCTCGATGATGTCCCATAAATGCTCCATGGGATTCATGTCGGGCGATCTAGGTGGCCAGATCATTCGTTGGAATTGTCCAGAATGTTCTTCAAACCAATCGCGAACAGTTGTGGCCCGGTGACATGGCGCATTGTCATCCAGAAAAATCCCATCGTTGTTTGGGTACATGAAGTCCATGAATGGCTGCAAGTGATCTCCAAGTAGCTGAACATAAGCATTTCCAGTCAATGTTCGGTCCAGTCGCACCAGAGGACCAAGTCCATGCCATGAAAAAACAGCCCACACCATTACGGAGCCACCACCGGCTTGAACAGTGCCTTGCTGACAGTTTGGGTCCATGGCTTCGTGGGGTCTGCGCCACACTCGAACCCTACCATCAGCTCTTACCAACTGAAATCGTGACTCATCGGACCAGGCCACGGTTTTCCATTCATCTAGGGACCAACCGATATGCTCACGTGCCCACGAGAGTCGCTGCAAGCGATGTCGTTCTGTCAGTAAAGGCACTCGAGTCGGTCTTCTGCTGGAATAGCCCAAGAAAGCCAAATTTCTCCGCACAGTTCTAACAGACAAGTCCCTAGTACGTCCCACATTGATTTCTGCGGTTATTTGACGCAGTGTTGCTTGTCTGTTAGAATTTACGACTCTTTGCGTATAGACTTCTACGTATAGAAGTTGATAGACTGCAGCACCCTCTGGTGAAGACTTACAACAAAGGGGATAGCATAAAAATATTCTCCATGTTTTGTCAAACACACACAAAAAACTTTCATCAAATTGGTCCAGCCGTTTAGGAGGAGTTGAGTGACAAACACACGTATAGAAGAATATACTATATATATATATATACACACACAGTAGAACCTCTGTAAGTCGAACTTCAAGGGAGACGCCAAATAATTCGAGTTATAGAGTTTTCGACTTATGGAGGATTTCGACTTACGCGGATTTTGTAAGGAAATATTCGTCTTGTAGAAGTTATTCTTTCTTACTTATTTTGAGTTAGAGGTAAAATAAATAAAAATTCAAGTTACAAAGGTAATAAATATATTTATTTGCAACTTAAAAATTATATTATGTATTACATAAAAGAAAAAAAAAAATCAAACAATAATCGAACCTTGATAATAAAATCTTTTGAAAGGTATTTTACAATCGAGTTGTAAAGGTTGTAAAATCAAACATTGCTAATGTTCGAGATACAGAGGAGCAATTTTTTTTTTTCGAGTTGCGGAGGGAAAATATATACCAAAATGGCTTGTGGGGATTGACTCATTATTTCGACATATAGAGGGTTGAAATTTCGAATAATGGAGGTTTTGGGGCTTAAAGGGAAGGGAACAAAAATGTTTTTCGAATTTTGGAGGTTTTCGACTTATCGAGGTTCGACTTAAAGAGGTTCTATTGTATATATATATTTCGATTGCAGCGCCTCCTACCGGGTCCAATTGTGAATCTAAACCACCCAGGGACCCACTCAAATGCACACAAGAATTTTCTTTAATGTGAAATGCTCGGGGCCACGGCCTTACTGGTCTAACGAGAGCCAATACAGTTTTAAATGAAATACTAAAGATGAGTTATTAATAAAAAAAATTAAACGATTAAAAATGTGGATAACTAATTGTGTTCACTCACGTTCTGAACTAGTGTGCATGATATAAATATTTGACAGAGTATTTTGTCATTTTAACAACTATAAAATAAATATTCATTTACAATGAATATTTTTGTATTGATAAAAACACAACATACATAAAAGATAAAAATTAACACCTTGGCGGTTTTAAGTATCGCCAATCTACATAAAAAACCAATAAATAGATTGGTGCCACTTAAAAACCGCCAAATCTGCAGCTGCGGTTGGCGCATGTACTCTTTATTAGCGCAACTGTCGCCAAGGTACCGTTAATACGTAAGTACCAGAAAATTTAATCGGCTGAGCAGTTATACAGTTTACCCATAAAATTTAGAATTTAATATAAGAACAAAATGCATAAAAGAAATATTAAATAAACGAAGAAAGAAAAAGTATTAATAAATCGTAGTCAGGCATTACATTATGTTCATCAATTATCGTTCGAAAAACATTGTGTTCATTAAAACATTACTTTATGTTCGTCAAAACGATTAAAAAAAACTATAAATTTCTTTGAATTTCTCTTGAAAAATCACATTTATAAATAAAAATAAAATTATTTTTGCTTTTATCAAACGATCTTTTTGAATTATCTAGGGGTGCAAAATCACATTTAGATAAAGCTAAAAATAAAATTATTTTTTTTCCCCCCCCCCTTCCGCTTTTTTCAAACTGTTCTTTTTGTACAATAAATTTAAACATTATCTAGTTATATAGTTAGTTAATTATTTAATTACTAGCCCGTACAAAAAATTTAAATCGATAATATGTATTAAATAAATATTATGTATATTACTATGAAAAAGTATCAATATTTAAGCAATAAATTGTGTTTATTAGTTCTCGTTCAAAACTGAAATAAATAAATAAAATAAAAAATAAAAAAGAACTATAATGATTTCCAAACGATTATCTTGTCTTGAAATTCATATTTTCACTTTGAAATTAAATTGTCTTTACTTTCACCAGACCATCTTTTTGAATAATTTTACATTATTTAATTATTACCTCGTGAAAGAAATTTAAATAGATAATATGTACTAAATAAATATTATGTATATTATTACAAAAGCGTAACAGCAATCTTAAAGAAAAAGAAAGAAAAAGTATCAATAAATCATATTCAGGCAATAAATTAGGTTCGTCAGTTAACGTTCAAAAAAAGAAAATAGATTAAATAAAAAAAATTAAAAAGTATAAATACCGAACGATTTTATTTATTTAAAAAAAAAAAAAAAAAAAACACATGGAAGAAACTAAAAATAAAATTTAAAAAAAAGTAAAGAATTCCAAATGATTTTATTAAAAGTGCATGTGAAAGAAATTTAATAAAAAAGCACGTGAAAGAATTTAAATAAATCAATAAAAATAGTTTGCGAAAGAAATTTAAATAAACTGATATGAATAGATTGTGAAAGAAATTAAAGAAAAAATTAACAAATAAGGAATGTTGAAATTGGTCCAGCACAATGCTGACGCACTCGCGCCCCCCAAAAAAACCCATTTACACGACTATAAATATATATGGCACTTCTGGTATTCGAACCTGAAACCTGTCTTTTCCATAGCGCTAGCCACTTGGCCCTCAGACCCCGATCATTAGGGCTGAGGTTGAATCCGCTGGCGGCTTTGTTGTAGACACTGATTAAAAAAACGATGGCGATTGTGATGTTCAGCATCTTGCCTCTTGAGTCGGACTACCTGGTTGGAGTTTTCCCGGGTTTTTCTCATACGATACGCAAATGCGGGGTAGTTCCCCCTAAAAGTCCTCTCGGAAGGTCCTGCCTTACTTCTTCAGCGACAAGGATGCACACACAAACTATATATATGTAAGTATGTATGCATATATAATATATATATATACCTATATATACCTATATATACCTATATACCTATATATATGGCGACTGAATGGCGCTCTGGAGCTCGGTACCGCAGGTTTTGGGTTCGAGTCCCGGCGGTACCATGGATGTTTGTAGTGGTTCGGAATCCACTTTAAACTGTAGGTCCCAGTCTAACATCACTGTATAGCGTTGGGCGTAGGGCTGACAACCTTACCCCGTATAAAAAAGAAGACATCTCATGGTTCGAAATCTGCCAGTATGCAAACGGCCTTAACCCACCACGGGGCTGTTGCATCAATCATGATGATGATACCTATATATATATATATATGAATCCATATATATACTCGTATATACATATATTATTAAATCAAAATGTTTCGTATACTTACCTAATAACTCCAAAATATTTTCCAGAACATAAAAACTAATTTCCATAACAAACGCTTTCTTTGATAAGCAAGTAAAAAAAAATGCAGAAAGACTTTTTCGAAGCATCCATTTATCATTTTTACTTCTAATTGCCAACTCCAATGTACACTAGGAACAGCAACTTTCAATAGCAACTTCGAATGAAAAGAATATATTTTGCGTGTCGAAAATTAATAACTTTCGACTTTTGTTTAGAACAGACGAAGCGTGTTGCAGTTCACAAATGAACAGCTCTCGGGAAGTTTAGAAAGAAAGAAGGGGGGAAAAAAAGTCAGTGGTCTTGATTTTTAGAGTAATTAGCGATTGAACAAACCGGAAGGTCGGTGGCATGAAAAAAATTATTTATTTTTTTCGCTCATTGCAACGGAAGATTTATGATCTAATTTCTTTTTTCAATATTTGTTCTATCCTTGTGAAGAGGAACAGTCAAAAATTTGAAAGACATTTAAATTACAAACGATTTTAATGTATTTTACATGCAAATTTGTTTTTTTTTAATATGTAGCAATAAATAAACAAAGGCTGTAAACAATTTCTTTCACAACATTTTTAGAATCATTGGAAATTCAATAAACATTTTTAAAAAAGGTAATAAACTAGTAAAAAAGACGTAACACGAATAACAAGATGAGTTTTTAATTACAGAAATCTAAACTAGGTTTCACGCCTTATCATGAAAATGTTGTTCTATCATTGTTCTTATTAATTCTAATTAAATAATAAATTCTGATTAAAACTCTTTAACTAATTAAAAATATTTAATTTTTTTTTAAACCTAATTTTTATTCTTATTGTTGCATTATTTTATTTAGCAAATTCTTAATTCTTATTAATTTTTATTCTTATCTCTTTGTTCTCAATATGTAAGTGAAAAAAATTAATTAAAAAAAAAATTTTTCGTCTGAGAAAATAAAATCGTCTGAATAAAAAATCGTCCGAGAAAATTAATTAAAAAAAAAATTGTTCGTCTGAGAAAATAAAATCGTCTGAATAAAAAATCGTCCGAGAAAATAAATTTAAAAAAAATTCTTCGTCTGAGAAAATAAAATCGTCTGAATAAAAAATCGTCCGAAAAATTAATTAAAAAAAAAATTCTTCGTCTGAGAAAATAAAATCGTCTGAATAAAAAATCGTCCGAGAAAATTAATTAAAAAAAATTCTTCGTCTGAGAAAATAAAATCGTCTGAATAAAAAATCGTGCGAGAAAATAAATTTAAAAAAATTCTTCGTCTGAAAAAAAAAATCGTCCGAATAAAAAATCGTCCGAGAAAATAAATTTAAAAAAATTCTTCGTCTGAGAAAATAAAATCGTCTGAATAAAAAATCGTCCGTCTGAGAAAATAAAATCGTCTGAATAAAAAATCGTCCGAGAAATAAATTAAAAAAAAATTTAATTCTTAAAATCTTACTAATTTTTATTCATATTAATGTATTCTTATTTTTAACAAATTCTTATAAAATCGTTTTTGCAATGGCCTCAGCAATTTACAAACATGTTTCTTTAAAAAAAATGCGTATCTCTTTATTTTAAAAATGCGTAAAAAAATAATTATTATTGTATAGGAATTGACTAAAAAATTAAAAATAAAATTTAATTCTAAATTGGAACAAATTTTTCTTATTAATACATTCTTATTTAATAAATTCATAAAAAAAACTCTATTTCAATGAGATCAGTAATGTAACAAACATTTTTCTTTAAATGCATATCTCTTTCTATCAACTAAGCACGTAGATAAAAAAAATAAAAAAAAAAAAAAAAACTTTTTTTTTTTTTTTTTTTCTTTTTGTAGACGAAAGACGAATCGACTGAAAATTGAATTCTAAACTCTTACTAATTTTTATTCTTATTTTATTTAATAAATTCTTATAAAAAGCTCTATTTCAATGAGAACAGCATTAGCAAACGTTTAAAAAATGCATATCTCTTTGCTTTAAATACGTACGTCAAAAAAATTATTAAAAAAATTCTTTTTGGTACAGGAATCGTCTGAAAAAATAAATTTAAAAAAAAGGTAATTCTTAATTCTTACTCATTTTTATTCATATTAATGTATTCTTGTTTTATTTAAAAAATAAAAAATACTTATAAACGGCTCTATTTCAATGAGAACAGCAATTTACAAACATTAAAAAAAAATTATAAAAATGCATATCTCTTCGTTTTAAATACATAACGCATAAAAAAATGTATTAAAAAAATTCTTTTTGGTACAGGAATCGTCTGAAAAAATAAAATTAAAAAAATTTAATTCTTAATTCTTACTCATTTTTATTCATATTAATGTATTCTTATTTTATTTAAAAAATACTTATAAACGGCTCTATTTCAATGCGAACAGCAATTTACAAACATTAAAAAAAAAAAATAAATAAATGCATATCTCTTCGTTTTAAATACATAACGCATAAAAAATGTATTAAAAAAAAAAATTCTTTATGGTACAGGAATCGTCTGAAAAAATAAAATTAAAAAAATTTAATTCTTAATTCTTACTCATTTTTATTCATATTAATGTATTCTTATTTTATTTAAAAAATACTTATAAACGGCTCTATTTCAATGCGAACAGCAATTTACAAACATTAAAAAAAAAAAAAAAATAAATGCATATCTCTTCGTTTTAAATACATAACGCATAAAAATGTATTAAAAAATTCTTTTTTGTACAGGAATCGTCTGAAAAAATAAAATTAAAAAAATTTAAATCTTAATTCTTACTCATTTTTATTCATATTAATGTATTCTTATTTTATTTAAAAAATACTTATAAACGGCTCTATTTCAATGAGAACAGCAATTTACAAACATTAAAAAAAAAAATAATAAATAAATGCATATCTCTTCGTTTTAAATACATAACGCATAAAAAAATGTATTAAAAAAATTCTTTTTGGTACAGGAATCGTCTGAAAAAATAAAATTAAAAAAATTTAATTCTTAATTCTTACTCATTTTTATTCATATTAATGTACTCTTATGTTATTTAAAAAATATTTATAAACAGCTCTATTTCAATGCGAACAGCAATTTACAAACATTAAAAAAAAATTTAAAAAATGCATGTCTTTGTTTTAAATACATAAAGCATAAAAAATTTATTAAAAAAATTCGGTACTTATGTATTAACGGTACCTTGGCGACATTTGCTCCAATAAAGAGCACACGCGCCAACCGCAGCTACAGATTTGGCGGTTTTTAAGTGGCACCAATCTATTCTATTGGTTTGGTAACCTTAGTAGCTGTTAGATTGGCGACACTTAAAAACCGCCAAGGTACCGTTAATACACCAAAAATTCTTTTTGGTAGAGAAACCGATCAAAAAATAAATTTAAGGAAATTTAATTCTAAAATTTTATTAATATTTATTCTTATTTTATTTAACAAATTCTTCTAAAAACCTCTATTTCAGTGAAATCAGCAATTTACAAACATTTAAAAAATGCATATCTCTTTGTTTTAAATTCGTACGTAAATATATATATATATATTTAAAAAACCCGTCACATGCCGCTGATCCATGGCTAAGGGTACTGTAGCTTCACTTTAGCTAGAAACCACGAGGGCTGAAGACTGACAAAGCCTTCTCAAGACAAAGCTCTACGATCCTATTAGATCGGGACCTACAATTTCAAGCGGATTCCGAATTACTGCAAATATCCATGGCACCGCCCGAACCCGAAAACTGGGCTAGACACTACGATATTCCCTTTAGGCCTCCGATATTCAGGCCCGGTTATAACAGGCGATATATTAAAGAACACTTGGCGATGTCAATTTTGATATTCTCAGAGTCACCAAAGGGTTTGAAATATACTAAAGTATTGAAAAAATTTTTAAGATTACTTGCAATGTATCATATGTATAATTTGAATAGTTTTATACCGTGGGAGTCCAGGTCAGAATAGCCCTATTGTAGCCCATGTATGTTATAAAAGTCGACTAAAATGGGTACTCATTTAATTAGTGTCCACATGTATGTCCGGATGGGATTTTGTTTGCCACTCTAAGGTCATTTTTTTTTAACACTTTAGCTTAATTAGACCGGGACTTACAGTTTAACATGAATTTCGAACCACTCACAAACATTCATGCCACTGCCAGGATCCGAACCTGAAGCCAGTGGTAACAAAGGCCAGAGTGCTAGCCAGTTGGCCATCAGGCCGTCTGGATGGGGTAAAGTCAGATTTCTCCTTGTGGGTGCTGTATGTTTTTGTGCAGCAAGATCAAGAACAAAAAGAAGCTTCATTTTTTACACTTTATCATGATTCGTCGGCTTAAGACGAATGGAGAAAGGGAGAAGTCTGGCTTTACCCCACCCCACCCCACCCACTACCCTGCCCCCCGTGCACTAACTTAATGGACACCCATTTTAGTCGACTTTTACGAGATACATGGGCTGCTGTTCACACTACTACTACAAACGGATTCCTGGACTCGGTCAAGATGTTGCTGTCGATCAAGTTCGATTAGAAACAACAACAGAATAGTTTCCACACAAATAATTTTTATGATCAAGGCAAGATTTTGCGCACATTTAAAATTAAGTATGATATCACATTTAAAATACAGTACAAATATTTTTAGCACATTTAAAATTAAACTTTAATTAATTAATTAACTAATTAAAGATGGTCAAAATCCCCATCAGAAAAATCACTAACATGGATCTGATGGCCGAGTGACTAGCGCTTTGGACGTCGGTACTACAGGTTTCGGGTTAGAATCCCGGCGATGCCATGGATGTTTGTAGTGGTTCGGAATCCACTTTAAGCCGTAGGTCCCGGTCTAATAGGATAGCTTTGTGTGGATAGTGTTACTCGCGTCCACAGCCTATCTTCAAGCTACACGTGCCCCCTATGTAGTGCTAAATGAGTAACATCGGTACAGCTCTTTCTTATGGCATAAAGATTAACAGTTTCTGTACTGCCAGCTGCATTAGGAGAACAACACTATGGAATGCATCAAATGGAATGCATTCACTACTATGGAATGCATAAAAAAAATAAAATAAATAAAAAACAAAAAAAAAAAAAAAGATAATATTTTTATATTTAAACGTTTAATTTCTTTATTAAACCATAGTAATTTGGTGTTTTAACAAACCTAGAAGTTTTTTTTTTAAAAAAAAAAATCATTGTTTATGTTTTTTAAATAAAATGCAGATAGGATAAATCTGTGCTTTCCTGATAACAAGCAGGAAATATGATTTGTTAAACAGGAAATTTATGTTTCCTGTATTTCGTAAAACAAGCATAAAATAGGCTTTTTTTTCTTAACGTTTGCTTTAAAACTGAAATTAACGTCTGTTTATTAGTTATGATTCATATTCAATATTTGATGAGGGTACTAAAAAGTACGTGGTGTCCTATTAGACAGTTTAATTGTTGAAAAAACACAATTTCAATTTATGAATAATCTTAAATCTAAGTGCAACTAATTTCTATGTGAAATAAATATGCTTTTCGTAATTCCGTTACAAATGCTTCGAAAAATAACTACAGTAGTATACTCTTCTTTCTGATTCTTCTTCATCATTGACTCAATACAACCCATGATGGGCAAGGCCGTCTCGTCTGCCTTCAGGCAGGTTCCGAAACAAGGGACATTGTTTTCTTTTAAAGGAGTAGGGCGATCAGCCCTACACCCATCAGTCCTGTTAAAACGGGACCTACTGTTTAAACTAGATTCCGAACCACTACAAACATCCATGACACCGCCGGGACTCGAACCCGAAACCTGTGGTACCGAGCACCAGTCACTCGGCCATCAGGCAATGCTAGGCTAATCAATCCAGCTTTTTAATGAACTTTTTCAAATGCATTCGTTGGGGTTTAATTCTACTGTCATAGAATGAATTTGGCGATATTCTTAAATTTCATTTTTTTGTTGTTGTGTCTACAACTCAGTGTCCTGCAGTGCGGGACGAGAGTAATCTACTCCTGATAGAAGGGAAAGGGGGCAGCTTCTGTTTTGATGGAGCACCCGTAGGTAGAAGTCTGACTTGGCTCCGTGACGCTCTTACAGTCATAGGAGACCGGGACCCACAGCTTAAAGTGGATACCGAATCACTACAAACATCCATTACGTCGCCGTGACTCTTACCCGAAACTGCGACATCGATCAGCAGAACACTAGTCATTCGACCTTCAGGCCCCTCTATTATTCAACCAGCTTTATTCAAAGCCGTACCATTCTTTAAATGACCGGTTCTCGTTAGATCACCGTAAAATAAATTTGGGCGCGTTTTATTTCCGTTTGGTTATTTAGAATAGGATCTGTCCGTTTTAGCAAATTTTTTGTGAATGTTTTAAAAATCTGGCGCTCGGTTCCAGGCTTTCGGGTTCGTCCCGGCGGTGCCATGGATGTTTGTAGTGGTTCGGAATCCACTTTAAGCCGTAGGTCCCTGTCTCCTATGACTGAAAGAGCGTCACGGAGCCAAAGTCAGACTTCTACCTACGGGTGCTCCATCACAACAGAAGCTGAGTATGTGTGGCCCTTCAATCATGAGTATGTATGGGCTCGTGGGCTTGGCCAGCCAAGTGGGATAAGAAACAACAACAACATAATTTCTGCTTTCGTAGAATAAATTTGGCGAGTTTTTATTTCCCGTTTGGTTATTTAGAATAGGATCTGTCCATTTTTAGTAATTTTTTGTGTTGTTTTAAAAATTAGGGTTCTAAGTAAAGTCCTATCGCTCTGGCGCTCCGTGTCACAGGCTCCTTGTTCAAGTCCCGGTGGTGCCATGAATGCTTGTAGTGGTTCGGATTCCACTTTAAACCGTAGGTCCATGTCTCATACGACCGTAGAGTGTCACAGAGAGAGTCATTAGAGCCCAATCAGACTTCTCACCTACATCTTTACCAAACTGTATAGATGCAACTCAGCTCTAGGCACAGTGATGTGGTGTGGTGTAGTTCCTGTCTAATAAGACTGTAGAGCATTGGGTGTAGGGCTGACAACCCTACCCTATAAAAATAAACCATCTCTCGTCTCAAAAGCTGCCAGTAGGTAAACGGCCTTGGCCCACCATAGGGCTGTTGCGCCAATGATGATGATGGTTGTGATGAAATAAAGCACTGTTTTTAAAAGCAATCGTTTTCTATTAAATGAAAATAAATCCGCAATCTCGAATTTTCAGCATAAAAATACTTAATGCGATCAAGCTAAATCCTTTTTTTATTATTTAATCTTTTACATTTTTGCCAGATAAGCTGCCTTTTTAGATGACACTGCAGCATAAAAAGACTAACGAAAGAAAAAAAAAAAAAAGTTATGAATAAGATGGTCACGCGTCCGAAAGACATGTACCGGATGTGGTAAAGCGGATCAACACAATACCGAACGTCACCCCCCTCCCCCCTCCAAAAAAAAAAATCGAGTATTTGAACCTGACGACTTGACAGCGCCGGTAGCAGAACCGGAAACCGGTTGCGTCTGTCCAAAATTCGGCGATGAAACCCAAATGAAGGATTGGAAAGCCTTGAGGGGGGTCGGTTATTAATGATTCCGATGATCTGTACCAAGGGGCGTACCAACAAGAGTCCCCGGCGTACCACTACGGGCTGTCTGATGCGTATCGGAGGTGATGGGAACTGATTTCGGCTTTTAAGTGCCTTTCCTGTGCTGCTAATGAATGGTTTCTCTTACAGATTGTTTGGTGTGAGCTTCTGGAATGGGATGATTTTTTTTTTTTTTTTTTTTTTTTACCCTCCCTTTTTTCATGCATGTTTATAAGTTGTGTTGAAATTTTGTATTACAGGGTAAAATATAATCGATTTTTAGTAATTAATTTATATCAATATGACCTGGAGATGTAGGTCTACATAAAACAAAACGTTTTTACATTATGGTAAATTTTATTGAGAAAAATATCGATATCCAAAATAATCGTTTGGTAAACTGTAATGGAAATATTATTGCGAATAACAATTTATAAAGGGGCCCTGATGGGCGAGTGGCTAGCGCACTGGCGCTCGATACCACATGTTTCGTTTTCGAGTCCCGCCGGTGCCATGGGTGTCTGCAGTGGTTCGGAATCCACTTTAAACCGTAGGTCCCTGTCTAATAGGATCGCAAAGCGTTGCGGGTGTATTGTTACTCCGCGTCCGTAGCTTATTTTCAAGCTGCACGCACCTGCTGAGTACTGCTAAGTGAGTAATGTCGGTGCAGAGCTTGCCTTAAGGCATCAATGACAAATGTCTAAGTGTTTGCCAGCTGCATTAGAACTAAAAAAAAAATATTCTATGAATATGGTATATATGACCTGGCACTACAGGTAAACATAAAAGAAATCATTTTTAATTATAATAAATTTGATTGAGAAAAATATCGATATCCTATATAATCGTTTCGCTCTGGCACTTAGTGCCACAGGCTTCGAGTTCCAATTCCGGCTGTACCATGTACGTTTGTAGTGGTTCGGTACCCACTTTAAACCTTAGATGCCGGACTAATAGGACTGTAGGGCATAGGCCTGAAGAACATCATCTCATGTTTCGGAATCTGTCAGTAGGAGACGGACTTGCCCCCCTCCATGGGCCAGAAGAAGAAGATAATCGTTTGGTAAACTGTAATGGAACTATTTGCGAATAACAATTTATAAATAAAAAATAATTTAAAAGTCAAGTAAAATGAGCATATATAATAGAACATTTTAATCAAACAAAAGATATATTGAAATAATACAATCATATAAGTTGCAAAAATGTACATTTTAATAAAAAATTATTTTATAGACATATACATACATATATATATATATATATATATATATATATATTTATACAGGCGGTTATCAAAATAATGGAAACACTTGTGAATAAAAGTGACATTTTTGAATGAGCTTCGTAAGCAGTAAAATATAATAACAGCTACCCTGTTTTGTTTTAAAATAGAAATGTATATATTCTGGTAGCATGTGGTAGCTTTATTGAAGCTCTGTAAGTCTTGGATTTATTTCAAAGGCGTCAAAAGTCGGACCTATACGATTTTCAAAGAGGCCACATTGTAGGAGCCCGTCTAGCTGAAGCAAGTGTAACCGAAATATCCCAACTTTTAGGCGTTACTAAAGGTACGGTGTCTAAAGTCATGACAGCATATGCACAGCTTGGCAAGACAAGCTCGGCAAAGCAAAAGAGTGGACGGAAAGAGAAGCTCAGTGAAAGAGACCGACGGGTATTGAAGCGGATTGTGATGTCTCAAAAGCGAACAACTGCAGCAAAAGCGACCGCAGAGCTCAATCAGCATCTGGATTCTCCAGTGTCAATCATCACAGTCAGAAGGCACCTTCATATACGGGACATTTACGCCATAGCATCAATTCCCAAGCCACTTGTAACAGATGTTAATGCCGAACGTCGTCTACAGTGGTGCCACACTCACAAAACCTGGTCTATTGATAAGTGGAAGAATGTAATATGGTCTGACGAATCGTCTTTTTCACTTTTCCTTGCAACAAGACGGGTGCACGTTTGGAGGAAACCTGCATAAGAGTATGATCGTGATGTCTCCTTCCAACTGTCAACCTTGGAGATGGATTTGTCATGATATGGGCAGCCGTGTCGTGGCTTTCTGCTATTTCAATCGTAACCCTAAAAGGAAGGATTACTGGGGAGAAGTTTTAGCTGACCAGGTCCATTATTAAAACTTTGATTCCTGCAGGAGATGGAATTTTCCAGGATGATGATGCTCCTATTCATATAGCGGGAACTGTATAATCATGGTTTGAGGAACACGAGGATAAAGTGAAACGTCTATCTTCCCCGACCTCAATATCGTCGAACCATTATGGTCTATTTTCGTTTGTCAATGTTGAAATCGATAGCCACTGCAGACGAGAGAATTTCACAATATCCCCATGAAGAATAGTTCAATATTTCTCTAAACACTATTGCGCACTTGTATGAATCGATTCCTAGATGAATCCAAGCTGTATTACATACCAAAGACGTTCCTACGCCACATCAGTAAAAGATTCCTTATAATTCTAAGGTGTTTCCATTATTTCGATAAACCCTTGTATATCATACCACTGCCAAGTGGGAAAAGATAAAGTTTACTGTAAAGATTTTATTTACAAAGACTTTTGCTCCGATTGTGATGAGACCTGTACGGCTGGAGTGAAATGAACTTTCTATGAAAAATGTTTGGTTACACCGGGACTCGATAATATATAGTAGTTTGGCAACTATCAAAGAGACTTGCAACCGTTTATTTAAAGAAGAAGGCATCAACCGACCAAAGATCATTGTTAGCATGTAATGTCAACTTATTTGCATGGATATATGCTATAGTGGCTGCTAATAAAAAAAATAATTATGGCGGATGAGGTAATCTGTCAGAAACATTGTTGACGCTGTTGTATTTGTGTGTTCGAATATGTCGAACATTGTTGTTATTATGACTCCAGAACCACAGACCCCTTCGGGCTCTCATGCTGACTACAATTCTTAATCATGCTGGTATGTTATGGATAACAGAAGAATTGAAGAGGATGACTTGCACCAAAGAATCTAGTTTTGCTTTACGTATTGGACGAGTTCTAATACGATGTTTTCTCACACCGAATACAAGCATAAACATCAAAATCAGTGAATCTACAAAAATTAAATAAATTTTTATTGTAATCATGGTGTAATATATGACAAACCACCTCAGTTGAAGGTGTTAGGTTGAAGGTTCTTTTACTCTTACGCATAGCAGATAGAATAGCACGATAAGCTAATCGAAAAGTGCTGTTTATCCATTCTTGAGAATTGGCGAGTTTCATTCAACAGTAGGATGGCCCTACTGTATATCACTTGACTACTATATAACTTGTATGATTCGATTCTCAGGTGAATCCAAGCTGTTTTACATGCCAAACGCTGTGCTACGTAGTATTAGTAAAGGATTCCATATAACTCTAGGGTGTTTCCATTATTTTGATAACCATCTATAGTATTACTGAGCCCAAGAAGTAAGACCAATTTTTTTTTTCCACAACTCTTTATTTATTCTTCCAAATTTATTTCATCGCCTTCAAAGTAATCCCCTCCAAACACAATGCACTTATGCCAACTTTTTTTCCAATCCTCAATGCACGCTAAAAAGTCATCGGCAGGGATGGCCTTCAAAGCGCGCGCCGATTCACCTTGAATCACTTCAATCGACTCAAATCGGTGTCCTCGGAGTGGTCTTTTGAGTTTATTGAATAACCAGACGTCGCACGGCATGAATACGGTGTAACGATATGGGTTTCATTTTTGGCAAAAAAGTCACGAAGAATCAATGCAGTGTGAGCTGGCGCATTTAGTGTTTTCGATACCAATCGAGATTTGACGCTTTTGTGGCCTAAAATGGAATTAACCTATCCTTTTGAAATTTCAGCATCCTCATCAAGGTCTCTAATTGTAAATCGATGGTTTGCAAGCACCAAATCTTTAATTTTTTGGACGTGAGCTTTGTCGGTTGAAGTGGATGGTCGACCAGAGGGCGCTTTGTCTTCAACGCGTTCTCTGCCTTCTTTGAACTGTTTATATACCACTTGTAAACATTTCTTTCCGATATAGAAATGCTCAACGAATGCCTTCTGCAACATTCTATACGTTTCCGCAAACAAAATTCAATGCAAATTCTTTGTTCAATTAATTCAGACACTTCAAAAATCGCCGGAATCAGTTTATGACTCCAGAACTACAGACCTTTTTGGGCACTCATGCTGACTACGATTCTTAATCATGCTGGTATGTTATGGATAACAGAAGAATTGAAGAGGATGGCTGGCACCAAAGAATCTAATATCAAGCGTAACTTAATCACTAATGAATATTTTGACGTCAAATTTCACACAATGTCAAGGACAGTGAACTAACCTAAAACAGAAAAAGAAAACGAACAGACCCAATGTCCCGAACGCGTTTTAAATTTAAAATTGATCTTATGTTTGTTTTTAGGAGTCATATGTCAATTTCTCCTTATTTTTCGATTCAGTGTTTTATGTTCACTGTTTTACTGTGTCATTCTTATTTTGAAAGAACAACAATTGAATGTAGGCTCCTCTTGATCTTAAGGCCCAAGGCTGAAGCCCAGTTAGCCTGTAGGAAAATCCGGCCCTGCAAACAATAGACATTGTCTGTTGCATGTTTGTTAATAAAGTCTTCCAACTTTCATCAAACGCATGCCACAGTCACTGAGGTGTGAAAAGATATTAAAAAAAAAAAAAAAGTTCTATTTACAAGCATATCATCTTTTATACGTCGAAACAGACGACAATTAATTCTACCTCTCTGGGTAGACACCCATTTCCTTTCATGAAATTGGAGTTCCAAAAGCCCTACCCCTCCCCATTTTTCATTACGGTCCTACCGGTTTCTCGAGTTTCATTAATATCGTCTGCTCAGCTACTGTCGGAAACCAGATATTTCAAAAAGTTTCCTTTTGATATCGAAGGGGATGGCAACAGGAAAAAAAAAAAGCAGACGACTCCCGCTGAGGAAAAAGCCACTAATGAACTTGATGGATGACGACTTGCCTTTTCTGAGACCCTTCACCCACCCCCCAGTTTTTGGAACGGGGGTGTATTTTCCGGGAGGGGTGGGCGAGGTGGAGGATTGCTTGTTGGGGGTGTCAAGAGAACGAATATCGTATGATCTAACTCGTATTCATAAGCTTTCCGGTTGGATTACGTCGTAGCCGGTGGTTATTTGTTAGCGGTACTTGAATCATTATTTATGGCTGACTGAGATGAATGGTGGGTAAACTTGTCCTGATAAACGAATTCTCTAAATGCAAAAAAGTTTATATTTAGAGAGAATTGATTTAAACATTTCTGTGATTTGCATTTGCATTCTTGATGACAAATAGTGTATAGTAAAATTAAAATAAACTTGCATTCTGCAATTTAATTCGAATACTACGAATTCGAATTCAGTAGAATGAAATGGTAACACCCACGGTAATTTTCTGCTTATAAATTGTGTATTATACGTTGAAAATCTTAGAATTTCGTGGTCAAATTATAAGCTACTGCATACAGTTTGCTGCAAGGGGAGGGAATCA
>BPLQ01009721.1:0-17683 GCA_021605075.1 Caerostris darwini | reverse complement strand
GTATGCGTATGTTATTAATAATATTTTGATAGTGGTGGCACAAAAATGTTTGATAATTGCATTCTGATTTTAGTGTGTAAAGGTGCATTAAATAGAATGTGTTTAAGTTAAGTGAATAAAGGACTATCTATTCGTCGCGGTATGTCACAACCACAGTTAACCTTTTGTATCAAACCATCGGTCATGATGACAGAATGTGTACAATTTGGTACTTTCTAAAGAAGTCATTCTTTGATCGGTTAAAGTGACCGACAGGATATGACTTTTCAAACAGATATGCATATTTAGATTTACGCATGCGTGTACGTCTTCGTAACGTACATAGGACGGTGTATGCCAAAGTTATTAATAAGATTTTGACAATGTTGGCAAAGTATTTTTAGTAATTGCTTTATAATTTTAGTTTTATAGGTTTCTTATATTTATTATTTGTAATTTTATTATATAAGAAACCAAAGATTCAAATTAAATTCAATATAGCATAGCCATATACCTACACGGGATCTGAACGCATAAACAAGCACACACACACATATTCAATAAAACACAATAAGTTACAGTTTTGCACTTTCCAAGAATTCATTCTTTTATCGGCAAAGAGTTACACTTCTGCGACACTACGTGAGAGTCTTTCCCCACAGATGTGCATATTCAGATTTACATATGTGTGCACATCTTCATAAAATATACAAGACGGTGTTTACGAATGTTATTAATAATATTTTGATAGTGGCAGAAAAATTTTTAATAATTGCTTTCTTGTTTTAGTGTTTATAGGTTTCTTGAATATGATGTTTGTAATTTTATTCTATTAAAACAAACCAAAGGTCCAAATTAAATTCAATGTATTATAATATACCTACATGGAACATAAATTTAGTTTTAAGCCGTTGGTCCCGGTCTCATGACTTCAAGGTCGTAAAACACTTCTAAGTTACATCACAACAGAAGCTATTCCTTTTTAAGAATTTAGGGCAAGTGGGATAAGAAACAACAACAACATGGAACATAAATGAAAACTCGAAGTAACATCAATTTTTTTTAAGAATTTACTTAACAAGGAAATGTTTCTGTATATTTAAGATAATGTTATTATTGAGAGATTTTCAGAAAATTCACTATACTCCTCACAAACTCGAGAATGCTGAGGTCATTCAGATATGGCATTAAAGATTCAATTACGATAACTTTCTAATGAATCGCATATGCGAATTTATGTATCATTCTTTCATATTTTTATTTAACCAATGTACTGTAAAAAAAAAAAAAAAAATATATACCACTTTAAATTTCTTTCTTTGTGTTTCTTGAAAAATTCCACGTTATTCTGCTGACCACCAGAAGCCACCAAAAGCGTGCGAGAGTTCTCAACATTCCACCTGTCTTTCATTCATTGTTCAATTCTATGCATTTCACATGGAGGAGTGGGGAAGGGGAGGAGTCATATCCATCTCTTTAAACGTGTAAATGAATAAAGGACAATCGATTCGTTGCGGTATGTCACAACAACAGTTGCCCTATTATATAAAACCATCTGTCATGATGATAGAACGTGTACAATTTGGCATTCTTTCGGGAATTCACTCTTTTATCGGTGAAGAGATCAACAGGCAGGATATAGATGAAAAGAGGCCCAAGGTTATTCCACTTATCAATATGTTAAATGAAACATGTTGTGATTGGTACTAATCTTTATAAAAAATGTGGCACGGATAATAAATAAAAAAAAAAAAAAAAGTCGAGAACACTTATTTGGGCATTAATTCTAAGCACTATATATATAGTACATGTAACAATAACTAATCAAACGTAACACACAACGTTTACAAAGAAACAAAATTCAAATAATAAAAATCTTTGACTACGAAAATAAAAAATGCAATAAAAATTATCATATTTTCTATCAAATTAAATTAAATATTCAATACATTGAGGATCAAAGTAAATTCAATTCAGATAAATTTATTTCATAATAATTTGCATTTAAAGTTTAAGTATGAATTATTACGAATTTTAAGTTTTAAACTAAACCAAAAATGGAACTTTATTCAAACAAAATCCAGATCACAAAAAAAAAAAAAAAAAAAAATAAATTGTATATCATATTAAATTTTATGTTAATAGTTATTTTATTTAAGAAGTGATTCAATCGAATACATTTTTATGTTTGTTTATTAGTCATACGTGTAGAATTTCTCCTTATTTTCGATTCAGTGTTTTAGTGTTTACTGTTTTTAGAATAGTGCAATTCTAATTTTGCTAACAGTTTGAATGTAGGCCCCTCTTGATCTTGGGGCCCTAGGCTGAAGCCTAGTTAATCTATAGGAAAATCCAGCCCTGTCAACATGACTTTTATATGCAAATTTAGACGTACATATGCGTGTTCATAAAATATGTATGACGTATACGAAATAATATTTTGGTAGTGGTGGCAAAAAAATGTTTGATAATTGCATTCTGATTTTAGTGTGTAAAGGTGTATTAAATATAATGATTGTAATTTATTATGTAAGAAACCAAAGGTTCAAATTAAATTCAATATAACATAGGACTATACCTACGCGGGATCTGAACGCATAAACAACGCACACACACACGCACACACATACACGCATATTCAATAAAACACAATAAGTTACAGTTTTGCACTTTCCAGGATCATTCTTTTATCTTTAAAGAGTTACACTTCTGCGACACTTACGTGAGAGTCTTTCCACACAGATGTGCATATTGAGATTTACATATGTGTGCACATGTTCACAAAATATATAAGACGGTGTTTACGAACGTTATTAATAATATTTTGATAGTGGCAGAAAAAATTTTAATAATTGCTTTCTTGTTTTAGTGTTTGTAGGTTTCTTGAATATAATGTTTGTAATTTCATTCTATAAAAAAAAAAAAAAAAGGTCCAAATTAAATTCAATGTAACGTAATATACCTACATGGGACATAAATTTAGTGACAGTATTCAATAAAACACAATAAGTTACATCAATATTACTTTTTAAGAATTTAGGGCATCCCAAGCTGAAAATCGATATATTTTCTTGATAATTTACTACAACAGAGGAATGTTTCTGTATATTTAAAATAATGTGATTATTGAGAGAGTTTCAGAAAATTCACTATACAACTCACAAACTCGAGAATGCTGAGGTCCTTCAGATATGGCAAAATTTAAAACATCTAATGTATGACCTATAGAAAATATTCATTCTATATAACAATGTTTCTATAGAATTATGTATAGTTATATTTTATTAATTTCATAGACTTTATTTATTTATTTAAAGGAATGTGTAATAAAATGTGTTCAATTAACATGATAGGCGGAGAATGAATTTCATATTTCCAATATTTCAGGGAGAAACATCAATGATTGGAATATAAAGCTTATTGGCAAAGTAATATTAATGTAAAATCCTTAAAAACAAGTTTCATTACTATTTAGAACATTTCATGTTTATATAAATTTAAACCTAAAAATCAGTTATAAAATATTATTTCTTACATTATAAAAGAAAGAACATTAAAATATATTACTTCTTAAAAAAAGTAATAAATAATTCTCTGAAATTTTAATCTGACGATATACATAAGAATGATAAGTTTATTAAACAATTTCTCTTTCTTTTATTCGTTTTCATTGAATTTTTTCAAAATTTGAATTATAAAATTAAAAATTAAAGTAAAATTAATGTAATAAACTTTTATAATAATAGTCTTTGATATATATCCAAATGATCGGGAATCAATTATTGACAGTATTGATGACATTATGCCCAACACATGCAGATTAAAAATGAAACATAAAATAAAAGCCCGTTTATTTTTCACTAAGAAGAAAGAAAATTTCGAATCTTTTAAGTGTGTAATTTCAATGATTCAATTTCGATAAATAAGTTTACGAAAATATGCAGAGGAATAGAATTGAGGCAGAGGATATGCCATATTCTAGAAGTACTGAAATTTAATTTCCGTACCTTCTTTAAGTAATGTATACTTTTTATCAAATTATAAAGTTTTAAAGTTGTTTATTAAAAATTAAATAATAAGGATTATGTTGAGCAAAAGCTCTGGAAAAATTATTGTAAACATTACGAGAATAATTAAAGGAAATCATTTATAAAATACAATTTTTTTGATGGCAAATTAATTATCCTTTGCACAATTTAATTAGTTAGAAGAGAGAGAGTAGTACGTCAAGGATGAACGTCTATTATACACATTTTGTGGGCGGGGGGGGTAATTGGTTCTTTTACGAAAATGCTTTTCACAGCTGTAAAATCAGGATATGGTGATCGATTTGTTTATTGATTTTAAGTAAGAAGTAAGTCATAAAAATGTCACAAAGATATTCATTACTACTCTGCAGTCACAATCAGAATAAAAGATTTAGAATGATAAATGACCATCATTAAATTCCCGACTTAACCGAAAATTCTCACAATACTTATCAGAAGGTCTATCTTTTCTCGAAAAATAAGTGCAGAAGGGGGAAGGGAAATAGCCCCACAAGAAACTAGAAAAAATTTGAAGAAACTACCAAGGACGTCAATGCGCTTTCCACGTTAGGTCTTTAGATAATTTTAGAATAAATTAATACAAATTCGTTAAATAGCGAGATAGCTGTGAATATATGTTAAACTAAATATTAAAGGAAAATAATTCATAAAAGTAAATTTAATGAATACATTTTATATTAAATACTAGAATTTAGAATTCCTTTACCACTAAAATGAATGCAAACAATTTAGGTTTTTAATACACGAACTGAACCATCTTTTATTTATTTCGGAAAATGTACAGAATTTTTCATTGTGCTTTTCTAAAATTAGACGTAAATAAATAAATAAAAAATAATAATAAAAAAAAAATCATTTACTTACGAAGTTAAAAAAGGAAATATATGCTTTGTTTTCCGAATCAGTTCCACATGTTTTGTTTGTTATAATATAATATTTACTTTATTATTCAAGAATTATTTATATAAAGCCTTGCGATGTAGCTCACTAGTAAATAATATTCATTGTGTAAATGAAATGATGAATTTTGTTAATTATTTATTACAAATATTTTCTTACAAAATTTTCTTGGGAAGATCAAATTGATTTCTAAAATTTTTAAACTTGTGTTCATATTTATATTTCAATGACTTTTACTGAAAGATGAAAAAAAAAATATATACATACTTTCTTTACTATTTACAAACTTTTTGGTCCAAAAAAATCAACCAAAATTGGCTCTTATTTGTTAATCTAAATCATATCTGAGTAAGCTGGATGGATCCGATCTGGATAATATTAAAATAATGAACAAAAGGGATTGATCTCCCTGTTTTATAAAAATTCTTATTCACTTTCATAGTTCATAATTCACCCTATTACTGCATTTAATGCAGGCTATTGTAATTTCTTATAATTTTTATTTCATTTTTATTATATAAACTATTGTATTTCATTTTATACGATTCAGAGAAACGTAAATTTGTTAGGAAAGCATTAATAACAAATTCTTTTTTAAAAAAAAAAAAAAAAAATCACAACTTTTATTTATATAATTTTTTTAATTTATACTGAATTTCTTTCAAAATTTGTCAAAGCATTTAAATTAATTTGTTTAATGTTTTGCATTCATATTCTATATTCTATTTAAAAATGCATGCTAATTAAATTGCAAAAATATGAAATGAAGTAGAGCCCATAATCCATCGTTAAATATTTATCTTTTAATCAATCTTGAATTTTCCCTTTTCTCACAGGAAATGAAATTTCAGACGCTTTACATTCAAATAAATGAACTGCTAACATTTAGATGACCAATTTAAGACTGCCAGATGACCCTTAAAACTACAAACCCCAGACTCCTCAAGTTAACACATCAAACAGATAAAGAAGCCACCTCTTCCCAGAAGCATCCATCAACATAAAAACAAATGTCCGCAGAAAAATGTAGATCGTCATTAAATAATTCGTCTCACATCACTAGCAGGAGGCCTTTCTTTCACATCAGGGAAAGATATTCTTTCCAATTATTTGAACGTCTCGTATTTTTTGCAAATGGTGAGAAAGTAACTTTCTCCAATCACTAGCACTCATGTCAACAAACGAGAAACGATATTCTTCCCAATTGGAGCCAAATATTATCTTTCAACTCTCATCTTTTCAATAGCCAATTATACAAACTCTATACCATATTAACTTATTGAGTACAATCAGTAAATATTTTCTTTCTTTTTTTATTTTTAAGCATCCATTTTTAAGACAAAAATTTATAGATAAATATTGATTTATTTAAATCAAAAGTACTGTTAATGCTTTTTTTTTTTTTTTTTTTTTTTTTAACAATTGTTTTTGATTTTGACCTATCGCGAGATAATTTTGAAGATACTTTGGAATCTTGGTAAATATTTTAAATTACCATTTACTTCAAGCTGCAATCAAATAGTATTATTTGTATTTAACATCAAGGCATACTTTATCTATTTCCGAAGCAACTATTATATTATTTGTAGCATTTAATTTTATAATATGATGAATCCCTGCTTATCCATTTGTGACAATCTGAATGTTTATGCTGTCTTAAACACCCATAAATCCAATTTTAAAAATCATTTGACAAACCTAATTTTCACGACTTAAACGTGCAATAAGCTCATTGCTTCTTGTTGCTACTAATCATTCCTATTCTTTTTTAAATTTTCCCAATTTTTTTTTTTTTTTTTTAACTTTCAATCGTTATTTTTTTCCCATGAAATCCCTTGCAATGTTTCCTTAATGTCAAAGAATCAATAATAATAAAATTAAAAACATGTAGTGATTTTTATGAATTTAACATTTTTCTTGAGAAAGGAGATTAATAGTTCCATATTCTTAGGTATATTAAAGATATTATATCCAAGATGTGAAGTAATAAAATAAAATCAGACATTGGATAAATTTATATATTATGTCAAAATATATAAAAAAAAAAAAATAATAAATAAAAATGCTAATTATAATTTTTTAAACAAAAATGTAAATAAGAACATGTTCACAATTATGAAATTAATTCTTTTTTTTTCCCCTGTAAGTCGCTATTAGAAACTGAAGTTTTTATTTAACAAACAAATTTTTTTAAAAAAAAAAATAAAATAAAGCTATGATAGAGGATTTTCGTGATTTTTGGTCGTGTACCGTATTAAAAGCTAATGAAGAAAAAAATATATATGTTTAGACATCTCATCAGATATTTGTATATTTTCGCAATTTGTAAGTTCATGAAAACTTAATTTAGCATTTTTTGAACTGCTAAACATGCGTTACTGAAAGCAGACGATTCTACAACTCATATTTCCTAATGCATTTAATGTTTTTTTAATTATGATCACACATTCAATGGTTTATTGGTGTTTAAATGTTTCTACCACAGTAAAATCAGATTTGTTATTCCAGCTTTTGAAGGACAAACTTTCGCATACAATTTTCATTCAGAATCGGGAAATTTGGTTTGGTTTGTTTCATGTGTATGTCTTTCCTTCTTCAACATACATATGTCTCTGAAGGCATTCGAACCTGTAGCCTTATTTTGTGGTATGGGTGATTGCAGATTTATTATTGATAGTGTTTAATGAGTTTTTGGGGAATCGATTTAGTGTGTTCTTTACCGATTCGAGTTGTTATTATAAGAGAATAAATCTTTAATTTCTATTCAACGCAACATAAATATTGTTGCAATGACCCACCTTCATAAATTTCTTATCTCATTGGAAAGGGATACATGATCGTTAAGTAAATTTATTATATATTTTATAAATTTTGATTTATATATATGTATATATATATTTTATAAATATTTAGTTTTATTATATTTTCGCAATAATAGTTAAATATTTGAATTTGTTTGCATATTTATTTTGAATTTGTTTGCATAATAATTATTTCCGTATTAATTCAATTCTACTGGTAACTCAAAAATATCAATTTTTAAAATTCATTTTTTGACTAAAATTTATTTAAAATATGAATTAACTAGTATGCAATTTAATAACACGTTCTGTTTTTGAAGGCTTTGGAAAAGGATTTTTCTTGCTTTCTACACTCATGTGGGCCAGTTTCTGTTAAGAAGTTCTATATCAAAATATGTTGTCGAAATAAATAGAATCAAACACCAGTTAAACTTTTAAAACCACAAATTAACTACACAAAGCACATTGTTGTATAAGTATTTTAAGAATATATGTAGTGTTTAAAATGTGAAAATATAAATAATATTAAGAAAATAAAAAGATTATTCAGACGAAGATTAAAAGACTATTTATTTTAGTTTTTTAGACTAAAAAGTAAACCTTTATCTACTAAAAAATAAATCTATTAACAAAGCATTTTTGATAAAATAAATTGTAATTGAAAAAAAAAAAACTATTTTTCATATATTCGCATAATATTACAATGAGAGTCGAGTTATCAAAGTTTTCATTAATTATTATTACGTCAAATATGTATTAGCTACACATGGCTACTACGTTAGCTACTAATATTACTATTGTACTACTAATATTACTACAGCATTAGCTAATAATCAAACAAAGAACAAAATTTTTTTACTTAACACTAACCAAATCTAGAAATATTACCTATTTCAATTTGATTTATTGAACTTTTATTAAAACTGCCTATTAATGCAAAATTTCCCTTTAAATAAAGGAAAAGGCTCTAAATGTTAAAAAAGTGCTTTCAAACATCGAATGTATATAAATAGGGAACTTATCCTCGAAAATAATGTGAAAATAATTTTAAGAGTTTTATAATAGTAAAATATTTTATGCAAACATTCATTTAAAAATTCATTTAAAAAGTTTATAGTTGTTGTCTTACATCATGCATGATTAATTTTAAAAAAAATATTTAAAATATCTGTATTTTTCAGAAAATAAAATAAAACATCAAACTTCAATGGACTATAACAACAAAGAGATTTTATATAATAAAATGTAAGCAATTTTCATCGCCATATATTCTTTAATAATTATCTAAAGTGGGTTATTTGGAAAGTTTTAAATTTACGTAGAAAATAATTTTGCATGAAATATACTTTTGTAGCAGAATTCCAAAACACAGTATTTCAAGGTTCAAAATTTTTCTTATGAATGAATGAAATTATATTTGTATTAAATATATTTAAAGGAAGACAAACACTAAAAATTTTATATAATTAGAAATGATGAATTCTCCATTTTAATGTTTCTTTATATAAAATCTGTGGATAAACAACCCGACGAACTGTTTATTTTAGTTTCATTTAGTGTTATCATCCCTGCTTACATCTTAAAAATTTCACTTTTGAAAAAATGCACAAAAATGTTTACTGATTACTTCTTTTTAACGAAGTAAACAGTGACAATTTTTGGCGAAAGTTGCTCCTGTAAAAAAAATGAGCAGTGTTTGCCGGAAGTGCTTCTCAAAATACGAAAAAGTAGTTGACACTTCTTGGGACACGCGCTTTATTTTATTACTACTCTATGATGGGCACGTGTTCAGACTTATAGACGCTTCCCACTTAAATCCAATTATTTTTATTAAATATCATGCATTTCAATGAATCGATGTTTTTTTTTTTTTTTTATTATTTTTTAGAGTCACACCGGAATGTTTGGATTGAGTTGGCATTTTTTCCTTTTTTAATTTTATTTAATAGTCATCAAAACAGTAAAGTTGACATAAAAAAGTGTAATCGATAAACTGGCAAAAGAGATAAGAAGTCAAAATTTTAATTTATAAATTGTTTATGCAATTTCTTTAGAAATTAATTATTTATTTTTTGTACGATACATGTTAGTTGTAATGTTCTATTTTTTTTTATGCATTTGAAGTTAATGAGCATAAGGTAAAAATTATAAATATATGGAATTTCGACTTCAGGTAACCTTTTGAGACTATTTTTTTCAATTCCTTCTATTAGCTCACACTCTCCCTATATATATATATCTTGTTCAAATTTTTAATCATTCTTAAAATATTTTTTATTTATCCGCTCAAGTTCAAATAATTTTTTTTTTCGAACTTGTAGTGGATGACACTGGATGTTTAATACAGTTTTTTCAAATATTGATTCCGTAATTAAATTTAATTAATTAAGTTTAGTTTTTTTATAGATATAAGTTGCATGTATCTACCAATTGATGGCGCCAGATAAGTTATTTATAAAGGACTTTCTGCAATATAGTGAAAAAAGTAGTTGACTTTAAAATTTTTTTATATATATTACTTGTTTATTTTATGAATGTTCATTCATAAATGATCACTTTTCATTCATGTTGAGCCCTACGAAGTCTAAATTCTTCGTGTAAATAAATATTTATTTAAATAATTGCAGAATATTATTTTTCCATCTTTGTATTTTTTTTTTTTTTTTGCTTAGATCGTGAGAATTTTGCCAACATAATCCTATGTTCTTATAAAAATTGCAATGACAGTCCTGATAACAAAATAGGGAATCCATTCTTTCCCCTAAAGCACAAAATGAGGTGTCATTCTTTTGTTCGGCAAGTGATGAATTTCTCGATGAACATAATAAGCGGTTCAAAACATTCCAATGTTCAAAACGACATACCTTTCCTTCTTGGAAACTGAGCTTTGAATTGAACAATTGAAATTCGCACAATCAATTTTCTATGCATGCCTTCATCTGTTGAATTTTGGGTTCCTTTAACAATGCAGCATTCTAACGAATCCATCATGGCTGCTAAGGGGTGTTGCTGTGTGGTGAAACTTTTTGAATGCATTTTCGGTCGCAAAAGTATTTACCTTTCTTCTACTTCTTCTTTTTTTTTAAATTTAAAAGATTTTGTGAAGTCATTTCTTAGAAGAAGAAGGGGAAGGTGATTAAGATTGATATTTCTAGACCTTCAACGCGGTCTGTATTATAATATTAATGCTTTTAATCACCTTTCAACCTCTATTGAAAAGAATGGAAAGTCATAAATTACTTGTTGCTGAACTACTATCTATTCAGATTACTACTTTCTACTACGATTACAATCTATCCAGTTTCACTGATAACATACCTTTCTCTCCACGTGTATACCACCCATAGAGTAGACCCA
This sequence comes from Caerostris darwini, assembly GCA_021605075.1. Lineage (NCBI taxonomy): Eukaryota > Metazoa > Arthropoda > Arachnida > Araneae > Araneidae > Caerostris > Caerostris darwini. The sequence continues at coordinate 6,597 of BPLQ01009721.1, read as the reverse complement.
ACCATTTCCTGTATTACCCGTTTCCCTTATACTATTTGCCATATAAATACTTACTCTTAGGGGCCACCCACTATTGTTCCATTGTACAAGTCCTTCCACTCTAAATATGGGGGAAGGGGGAGATTTTCACACGGACATTTCTTTGATTCGTCTTCTCAAAAGACGGACCTTCACACGAACACAGTCATTTCTTTGTAGTGAAACGGCAACCGCAAAAATTTTTGTGTCCACCAACTGAATCAATTTTCATTCAATTTCATTTTACATAAATGGTATAGAAGCATCAAAGTCCATTAAACCTAAATGAAAGGATTACAAAATGCAATCTTCTACATGCCAACAGTTGACATCACGACCAAACAGCACGATTTTAAAATTTTAATTAAAATCGTACTTATTTCATTGTAATTATTTCATTTAATATTTAGCTCTCTAGTCTTTATATAACAAGAACATGAGGATAGATTATAGCACCCTGAAACCTATCAATTCTTACATTTTTTCCCCATTTTTCGGTATATATAAATATCTATATATCTAGACATATAAAATGGCATATTTAAGAATCATTAATATAATATAAATCAATTAATCTTATTTAGATCCGTTCTTTGACTTAATTTAAAAATCGCATTTTTTCTTCTTTACAAAGACCAAATTGGTAAAAAAAAAAAAAAAAAAAAAAAAAAAAAAAAAAAATGAGGGGGAGGTTAATTCAGGTTGATATTTCTGAAGACTTTCAACGTGGGTTGCATTAAATATTAATACTTGTAATCGCCCTGCAACCTGAAATGTATCAGAACATATGTAACATAATTTCTTTTTATTCGGACATGAATAAAATCAAGTAACGGAAATAAACAGCACTACAATTTGCTGAAATTCTTTGTCAGTTGCATCGTATGTCATAGATTTTAGTGTTTCATTAGTACGATAAATGGATCAGTTCTTTGAGTGCCAAAGTGTGCGTCTTAACTGTAACCTAAATGTTGAAATAAAGAGATAATGTATTTATAGATTATTGTAACGAGAACAGAACTAATGAGCAGCATGACATCTTACAGAACTGCATATGATCAGAACATATATGTATATCAGGAATAATAGTAAATCAGTTAATCTTATTGAGATCCGTTCTTAATTAAAAAATTGCATCTTTCTCTCTTTTACAAAGACCTAATTGGCGGGGTCTGATGGTCGAGTGGCTAACGTACTGGCGCTCGGTGTCACAGGTTTCGGGTTCGAGTCCCGGCGGTGCCATGGATGTTCGGAATGCATTTTAATTCGTAGGTTCCTGTCCAACATGATCATAAAACGTTCCGGGGGTATTGTTACTCCGTGTCCGTAGCTTACCTTCAAGCTACAGGCCCTCCTGGTAGTTGCTAAGTGAGTAACGTCGGTGTAGCGCTTGCCTTAAGGCATCAAAGACAACTGTGTAAGTGTTTGCCAGCTGCATTAGAAGAAAAAAAAAACCTAATTGGTAAAAAGGGAGAGGAGAATTCAGATTGATATTTCTGAAGACTTTCAACGTGGGCTACATTACAATATTAATACTTGTAATCGCTTTGTAAACTCTGTTGAAATGAATCACAAAAAAATAATTTCTTTTTGTTCCAACATTAATAAAATCAAAACGGAAATAATTTCTTTTTTGATAAGCCAACATGACGCTAATAACAATCCCCCAACGGGTACGTTCAATTTCGATCAAGCCCGGGATCTACGGTTTGAGTTCCGAACCAAACAAACATCCGTGGCACCGCCAGGACTCGAACCCGAAAAATGCGGTAAGAGCGCTAGCCACTCGGCCAAATAATGCTAAATATGCAGCCAGTTTTGAAATGAAATATTATAAATTAAGATGATTTTAAGGGAACTATCCTAAATGGTACATTAGTGCTTTTTGATATTTGAATAGCAATAGTGTCCTAACTTAAAAATTTAAAGAAAATAAAATCTAATTTGAAATTGCATTCAATATGTGAACCCAAACATCATCTTGTTCATGCAGTCTATTCAACTAGCAATTAAGAAAAAGAGAATTTCTGCATTTCCTCAAACAAGAAAACTGATATTTATGGATTATTAAAAGTGCAACCATTGCAACGTTATAAGGGAAGAGTAATCATAGAGTAAAACAAATGTAAAGTTATTAATATTTTTTATTAAGATTGAACAGCTTAAACTGCTCTTTGAAATAAGCTAAAGTTTCAAACTGTTGTTGTTTGTAATTTAAATATCGATTGCGGTTCCGTATTTAAAAAAAAATTATTAATATGCTTTTACATTTTACAAAAATTGAGTAATTAAATTCTGATTCATGTACAAAATAGCATAGAATATGTTTTTTCACTGCAACTTTTAAACTGAAGGTACTACTACGCAATGATTAAAAATATAATTACGAAAAGTAGCAACTTGCTATATTGCATTACAACATCAATGCAGGAATTCGTCAGGAATGTTTTCGTCGGTAACAGCCTCTTTGGGGCGTAGCATTGCGTGCATCGTCCTCTCTGCAGAAAGACTATACTTAATAAATTTTTGTGATGAATTGTAAAAATTATTGTAAATAAAGACATTTATTTATTTTTCTATTGTTAGTTCTTCAGTGTTTACTTGCTTCATAAGAATGCATTCACGAATAAGACGAATTCACTTTTCTCTCTGTGAAATGCATATATGAGTTCTGCTTAAAAAAACCTGACATATTCAGGACATAAAACGCTTCTTTATTGTAGCTTTATAAGCGTGATTTACTTTTGTCTGAAGTACACGTCCAGTGAAGTCACTTACTGGGTTGATGAAATAAATTGTGGGTGTCGCATGGATGCGATTGTAGTACAGTACAGAACATTCGGAATAACTGAAGTCTTCCGTCTATTCGTTTATTCTGTCTCCTCTTGACCGGTGCTTCATGTTGTGTAGAAATACTCCTCAAAGCTCTACGGTCATGTTAGACCGGGAACTACGATATAAAATTGGATTCCGAACCACTATAAATATTCATGGCACCTCTGAGACTCGAACCCTGTGGTACCGAGCACCAGAGCGCTAGCCACTCCGCATTCACGTCAAGCGTCGACCCATCTCTACTCTAAGCGCGCGAAGCATGAAGTTTGTGATGTAGCATGAAACTTGCTTTTGAGTGTTGAATTGCAATTCTGCGGAAACGTAGAACTCGTACTAAATCAGTACGACGAGGAGTCTTTGAGCTCTACGCACTGTTTGGTTAAGACAGTGGTAATTACTGGTTGTAGTCGTATTGGAAGTTTGCTAGTATGTACTGACAGACTTGCGTGGCTTCCAATTGTGAGGATTACTAATGTACAGGTGATTATAATTAAAGTCCCACTTTTGAAATGCTGTAAAAAAAAAAGAACCCCTCGTCCCAATGAGTTCAAATTTGAACTGGAGATACTCGAAGCAGGGGGAAAAGGTATGGCATCCAAAAAAAAGTTCCACCGATTTTTTCCATCCAATGTGATATACCCTTGCCGTGGTGGATGGGCTTTCCACTCACAGTGTTACAACTGTTGAATGATTTGGAGGTCATTTTTTTTTTCGTCCAAATACCGAAACAATCAAGCCCATTGATCACTACAGTTGGTTGAATGTGCAGCTCATGCCAAATACACTGTCATTTCGATTCAAATTATCGCCGGCAGCCGATATTTTTATGCCGCTTGCAGTGTCATCTATTTATACACTTCGGAACTTTTTTTGATGCCGTACCGTTTCACCCCTTCTTCGAGTATCTTCAGTACAAATTTGAATTCATTGTGGCGAGTGGTTCTTTTTTTTTTTTTTTTTTTTTTTTTTTTTTTTTTTTTTTTTTTTTTTTTTTTTTTACAGCATTTAGAAAGTAATTATAACCACCCTGTAGTCTTGCTTTAGACCTTTAAGGGTTGATACTTTCCAGGCTCATGATATTAATTTGACTGTTATGTGTTGTCCAACACCTAACCCTTTGGTGTGAATGCGGCTTTACTATTGCTACCTCTCTTCCGCAGACAATGCTTTACATTCTGGCGCCATATTTATATCGTGTTTCCGATGATGTGATTAGGGTAATCCTCCTTTTTTTTTTTTTTTTTTTTTTGCAGACTTCGAATCATAATGTTAGCATTGAAATAAAGGAAAGGTGGCATATATAATAAAACATACATACCAAGGGTTTATAAAAGAAAAGAAACTCTAGAAATTAGTCAAAAGGCTTTGGTGACCCCAATACACGAAACAGTAACCCAATCCAACTCGCAAATCATTGCTTGTTATTATATGGTTAATTTTTTTTTTTTTTTTAATTAATAAACAATAAAAGAAAAAGTCGAGTTGTTGAATTACCGAGCTCTCAAGAAACTTATTTAATGGAGGAAAAAAAAATATGCCCAGAAAATTTAAAGGAGTGGAAGAAAAAGGAATAGGATGGATCATGTAAAGGATAAAGGGTGGGGGAGAGGAGGAAAAAAAAAAGGGAGATTTATCCAGGGTGCTTTGTATTTGCATTTGAGGTATAATCTTTTATTTACTGAATGGCACTATTTTCAGTGTCAGACTATTGAACAATGTTACAGAAATCTTTTCCAGGAATTTAGTAGAAGCTAATTATTTATCACAGTTGTTTTTAAATATTTTTTATATTATTATATATATATATATATATATATATATATTTTTTTGTTGTTAATGCGAATTAAAATAGTCTTACCGTTAAGATTTCTAGTAGTATAATGACAGTGCTTCTTTGCTTTGTTACGGATTATAATGAACTTTTTAACATTAGGGTGAATACGTTGTTCATTTTGATTAAGAACAGATTTAGATGAATTGTGGTAGGCTAATGTGCACTATTAACGAGTGTATGCCTTTCAAATTTAAAGTTCTCGTCTAACAGTTGGGGAAAGAAAGATTTTAGTTAAAGTGGGGTGGGGAGGACGCCCCATTCGTTTGCAGTGGGTTTGGGGGATGAAGCTGGACCTTTTGAGAAAAAGATTGATCGTTTTTCAAAAGACTGGGAGCTCTGCTTTGCGTGAGAAGAGAGAAGGGGAGGTAATGGCAGTTCATTCCTCGGGGCAAATTGCTAACAATAAGATTCTAGTTGGGAAGTCATAGCTAGCATGCAATTGTTGGAATCCGCTGGAGGCAATATCTGAATTCCATTTTTCGTAAATATCGTTTCTGGAAATAATTCTTTTCTGCAGTCATACCACCAAGCATTGTGCCGTGTCGAAAACAAATCAATTTAAAGTGACACTATCGCTATTTTTGGTACAAAGCAAATGGTCACACCTTGATCTCGCATTCCGAAGGAGGCCGAAGGCCTTCACTCACAAACTAGTCAAACATATATGCGGTATATATCATCAAAGCACACTATATATACATATATCAACATAACAATTTCACAACACACATTAAAAATAGTTTTATATGTCGACACTTCAAATATCTAACTACCAGCGATAAAAAAAAAATTCATGAATTTTTTTGCTTAAATTTTCCAGACAGGCAATTATACCAGTAGACACATAGAAGTTTCGTACGCTTATATGTATGATATAAACTATAGATGGGTACTATGAAAAAAAAATCTGCAAAAATGTGTTTCATAAAGGAAAAATATTTAATAACTCGGGTCTGAAAAAAAAATCATTTTTATTAAACAAAACAAAAATAAAAAAAAAATTTTTTTACTTGAAAGCCGATTTTAATATGCCAAGAATATACAAAATTCCTTGTTCCAGATAGAAAGATTGATTCACACACAGTCTCATATGATTGACTTGCATAAAATACAAACTAAAATGCATTACAAAATATTTAGCAATATTAGGAGTTTATCTGAAACATAAGAAAAACAATGATAACTAAATATCACATAGCCATATAGTGATTTTAAATAATAATTTTTTTTTTAAATGCCTTTACGAATATTTAGAAAACTATCTTGTAATAGGAAGGACAAAATTTTTTTAAAAATGTATTAGACTAACATCTATTAATCACAAATAATTTAATTGAAGAAAATAAATTAATTCGGGTATAAATATGATCAGAAAGTAAAAATTGAAAATAAAAATTGTATACAAAACAAGCAACAAATTGTCTGGAAATCAGACAGCCTTTTAATCGCAACTAACTTCGTTGTTGATTTTAGTTATTGTTCTGAATTTTTTTTTTCAATCGCCTTGGTGAGAAAAGTTAATTTATCCGAAAGGTTATTTAAAATTCACTGATGACTGTTTGACTGATTATCCAAAACCAAATCCCGATATTAGATAAGTTACAATGGAACAGTTTGTCTTACCAACAATTGAAGATCCTAAAATAGTTGATAGCCAAAAGGATCAAACCGACCATAATGCGATATTCCGAAAATAAGTAAATATTGAAACTAAAAATTGTTTTAAAAACTTGTTTTGAATAATAATAATGTTTTAGTTTGGTAAGAGTTTTTATTTGAATTTGCTTAAATTTGGTGCTAAACTGCGCTTTTAAGAGAAATTTACATCCTCAACACATGTTAAACAAAGAAACAATTAGTTGCGTTGTTGAAATGAAGTTAATGAAACAAATTTTATCATATCATGTTAT
>BPLQ01009718.1:0-19750 GCA_021605075.1 Caerostris darwini | reverse complement strand
TACTTTAATCTGGTATTGTTCAATTATGCTTGAAAATCGTAGCATGGTTCAATGCTCGCATATTTCATGCTCATTATGTATCGGTTTTCATAATCCTGTTATCTGCATTGAAAGTAAAATTATCTTTTATTTCATTATTTAAACTTTCTTTCCATTATAAATAAAATCAAATGACAAAAAATTTTTAAAACTTCATTATTAAAATAAAAATGAATAAAATTAAGAAATGACAGAAATTAATTAATAAAAATGAATTTATTTTATTTTCATAATTCTGAAAAAACGGTGTTATGTTTTGTGTTGATATTGCAATATTTAATTACTCAGTAAATATGATAAAACTCAAAAAAATTAATTTCCCAAACATGAAGAATTCTATATTTTTTTCAAAGTACTTGTATGTGAATATCTCGCGTTTTCTGTAATTTTTGTTCAAGCTATACAAAAAAACCCATTTCTTTTTCAAAATCCTGTCCTTTTTAAGCATAGTTCCCATTGCTTTATGCTTGCTTGCTCAAATAGATGAGCAAGTTATAAATTTTTACTCATCGTTGCATAAAAAAATACCTTTATTAATCCGTTTAATGTCTTTTTAATACTGAAGGGTAAGTTAGAAAAGCATTGTCACCCTTTAAAAAAAAATTTTACTTGTATAATCATGGGTGAAAATGGTTTTTAATACATGGCATAATTTAAATAAGCTCAGAATTTTTTATTATTTTATTATGATCCCTAGTATTATTTTTAACATGGTTGCTATTATTGATGTTATCATTACCCTTACTTCTATGATCGTTGCTATTATATATATATATTTTTCTGATGCAGTTGGCAAAATCCTAGTTGTCTTTGATGCCTTAAGGCAAGCGCTGCACCGACGTTATTCAATTAGCATAGCTTGCATGTAGCTTGAAGATAAGTTACGGGAGGCGGAGTAAAAATACCCCCGCAACTCTCTAAGATCATATTAGACTGGGACCTAGGTTTAAAAGCGATTCCTAACCATTACAATCACCCATGGCATCGCCGAGACTCGAGCCCGAAACCTGTGGTACAGAGCGCTAGCCTCTCGGCCATCAGGCTCCCATTTTATAGATATTATTACTATTATCGTTATTATCATTACCATTAATATTACAATCGTTGTTATCATTGATATTATTACTACTACAATTATTGATAGAATAGATTCTCTGTACCACAGGTTTCGGGTTCGAGTCCCGGTGGTGCCATAGGTGTTTGTAGTGGTTCGGAATACACTTTAAACCTAGGTCACAGTCTAATAGGATCGTAGAGCATTGTGTGGATAGTATTACTCGCGTCTGTAGCATATTTTCAAACTACACATACCCTCTGGGTAGTGCTAAATGAGTAACAGCGGTGCAGCCCTTGCTTATGCAATAAGGATAATCGTTTCTGCATTGTCAGATGCATTAGACAAAAAAGTTTCTAAGTCCGTTAATATCTTGTATATTTATGTTCTATAAATGTTTATTATCATAAAATTAATGTTGTTGTCAAATATACTATTGTAAACTAAACTAAACTGGTTTTCATGAAATGAAACTAAATAAATATACTATAATTTTTTTATTTGATCACTGATTTAGTGGCGGTCTGGTGGCCTAGTAGCTGGCGCACTAGCCTTTGGTATACCAAGCTTCAAGTTCGAATCCTGGCGGTGACAGGCATGTTTGTTAGAGGTTCGGAATCCACTTTAAAATGTAGGTCCCGGTCTGTTTAGCCTTCGTGTGCATAAGATGACCGTAGAGCGACAAACCAAACCATTAATTTAGTGCTAACAATTCAGGTATCCAAGTAATACATTTCTTTAGCCTGGCATTGTGCAATTATACCTAAAACTCATAGAATGGTTAAATGCTCACATCGTTCATGCTCAATGGCAAGATTATGTATCTATCTTCATAATTCTGTTACCTTCATTAAAAGCAAAATTATCTTTCAGCTCATTATTTATCCTTTCTTTTCATTATAAATGAAATCAACTGACAAAAATCTTAAAAAAAAACATTATTAAAATGAAAATAAATAAAATTAAATACACACATTTATTTCTACTACTTTCATAATTCTGAAAAACGGTGTTATGTTTTGTGTTGGTATTTCAATATTTAATTACTCAGTAAATATGATAAAACTCAAAAAATTAATTTCCCAAACAGAAAGAAAGCTATATATTTTTTTTTTAAGTAATTGCATGCAAATATCTCGTGCTTTCTGTATTTTTCTTTTCTTCAAGCTATCAAAAAAACATTTCTTTTTCAAAATCGAGTAATTTTTAAGTATAGTTCCCAATGCTTTATACTCGCTTGCTCAAGCAGATGATGGTGTTATAATTTTTTACTCATCGCTGCATAAAAAAAATTCTTTATTAATCCGTTTAATGTCGTTTTAATACTGAAGGTTAAGTCGGAAAAGCATTGTCACTTCTTAAAAAAAAATTTATTAGTATAATCATGGGAGAAAATGGTTTTTAATACATGCCATAATTTAAATAATAGCTCAGAATTTTTTATTCTTATTGTGATCCTTACTATTATTTTTATTATGATTGTTTATTTGTCATGTTGTCGTTTTTTTATTTTTTTTATCCTTTTTTTTTATAATATTTTGCTCTCGATGCTCTCCTTAAATACTATCCTGATATTTCAATATAAGGGGCCTGAATGGCCGAATGTCTAGCTCTCAGAGCCACAGGTATCGGGTTCGAGTCCCGGAGGTGCCATGGATGTTTGTAGTGGTTCGGAATCCACTTTAAACCGTAGGTCTCGATCTAACACGATCGTAGAGCGTTGCGGGGGTATTGTTACTCCGCGTCCGTGGCTTATCTTCAAGCTGCATGCCCCTCCTAAGTGAGTAACGTTTGTGCAGCGCTTGCCTTAAGGCATCAAAGACAATTGTCTGAGTTATGATCATGCTTATTACTTATATTACGATCATTGCTATTATCATTACAAATGCGATCTTTTCTATTTTCATTACCATTATAAGTATATCTTTACTACTAAAGTATACATTAATACAGAAATTTGTTTTATTATAGATTACTACACAGGTTTATAGGTTTCTCTACTAGTTACATTTTGAATAATAATTATTCTTTTTTTTTAAATAATATCTTGCTCTAAATACTATCCTGATATTTTAACATAAAAAAAAATTTGAGAGGTTTATTGTATTAAAAATATTATCAAAGATCGTAATATGTTTATTGCTATCATATTATCTATGTACCCAAACCATATATTGTCAACCAATAAGTGTATGCCATTATGGAAGTAAATTTGTATTTTTCGAAGAAATACCAAATACAATGTCCTGAAAGCACCAGATAAAATCCAATAATATGATTAGCTAATATAAAAAACCGTGATTAATCAGAATGCATTTACAATCCAGCAGATTCTCTGGTGTCTTTTCTATGAGGATTGAACGCCTATCACACAGCTGTTGTTGAAGACCTCATCGCATCTGAAATGGATTTGATCTGTTTAAGAACATATGTTCACACAAGTACAATGAAAGCATTGTTGACTTCGTTTTATTCAAATAACCATTAAACAAATTACATTTATTGGATGTTATTTGAGAGCATAATTTACATTTTATGTAGTGAATTGGGAATAACCTTTTTTTTTTACTGCCTGTCTAGTGCATGGGTGCTCAAATCTGAATTTGTTTCAACAAGTCGCATTTTTTTGTGTTGCCCTAAATCCGCCGTGGTTTCCTCAGCAAATATTGTAACGATGATCTCTTGGTATGCGTCCCGTATTTCTTAGTCTATCATCCAACTTTTATATGACATTGGCATCGGAAAGACTGCTTATGGATAATAAATAATTTAGGTATGATCCTTCGTTCTTTGTAGTACATTTCCACTGTCTTAATTATAGACAAGTACACAGTCCAGTCACATTAATGTGACCACCTGTCAAAATCCAGAATATACATTCTTGTATATTCTGGCTTTAAGTGGAATGTGGTATTAAGTGGTGTGGAATGTGGTATTAAGTGTAATTCTTCATATACACTCCACTGCAATGTGCTGCCACCTGACTTTTTGTGATTGGTTATTTCACGTTGACTTCGAAAGTAGGTGGTGGTCACATTAACGTGACTGAACTGGGTACACTCAAGAGCCCAAACATTATGACCACCTGTCAATAACAAGTTGGCCCACCTTTGGCGCGCAACACAGCTTCCACCCGCCTTGGCATGGATGCCACAAGTCCTTGGTAGATGGCCGGAGACAGATTGTACCAGATGTTTAACCAACGGTCACGCAAATCCAAGATATTGCGAATTGGGGGTCTTTGAACTCTGAGCTGCCGTCCCAGGACATCCTAAATGTGTTCTATCGGATGGAGATCCGGGGAGTTAGGCGGCCAGGACATTAACTGGAATTCAGCTTCATGTTCCTAGAACTACTCCAACACAATTTTAGCCTTGTGACAAGGGGCGTTGTCCTGTTGGAACATTCCATTTCCAGCTGGAAAAACCGAGGCCATGTAAGGGTGCAACTGGTCCACAATGAAGTTCAGATACCCTGTAGCATTCATGGTCTGCTCTACCACAACCGCGGGTCCCAGAGTCGCCCAAGAGAACGTCCCCCAAAGTATAATACCGCCACCACCGGCCTGTGTATGACCTACTGTACATTGAGGGAGCAACTGTTCGCCTGGAAGACGGCGTATCCTGACACGGCCATCGGTATGATGAATGACAAACCGTGATTCATCTGACCAGGCAACTCTCTCCCACTGATCCATGGACCAGTCACGATCTTCCCGGGCCCAGCGCAGGTGGAGTTGACGATGAGCTTGGTCAGCAAAGGCTCCCGAGTGGGACGTTTGCTGCGTAACCCCATATCCAACAGTGACCGCTGAACAGTGTGCTCCGATACTATTCTACTTGGCCCTGCATTGTATTGGGCTATCAGCTGAGTCACTGTCTGGCTCCGGTTTTGCTTCACCATACAAGACAGTCTCCGACGACCTTTTTCTTTGATAACCTGTGGATGTTCAACACCATGTCGTCTACTGCTGGTTTCACCGTCATTCATCCACTTTGCATAAGTACTAACAACTGTAGATCGCAAACAACCCACGAGTCATGCAGTTTCGGAAATACTTGTTCCGAGCCATTACAATCTGTCCTCTATCAAAGTCGCTTACATCCGCAGCCTTTCCCATTACACACAGAAGTAAGTGAAAAAATGATTCTTCAGACTCTCCAGCAGCAGTTAAATACCCCTTCCACCTGATCACGTGCCTTTCACGTCATCTAGGCGAGTTCATTGCAAAATGTAGGGGTGGTCATAATGTTTTGGCTCTTGAGTGTATATATAACAATATGATGTTGTTCTAATGAAGCTAACAATACAGATACAGTTAATCTGTATTCCGTAAGCAAGAGCTGCACCGCTGTACATATTTAGCACTAAATAGGGGGCTCGTACAGCTTAAATATAGGCTACAGATGCAAGTAATACTACCCCAACTACTCTCTACGATCATATTAGATTGCTACCTACGGATTCCGACCCACTATAAACATCCATGGCACAGCCGGGACCGGTGGTACCGAATGCCAGAGCGCAGCCACTCGGCCATCAAGCCCTTCATTGAAAATTCTTTTTTTCTCTTAATGCAGCTGGCAAACATTTAGACAGCTTTGTCGTGGATGCCTTATGGCAAGCGCTGCACAGACGTTACTCACTTTGCATGACCCAGGGGGCGCGAGTAACTTGAAGATAAGCCACGGACGTGGAGTAACAATGCCCCCGCAACGCTCTACGATCCTATTAGACCAGGACCTACGGTTTAAAGTGGATTCCGAACCACTACAAACATCCATGGCACCGCCGGGACTCGAACCCGAAACCTGTGGTACCGAGCGCCAGAGCGCTAGCCACTGGGCCATTCAGGCCCCTCATTGAAAATGTAGTAGCAAACATTGTGCATTTATTTATGCATTAAAAATATATAGACATAGATAATTTTTTGACGGTTTTAGTTTAAATTAGTTGAGCTAGAATAATTGTTAAATGCGAATTTTTTTTTTATAAATTAGTAAGTCTTTCGAGTTGAGAAACAAAGCATAAATAAAAGTTTCTGGAACCTTTAGAAATAAGGTTTCTTATGTTTGCAAAAATAAAAGGTTCAGACGAAATAAGTTCTTTGCAAATAGTCGAAATTTTAGGCTCCAATAACAAATTAATTACACGGATTAAATCGGCGGTAAGCTATTCATTGCTTTTTTTTCATAAAACTAATTACACTTATTATTATTCTCATACATGAGTTAATCTAAAGATTAAAGAACTTTATTTTATTTTAAATTAAGACATCTTAATTTTCCTCAAGCTTACTAGTCATATATAATCTTTAAAAAAAAGCAATCGCAAGACAAGTTTGCTTTCTACTAATTTGTGATCTCGAAAAATTCGAAAAAAAAAATTTCTAATCACCATAAATAATACCTAATAAGGCTTCTCAGAAAAAAAATTGAAACTTTGATCTAAACTTTTAAAGGACCACTATAATTGATATATCTATTGTGAAATAATATATCTATCTATTGTGAAATAAATATGCGTCTAAAATGTGAAAATAATTGTTTGGCAAATTATCGTTAGTAAATTAATTTCAATTTAGCTATTACAATAAAAAAATTAACGAGTTGATAAAGTATTAAAGAAATGTTTTGTGAGATATTTTTGGTTTATTTGAATTAATTTCTATTTTATTATTACTTATTTTGGTGATATTAATGTATATTCGCCACAAAATTTTAATATAAAAAAATCTTTTCAGATTTTTTTTCCTCTTTTCAATTTTTATAACGATTGCCTTTATAATTCCATCTATTTATGAATATTAATGCACTCGCTTTAGTAGTAGGTAGCGGCCTGATGGCCAATTGGCTAGCGCTCTGGTCTTTGGTACCCTAGCCTTTAGGTTCGAATCCTGACGATGGTATGGATGTTTGTGAGTGGCTCGAAATCCACGTTAAGCTGTAGGTCCTGTAGGTGTTAAGCTTTGGACTAATTAGACCGAGAGGTCTAATTAGCCCAAAGTGTGCAAAAAGTGACAAACCAAACCAATTAGTAATAGATATGCTAAAATTGAAACGATACAAAGTAAATTAGCATGGCCCCTGCGCAAGGATGACAAGCAAATATCGTGAAGAGTTATACATTTTTTTACCCGAGTCGTGTCTCAGTGGCAAAGCGCGCAGCTGGTGAGCATTAGGGAGGGCCTGATGACCGAATGGCTAGTGCTCTGGCACTCTGTACCACAAGTTTCGGGTTCGAGTCCCGGCGGTGCCATGGATGTTTGTAGAGGTTCGGAATCCACTTTAAACCGTAGGTCCCAGTCTCATATGACCTTAGAGCGTCACACAGACCAGTCAGACTTCTCTCTCACCCTCATCATTTCCAAACTGTAAAGGGGCAACTTAGCTGTTGGCACAGTGATGTAGTGTGGCCTAGTAGTAGTGATGGTGGTGTTGGGCATTAGGGCTAAGGTCCAATCCGTTGGCGGCTTTGTTGTAGATACTATTTCAAAAAAAGAGGAGATTCGATGGTGTTTGGGGATTTTAGCATCTTGCCACGTTAGTCGGACTACCTGGTGTGAGTTTTCCGAGGTTTCTCCCATACGATAAGCAAATGCGGGGTAGTTTCCCCTAAAAATCCATCCGCAAGGTTCTTCAGTGACACGGAGCCAAGTCAGACTTCTACCTACGGGTGCTCCATCACAACAGAAGCTACCCCTCCTTTTCATGAGAACACACGGGTTATTGGACTTCGTCTAGATGTTGCTGTCAAGCAAGTGGGAAAAGAAACAACAGTAATTCTCAGAAAAACACAAGCTATTTATTTATTATACAAAGTTAAATGTTATATTCTTTGGCAAAAGATGCTTTTTAAAAGAACGTCCCATATTTACTCTCAATTTCTTGCATAAACGCAAAGTTCTTTTCTCATGAGAAAAGATTAAAATTTGCATGACATTCTGTGCCGATGTAGCATATTGTTAAATAATACCTTATGTTGGCCTTTTAAATGGCTGTAACTAAGAGAACAGGATTAAGTTTGTAAACTATTTATTCCAACCACTGAGATAAGAATTTAGTTTTGATTATTTACTACAAAGTTTTTATGTAAATACGTCAAATTCATGTTTCACAAATTTTAACATTTATTTGATTTTTCTTTGCTGCCACATTTGTATATGAATTGGAGACGTACGGCTTTTCATGAAAAGACCCGATTTCTATTTTATTTTATGAATCTAATTGCGGGTGGAGGTTAACAATCAATTTCCAAGCATGAATTGCTTAGTTATACAAAAAAATTATCATTCACTTACTTTTCATTTACCATCTGAAGCAATAAACGAAGCATGGCACGCAGCTTTCATCAAGGATTTGAAAGGCAAGATTAAAATTGAAATACTTTATCGTGCGAAATTAAATAGGGAATCATAAATTGTTTCTCAAATTTGACTGCAATTCCCGACGTGTTTTTTAATTATTGAAATTGCTGAAAAAATTTGTGATATGGCTGTGATAACTGGATAAAACTTTCACAAGCACGCTAATCAAATATTGAATGATAGATAATATTTCTACCACATAGGTAGCGGCCTGATGGCCAATAAGCTGGTCCTCTGACCTTTGGTATAACAGGCTTCATGTTCGAATCCTTGCAGCAATGTTTGAGTGGTTCGGAATCCATCTTGAACTGTAGGTCCCGGTCTAATTATCCAAAGGTGTGCACAAAATGACGGCAGAGCGACAAACCAAACTACCACATAGATGTTATTTTCTAATGTTCATCATCCTGATTGGCGCAACAGCCCCATGGTGGGCCAAGGCCGTCTGCCTATTGGCAGATTTTGAAACGTGATGTCTTTTTTTTACGGTGTACGGTTGTCAGCCCTACACCCAACGCTCTACAGTCGTTAGATCGGGACCTACAGTTTAAAGTGGATTCCAAACCACTACAAATATCCACGGCACCACCGGGACTCGAACCCGAAGCGCCAGAGTGCTAGCCACTCGGCCATTCAGGCCCCATTTTCTAATATTAGTCACTTGAATAAATGACCAGGGAGATGTCTGAACTATCGCAGGTACTATTTTATCCAGATTCGCTAGGAGCAATATAAAATATTTCTACCATATGGATGTTATTGTCTAATGTTGGTGGCTTGAATAAATGATAACGAAGATTTCAGAACTATGTAAATTCTATTTTATCCAAATTCATCAAGAGCAATATAGAGGTATCTCGACTATATAGTTGTTTTTTCTAATGTTAGTCACTTGAACAAATGACCACGGAGATGTGGCACTACTATAGCAGAGTTATGGTAGAGGTATTATATATAATACCTCTACAATATGGGTGTTATTTTCTAATATAAGATCACTTGAACAAGTAATATAAAAACAAATTTTTTAAAGTCAATTCCTTCTTTTTTTTCACTCTATTGAAGAAAGTCCTTTATAAATAATTTTCATTCATTTTTTTTAAGTTTATCTGGCGCCATCTATCGGTAGATAGATGCAACTTAAATCTAAAGAAAACTAAAATTATGTAATTAAGTTTAATGAATGAATTAACATTTGAAAAAACTGTATTAACATCCAGTGCCCTCCACTACAAGTTCAAAAAAATGTATTTGAAATTGAATGGATGAATAAAATGTTTTTTATTAACGATTGAAAATTTGAACAAGATATATATATATAGGGAGAGTGTGAGCTAATAGAAGGAATTGAAATAATAACCTCGGAAATGACAGAACTATAGCAGATTCTATTTTATCCAAATTCGCCCGAAGCAATCCTTCTATAATGCATCCCTTATATATCTAACAGCCTTAAAGTTAATAAAAATAATGATGATTGGGATCAAAGTTAACTTCTATTTTAAATTAAGCACTTTTTAACATGAAAAAAAACATTTCGATTGATTGAACTTTAATTGAAATTATCGTTATACATTCGTTATGTTGCTTTAACGAATTCATAAAGATTATTTCAAGGAATATTTAACGCTTTGACCTATTTTTGGAAAATTTTCAGGAACTAAAAGCTTTAGTGGCATTTTTAGAAAAGACTTATGACGCCCTTTTAGCAGAATTGAGAGCATTAACATCTTGATTTGATACAGCTAATCTGATTTACGAATAAGCTAAATGTCATCCCTTACGTTAAGAACCTGGTATTACCCAGAAAACTGTACTAAAATGGTCTCATAAAAGTCGGACATTATCCATTTTTATTGAGCATTAAACTAGATTCTCGAGTTGTTGCCAAAACTGAAAGCGCAATTCCGAAATTCGATAAATCACATCAACCATGTTTCGTTCTACTGCTGCACAATTTATTCAATAAACAAAATACTTTTATTTAATTCGAAACCCTAAATTAACTTGAAATAATTCTAGTGCACATTTAAATGGATTCAATATTTTTCACAAAAATTGCTTTTGTCGTTATTATTTAAGAGAAGAATAATTTTTGGCAACATCAGCACTTTGGATTGATGATGTCTAAGTTTTGATTTTTAGTACGTCATTAAAAGTTGGGAAGTCCGCCTTTGCTAGAATATTTTATGCAGTGAATTAATCTAATGATACTTTTTATGTTTTGGCGTTGTAATTTTATTTTGCTGATTTTAAATTCCTTGTGAAATTTTCATATTTATCTAATCCAAATGTACTTTTGATGACTAAATATAAAGTTTTTATGCAATATAAAATATTTATTGTTGACTCAAGATTTTAGACGTTAAATAAAGATATGTAAGCAAATATAAGTAAACAGTCGAATATTTTATGGAGTGAATTAAACTAATGATTTTTTTTATGTTTTGGCATGAGAATTTTATTTTGCTGATTTTAAATTCCTTGAGAAATTTTCCCATTATATTTAGTCATCAAAATTGCATTTGGATTATATTAAAGTTTTTATACGATATAAAATATTTATTCATGACTCAAAATTTAGACATCAATTGTATCTTGAATCTTGTATTGTATTTAATACTAATAGATCGATAGTTTTTAATTTACTCAAATTGATAATGACTCAAACTCAAATCTAGATATATTTTTAATATTTTGAAACGAATTAATTTTTAAAGCCTTTTTAGTACTTACGAATTAACGGTATCTTGGCGACAGATTTGGCGGTTTTTAAATGTCGCCAATCTAACAGCTACAGATGTGGCGGTTTTTAAGTGGCGCCAATATAACAGCTGCAGATTTGCTGAGTTTTGACGCCATTTTGAAAAAAGAGACTGTTTTGAATCCATGTTAAACTCTATATTCCTGTTTTCCATTGAAATCCGTTTGACTGCTTTGTTTTCCATAAATCGTTTTTGTCTAATTTGTGTTTAAATAAAGTGTTTTGAATTTTGAAATCGTTTTGATTTTGAATGAAGTGTTTTATATATTTTATTATTTGGAACAAAAATTTTAAGTGTAGATTGGCGCCACTTAAAAACCGCCAAATCTGTAGCTGCGATTGGCGCGTGGGCTCTTTATTGGCGCAACTGTGGCCAAGGTACCGTTAATACGTAAGTACCACCTTTTTTTTATAGTACACATATAAACTGGCAGATAAAGTTCAAATTTCAATTTACCGTTTATCTTATTGACATCATAGGGTTACTAAAAATAAAAGTTTGGATAAATTTGTAGAATAATATGCGTTTCATTAGCAAAAACAGTTACTACTCACAAGATTAAGGATGAAGCACCACAAAAATATGAAAATTTCCGCTGATGGTGTTAAAAAATACCAAAAATAGGGCAACTGCCTTGATGTCGAGCTTACTCGTCATCATGTCTTTGATTGCCCGGCTATTGCAGCCGCCATGTATTGTCTGGATCATCCTTCGGAAAAGGATTTTTTCTTCGATCTGGCAATCAACATAGCCAATATTGTTCTCGAGCGCCACGAGAATTGATTTTCTTGTACTCTTAGGGGGATATGACGACGACAACAACGTTAGTAAAAACTAATAATTGTGTAAATAATTTGCTAATAAATAGCAAAGATAAAAACATAACTTCAGAACAAGAAAGTAAGGACTCTAAACTATTCCCCAACATCACAGAGTTATCAAAAAAGTGTACCCTTAGTCCTTCGTTTAGTACAGTATACATACTTATTCATTTTTTGTAAGCATTATTCTAATTAAATTTCTAAGCAAGTTACAACAACATTTTAAGGTTACTCAGTACGCTATTGCTGTTAATACATTAAATGAGGTATCCAAATTCTGCTGTTACTTAATAGTTTGGCACAATAGTTTGAATATTTCTGAACTTTTAAAATCGAATAAAATATGCATTTTAGAAAAATGTTTACTCAAAGAAATATATCTGTTCTTTGAGGCATTTTTTCAAAGGACAGAATAAAGAAAAAGGTAGAAACAAATCAAGGTAGTAAAGGTAGTAACAGGTAGAAAATGAATCTGGTAGCAAATTCAGACTTCTCAAGAGAAACATAAGTTTACGAAACAAATTATTTATAATAAAGATATTCAAATAGGTAAAAAAGGAAAATTATAAAATTTTCAATTAACTGAAATTAACAGCCAATCAAAATTTTCGTAACTGTATATGTTTTAAATCATTTACTTCTTAAATTGGGGAGGGGGGCTGATGGCCGTGTGGCTAGCGCTTTGTCGCTCGGTACCACAGGTTTCGGGTTCGAGTCCCGGCAGGGCCATGGATGTTTTTAGTGGTTCGGAATCCACTTTAAGCCGTAGGTCCCGGTCTAATAGGATCGTAGAGCATTGTGGGGGCATTGTTACTCAGCGTCCGTGGCTTATCTTCAGGTTACACGCGCCCCCTGGGTAATGCAAAGTGAGTAACGTCTGTGCAGAGTTTGCCTTAAGGCATCCAAGACAGTTGTCTCAGTGTTTTCCAGCTGCATTAAAAAAAACTTCGTAAATTGGCATTTTGAACATTGAGCAATGTCATTTTGTCTCTATGACATTAAATTTGGAGATCTCCAATATTCTAAGAAACGTGATTAAAATTCATTAAACAATCCACATGTTTGAATATTTTCTTAGCAAGACCACTTAAAATAAATAAAATTGGGAAATTAGTAAGTACATTTTGGTGACTATAAGACCTGAGAAAGCCAGTTGGCAATTTGAATTTAACAAGAAGATTAATGGATAATTGAATTGTTAATATTGAAATATGGTCTTAAAATACATTTTGACCACAGTGAATGCTCATTACTTATGACCAAAGTGAATTTACATTGACATTTAGCTCACGCATTAACTCTGGCTTGACTTAAGAGAAGATAAATCGTCCATAACTGTTACTGCTTTATTTACAGTTGCGCAGCAGTAAAGCAAATGGTAAAGTCAACATTTATTAGCCGTGAAGTTTTAATCATTTGTACGCTTCGCATAAAGAAATCTGCGTAAAATATCTTTCGATATAATCGGATCATTTTTACTGCGACTTGTTGATGAAAATTATTGTCAAGGTCAATAAATGAATAAATTTTTCAGTCTTGTTTTGTACAAAGCAAATTTGGCATTTCTGAGAATAAAAGTAATATAATATAATGTTACTTGTTTATCGCCAACACTTGCTACTTGCTTTACATGATACTAAATTCAAGGTTGAAATGACGGTCTGATGGCCAATTGGCTAGCGCTCTGGCATTTGGTACCACAGGCATCCGGTTGGGCAATCCGATTGTAAATATTGTGGTTTGGTTGAAATACTTGAGCCACAGGTTGAAGAACTCACAGCTTTATTTACACACGAGCAGACATCACGCACACACATAAACTATTTAAAGACATATAACTATAGATTCGTGAAATAATTCCACTTCTAAGACGAAAACCCCTATACTAAGGTGCACACGGGATGCGCGAAATATACTTGCTCTCCGAGTGAGAGCCACATGCTTCAGGTTCGTATCCTGGCGGGGGCATAGATGTTTGATAGTTGTTTAGAATCCATGTTAAACAGTAGGTCTCGGTCTAATTAGCCTAAAATGCTCAAATGACCTTAGAGCGACTAACCAAACCTAATCAAACCAAATATATTATTTTTATTGACAAAAGAATGTTACCAATTAAAAAAGTTACTTTTATTTTTTAATTAATTAAATTAAAAGAATTAAATGTTTTTGCTTTGGAATACTGATAATCATTTCAAGGTACTAATTAAATATAACTTTATGTACCCTTTTTCTATTATTGTTAACAAAAACATTTTACCATTCCTAAAAAGGTATATTTTATTTGATAATAAATCAAATTAAATGAGTTAGAAACTTTTGCTTGTGGAATATTGATACTCGGTGCCTTGAGAACTGGTCGTCAATTAACTATTAAACCTCTCAGAAACATTTTAATTCTTTATTAATGATTATTTTGACGCGATTTTTAATAATGAAAAGAAATATATATTACATATATTTCGGAAAGTGTTTTGAAGTTAACATGTTTTGAATTCCTTTTTTTAATTTCATAGTAAATATTTAATTTTATAGAATCCTTACATCAACCATGGATGAACTAGAAAAAAAAAGAGATGATTAAGCAATCATCAATTTTTTTTTACCCTATATTAAGCTAATCATGCAAGGCAGTAAATTAAACTGCTACTTAAAATTATCGTGATCTAGTTCCATTAATTTTAATCTTTATTTGACCATTAGTGCTAATCTAGCACCTCATTAAATCAAATTAATTAAATCTAAATCTATTGATTTACTATTTTTTCTATTACAATAACATTAAAACATTCCATTGTAATAATCAGATTTGAAAATTCAGTTTTTCCTAACATCATGGCATTTAATTCTTTGGTTATACAAAAATACATGTTAAAAAATTTATTTTTATTAATTAAATTCATCATTGAATTGTGTAACATAATATAATAAATGAACAATAAGCTAATCATGCAAGACATTGAAATAAACTACTATTTGGAAATATCGTGATCTAGTTCCGTTTATTTTAATCTTTATTTCACCATTACTAGTAATCTAGCACCTCTTTAAATCAAATTACTTATATAATCTAAATCTATTAATTTAATATTTTTTTCTATTACAATAATATTAAACTTTCCATATTAAAATGCAGATTTGAACATTTAGTTTGTTTGGGTTTTTTTTTAATATGGTGGGTTATTTAATAGGGCCTGATGGCAGAGTGGCTAGCGATCCGGCTGTCGGTGGTATAAAATTCGGTTTCGAATTCCGGCGGTGCCATTGATGTTTGTAGTGGTTCGGAATCCACTTTAAGCCGTAGGTGCCGATCTCCTATAACTGTAGAACGTCACAGAGCCCAATCCGACTTCTCACCCACATCATTCCCAAACTGTATAGGGACAACTCAGCTCTAAGCTCAGTTATGTGGTGTAGTAGTAGTAGTAGTGGTCTAATATGGCTGTAGAATGTTGGACGTAGGGCAGACAACCCTACCCGGTAAAAAGAAAATGCCACTCGTCTCGAAATCTGCCAGTAGTCAGACGGCCTTTGCCCAACTTTGGGCTGTTGCGCCACTGATTATGATGAATTTTTAATTCTTTTTTAACGTATATTTTTTTGTATAACCATTTTATTATTATTAAGTAAATTCATCGTTAAATTCTATTATTTAATATAATATAATAAATGAGCAACCACTAAAAAAAAGAGTAAAGAGCCATTATCTCTATAATAAAATATTTTAAAATATAACTGAATTTCTAATTTCAGCACACAATTAATATTTGTGTGCATCTTTTTAATTTCTTTTTGTTTGTTTGTGTGTGTGTGTAAATGGTTTTTAAAACGGTATTTAACTTACTTTTGAAGTTATTAATTTCGTTTTTTGAAATTTTTACTTATTTGTGTTTTATAAAATGTTGTAAAAATAAAATCTTATAAGTATAGTTATAAAATCCAGAAATTGCTTGTTTTACATTTCAAAATTTAATTTTTCAGGGATAAAAAATTTTTTACTGTTGTGATTTAGAGCAAAATGAATTATTTTTACTTACGTTCCTTAACTCCTAGAAAGAATTTTTCATATACAAAGCTTTTTTTTTTTTTTTTTTTTATACATTAAAAAATTTTTGCTTAAATAAATCTCAGTTGATGAAATCAACAACTTTAGTCACCTTAAATCAAATTTATTCCATAAAGATTCATTCTAAAGAAAGTTTTAAAGAAAGTAAAATTAATGTACAATAAAATTGAAAATAACTTAATCTAAGTAACTTAATCAAGATGAGATTACTGCTAATTACATAATATTAACGAACAACTATTAAAAAACGCATGTTTTAATCTATAATTATATTCTTTTCGTTCAAGTTTGTTGAGTATTTGTGATGTAATTATTAGCACGACGGTGAAATTAAACAAATTCAATATAGTGTATTTTTGCAAATTCAATTAGAAACAAGTAATATATAAAAAGAATTTTTAAAGTCAATTCCTACTTTTTTTTTATTATATAGCAGAAAGTCCTTTATAAATTTTCATTCATTTTTTTAAGTTAGAAAAAGTTCTCTCTCTCACACACATACTTTTTCTCTCTCACTAATTTATTTACATGCTTCATTTACCATTTTGTTCCCTCCTTGATTCAGACTAGAACCCAGATTGAAAAAAGAATAATAAATAATGAAATATAGAAAAATAAATAAATTCAATATAGTGTATTTTTGCAAACTCAACCCGAAATGAATATGGAAAAAGTTCGAAAATCAATCTAGATGGTATAACGAATCCTTAACTCCTACAATATTTCACACATTAGCAGAAATATTCATATTTATTTCCCAATAAAATGGACAAAAAAAACGCGAGATACGAGTAAAACAAGAAAAGGAACAGAAGAATTGCAGTTTGGGACACGAATTAATTGATGCATTGCGTGAAATTATGGTTTATTATTTCATTTTTTGTTTCTTTTTCTGCATTCCAAAAAGACTACTGTCAAAACTCGCATTTCTTAATTGCTCGAAAAGTCACTTAAGATCAATAAGAAAGTAATTAAGGATAGAGAAGCGGGAAATATAATTAGTTTCTTGTATCATAACTCCTGATCTTTGGATTCGAGTTCAAAATAATTACATACTTCTTACCTTTTCTTAGGGTATAATTTTTAATTTGGGAATGGACAGAAAAAAGGAAATATTAGAGAGTTTTTGCATACCGTACGTTAGTTACTGTAGAACGTCCGTTAGCTTTTTCTCCCTAGCGCGCATGCGTATCTGTAATAATGTTTCCTATGAGCATGCGCGCTGGGGAGAAAAAGCTAACGGACGTTCTACGGTAACTAACGTACGGTATGCAAAAACTCTCTATTAAGAGGAAAAAAATGGCAATATCTTGACTTAGTAATTTCAAAAGAAACGGGGTAATATTATATTTTAATTATTTTTTTCAATTTAAAATCCCAATTTTATTCCACATAAATTCTAACAACTTGGAAACCATTTCTATCTTAAAACTATATGCTTTAGAATTTAATTGAATTTCTAACATAAGACGCGTGCATTATAATTATTTTTTAGTATTTAAAGCTTCGTATTACATTCATACAAAATTCATAAAAGTAATTCATAAGATTAAAAAGCCATTAATTCTAGAATAAAAATTTTTTAAATTAAACTGAGTTTTTTACGTTTAGCACACAATTGAGATCTGTGTGCATCTTTTTTAATTTGATTGGTGTATATTGTTATTTGAACGGTATTTATTTCAATTTTTTTTTTTCGAAATTTTGACTAATTCTTGGTTTATTAAATGTTTTGAAACTAAAATCTTATAAGCAAATAGACTTATAAAATCCAAAAATTGCGTTTTTGTTTTGCATTTCAAAATTTAATTTTTCCTCGATGAATATTTTTACTGTTATGCTTTAGATCAAAATAAATTAAAAATTCAGTGTTTTTTATTTGCATTCTGTAATTGAGCGATTTTCTCATATATTATACAAAGACTTTTGAGCTTACTCGGTCTGGCGCTCGGTACCACAGGTGTCAGGATCGAGTCCCGATAGTACCTTTGTAGTCGCGCGGAATCCACTTTAAACAGTAGGTCCCGGTTTAATAGGATCGTAGAGCGTTGTGGGTGTAGTGTTACTCACATCCGTAGTATATCTTCAAGCTACATGTGCCCCCTGGGTAGTGTTAAATGAGTAACAGCGATGCATCCTTTGCTTACGGCATAAAGATAAGTCTTTGTATTACCAGCTGCACTGGAAAAAAATTAGGATAATGAGACCGCGACCTACAGTTTAACGTGGATTCCGAACCCCTAACAAATATTCATGCCACTACCAGGATTTGAAACTGAAACCTATGGTACCAACGGCCAGAGTGCTAGTCAATTGGTCATCTGGCCGCCTGTGTTTTTTAGGAGTTGCAAGTTCTGAAACACTGCCTAAATATTTGTAAATATTCAGCAAAACTGAAAAAGTTATTCATTTTGATGAGTTTTATTTAAGTCAAGTTCTTAAAATAACTCTGAAAGAAAATACACTAATTCAAATAAACCAGAGTACCGGGGAAAAAAATAGAATTCTGATCAATTGTTGTAAATCCGATTGAAGTAAATCGGAAGCTATGTTACAGGTTTTTGTTAGTGATTCCATTATTGATATGACTAAAGAACCTGGTTACTTATCTAATATGGTGACTAACTTCCACTTCATGAGCGACCTGGTGGCCAATTGGTTAGCAGTCTGGCCTTTGGTACCACAGACTTTAGGTTGGATTCCTTGCGGTGGCACGGATGTTTGTGAGTGGTTCGGAATCCACGTTAAACTATACATCCTGTTCTAATTAGGCCAAAGTGTGCAAAAAATGACCGTAGAACGACAAACCAAATCATGAATTGGCTGTGATTATTTAAATTTGAAAAATAATAAATATTGAATATAATTATAAATATAGCTTGTAAATAGTAAATTTGAATGTTGATGTTATAATATAGTGATTGCTTCGCAATTTTTAAAAAAAAAGTGGATTTAGTGGATTTATTTTTAGAATTAGGGGCACACTTATTATATATTTGTGTTCTATAAATGTGGATTATCATAAAATTATTATTATTATAAATATACTATTGAAGGCCTGAGGGGCTTAAATGGCCGAGTTGCTAGCGCTCTGGCACTCAGTATCACAGGTTTCGTGTTCGAGTCCTGGAGGTGCCATGGATGTTTGTAGTGGTTCGGAATCCACTTTAAACCGTATGTCCCGGTCTCTAATTAATAAGCCGTAGGCCCGGTCTCAAATAATGAAAATGACTCTTGAGCGTTGGGCGTAGAGCTGACAACCCTGCCCCGTAAAAAAAAAAATCTCTCGTCTCGAAATTTGCCAGTAGGCAGACGGCCTCGGCCCACCAAAGTGCTGTTGCACCAATGATGAAGAAACTATACTGACTATCATGAAATGAAACTAAATAAAGATACTATAATTCACTATAGTTTAGTTATTTGATCATTGATTTAGTGACAGCCTTATGGCCAAAAGGCTAGCGCTCTGACCTTTGGTATCCCAGGCTTCCGGTTCGAATCCTAGTGGTGGCATGAATGTTTGTTAGGGGTTTGTAATCCATTTTAAAATGTAGGTCTCCGTCTGTATAGCCCTCTTGTTCATAAGATGATCTTAGAGCGACAAACCAAACCATTGATTTAAGTGTTAACAATTCAGGTATC
>BPLQ01009717.1:525092-597981 GCA_021605075.1 Caerostris darwini | reverse complement strand
AAGAAATATAATAATAAAAATAATGATACAATGGCATTTAGCTTTGTCAGAACTACCAAGGGTTTCACAATTTAATCACAGGAAAAATATGTTTCAGAGATTCTCAAAAATTCTTATTAAAATTTTAATATCGCAGTGGAAATAAATTAATTTTTTATTAAAGGAGAAATAACTTCATTATATTTAAACAACCAGCTGCATACATTAATAGCTTTTTGGTAAATAATCATTTGAAAAACAAACTAGATTTTAACATTTTTAATAGACATTAATTTTTTTTTTCTTTTTTTTTAATATAATAAATAAAAAAAATGTTACGATGACATTAAGTTATGTTAGAATTACTAAAGGTTTTACAATTTAATCACAAGAAAAAAGGTGTTTCAGAGATTCTCCTAAATTCTCATTAAAATTGTGGAAATAAATTAATTTTTTATTAAATGGGAAATAACTTCTTTATTTAATTATATTTAATAAATCAGCTGTATACATTAACATACTTTGGCAAATAATCGTTTGAAAAACAAACTATGTTTTTAACATTTTTAATAGACATTAATTTCTTTCTTTTTTTAAAAAAAAAATAATGTCATAATGACATTTAGCTTTTTCAGTACTACTTATAACCATAAGTCACAATTTAATTACAGGAAAAATGCGTGTCAAAGATTCTCCTAAATTCTTATCAAAATTTTAATATCACAGTGAAAATAAATTAATTTTTTTATTAAATGGAAAATAACCTCACTATTTAATTACATTTAAATAATCAGCATTATACATTAACCGATTTTCGTTGAATAATCGTTTGAAAAACAAACTAGGCTTTTAACATTTTAATATACATTTTTTTTTC
Source organism: Caerostris darwini (assembly GCA_021605075.1). NCBI lineage: Eukaryota > Metazoa > Arthropoda > Arachnida > Araneae > Araneidae > Caerostris > Caerostris darwini. Next base: position 597,125 of record BPLQ01009717.1, on the reverse strand, counting down.
TTTCTTTGTTTTTTTAAATAATAAAATAAAAAAAAATAAATGCTACGATGACATCAAGCTTTGGATTACTAATGGTTTCACAATGGAAATAAATTGTTTTATTAAATGGGAAGTAACTTCTCTATTTAATTATATTTAAATAATCAGCTATATAAATTAACAATTTTTGTTAAATAATCGTTTGAGAAATAAACTAAGGGTAATTACGTATTAACGGTACCTTGGCGACAGACTTGGCGGTTTGTAAGTGCCGCCAATCTTTATTATTTGGAATAAAAATATTTTGAAAGCGTTTTGATTTTAAATGAAGTGTTTCATATATATTTTATTATTTGGAACAAAAATTTTAAGTGTAGATTGGCGACAAATCTGTAGCTGCGGTTGGCGCGTGTGCTCTTTGTTGGCGCAACTGTCAGCAAGGTACCGTTAATACGTAAGTACCAAACTAAGTTTTTAACAGTTTTAATTGACATTAACTTCATTTTTTTTATTATTTTTTTTTACGAAATTTATAAGAATAAAAAATTAGTAAAAGCATACTTTTAAATGAACATATTCAATGCAATTTTAAATTCATTTTTACAGCAATTGCAAAATAATAAAAAAAAGCAAATGCTATTATCATTATTTCGACCTTTCACACACATTCAATAATATTGTACATAACAATTTCATTCATGCTACCTGTTAGAAACTTCATTACAACATGTATGATCCTTGACTTCCCACATGATTCTTTACAAAGAAAAAAAATAATAAACGCTTAAAAAAATAAATTGCTTATTTCTTTAAGAAACTTCCTGATTACCCTGTACAGTAGTCTTACGTAAAAGGAAGATGCACAAAGACATGGGATTTGTTTTGGTCTTAGTAGATAGAGTTACAAGTAGAATGGCTCTTCACTTTCTCCGGGCTCATCAAATGAGTCACCGAGGTGAAAGTAACTGTCCATTGTAGTTTGGTTTTTATGGCCAGGGTCCTTGAAGGGTATTCTTCTCCGTCTGACGGAAGACAGGTTTTGTCTTAAGTACTGCTGTCATGAGGTTAGGAAGAGATAAAAAGTCAATGGATGGTGTAAACTTTTCGGAAAAGAATAATTCGTGGATAGATTTCCGTAGAAGATAAACAAAAAAAGATTATTTTTTATATCAAGTTATTATTCTCCTGTTTATTATGTTAAGGGATTTTAAGCATTTGATAAAATCGAAAGTCTTTCTGGAAGGTATTACTTTTTCTTGCATTGTCTGAAAAAAGTAAAAGTGAACCCAGATATATCTAATACTACTATCAAATTCCTTTAAAAAATGAAATAAATGTATTAAAATTAAAATAATTTAAGAAGACATTAAATAGAAAGAAAGAATATCCAATCTGACATTTAGTGTTCTAATTTTCTCATTTAGTTTTCTTTTTTTTCCTGCAGTAATTATATTCTTTAACCTTCTGCCTTGCCAAAGAATTAAAAACAAATTCTAATTAATTCTTTCCTACTTAAAAAAAAAAAAAAAAAAAAACTAGTTAGCATAACTGCCTGATGATACTTGATTGCATCCAGCGCCATCTGGTGGCGTGATTTGATAACTCCCTTTAAATTAAAGTTCATTATTTAAAAATTAAAGTTATTGATTTCAACCGTTCTGTTTTTTTAATTTATGCGATTGATCATTTTTTAAACATATGTGTTTGTTTGAAATATTCTATTATATAGGCCTATTTATATTTTATGTTCTAAATTGCATTCATTTATAAATAGTTATTCAGAATTTTTTCTCTACTATTTGATGTTATCAGTGTGTGGAATCCACGACTGAGACTTCCTTCTTAATTTCTCTGCACTGTACCCCACTATTTTTTCCTACTGAAATTTACCAAATTAAGAATTTATGAAATCTCAAAATAAAAAAAAGCTTGAATTAATTTTTTTTATTGGAGTGTTTATTTTTGGCAATAATTTCTTATTTTTAACAAATGGAATTAAATTTAATGTGAACACTTAATGATTATTAATTATTCATGAACACTTAATGAATTCACTGAAAATGTTTGATTCTCTGATGACCAACAGTGTCAGGAAGTGGGGCAGCTAATTTGAAAAAATAAATGTTGGATGGTCAGCAATGCAGGATCAGTGAGGTAGGAAGCTCTTTATTTCTAAGAGTTAGTAAGCCCTGAGAAATCCTTCCTTAATAAATAACTGTTAAGATTGTGGGATTATATGCGCGATCAGTAAGCTAGGGTGGTCTTTCTCCTAAAGAACAGGATTTATATTTTTAAAAAATTAAGGAATGCGATAGTTTCATTTCACTTCTTTGATTGAATTTATAACTGTGTCCTATTGCTCTAACAATGCCTCTAAAGAAACGTAAATACCGGGGCAATGCCGGACGAAGAGATAGAAAGTTATAAAAAAAATTAGTAATTGATTAGCATTAATATCTTTATAAGACAAGTTCGATTTTAAGATTCTAAGTTTTTATATGAAATCGTGGAACAAATTTAAAGCTAAAGCAAAATCTCTCCATGTTACGATCGAACTAACACTGAAACACAGACCCTTTCATTAATGTTGCTCTAATACAGATACTCCATTGACTTGAACGCCATAACAAATTAATCATTTTAGCACACTCCTTCTTGCGACTTGTTTACAGTTTTTCGGACATTTTTCCCCCCTTCCTGTATCGCCTGTACTTAAACTCCATAGTTTTAAGTACAGTCTCTAACATTTTAGGTTGGAAATATAAGTGACTGACTAAAAGACATAATACAAAGAAGTTCTGTCATATTCATTAGGAGACTGTGTATCTAAGGAAAAAAAATAAAAAAGAGTTTTTACAGAAAGATAAAATAGAATTTTAATCATAGCTAGCCCAATATTTTGCTTCTGCTTATTATTATTATTACGATTACGACAACTGTCATAATTTTTTTTTCTTTTTCCGAACGATGCGAAATGTTCCACTCTTGGGTGAGTGGTAATGCACGGAGATGGCAGCCTTCGTTGCAGTCACTTCTTTAAGAACGAATGGACTCAATGGCATTTATGGCAATATTTATAATACGCTGATATAGCATGCAAAAATGATAATGCTTGAATTCACTGACACTATATGTGATGCGCGGAGAAAACATTCAGGAATGAAAATGTACGAATTCGCTGGTAGCCTTCGTTGCAGTCACTACTTTGAAAAACGAGTAGGTTTGTATCAATATATATATAAATCATGACGTAATGATAGTCAGATTCTCTGGTAGGAATTTTTCTGGTTTTCTTAAACATGATACGCAGTTACCCATAAAAATCCTCCCACAAGGTAACATCCTCCTCTTATCGGTGAGTTGTTCGTAATATACGTAAGTGGAACACGAGACTCCCCCAATATGTGACATATGTACACACACACATTATATATATATATATTTTTTTTTTTAAACCATAGGTCCCAGTCTAATATGATTGAAGAGCGTTGGGCGTAGGGCTGACAACTCTCCCCGTCAAAAGAAAACCTCTCCTTTTTCGGAATCTGCCAATAGCCAGGCGGCCATGGTCCAACATGGACTGTATTACCATGGATTTAGTTAGTTAACAAGTAAATACCTTATGCCATTTTCACCTGAGAAAATAAATTTAATCTACAAATTTAGCATTAAGGTTGAACACTGAGATCAAACTCAAATTTTTTTCTCATTGAAATCAATTAATACTCACTTTTGTAGTATACTCTGCTTTAAATGCCCAATCATGGTGTTTCTAGTAATATTATTACACTTACATTTGAAACAAAGAAAATTTAAAAAAATTAAAATTCAATATTCGTTATTTATCAAGAAATAAAGAAATCACAAACATTTTAGGAAAAGCTTGACTCGTGGTGAGCATGATACTACAATGACGCCGTTGGCGTCATTGTAGTAAACACTGTTTCTAAAAAAAAAAGGAGACTCGATAGCATTTGTGACGTTCACCATCTTGCCTCGTGAGTCGGACTACCTGGAGGGAATTTTTCCGGGTTTTCTCCCATACAATATGCTAATGCGGGGTTGTTCCCCCTAAATAGTCCTCCCAGAAGGCACTGCCCCCCCCCCCTTCTTCAGCTACTCGGAGACAAGTCAGACTTCTACCTACGGATGCTCCACCACAACAGAAGTTGCCCCTTTTCCGTCCGTCCATGAGTAGAGTACTCGTGGGGGCTCCTGCCTCGCTGACGGACTATGAAAATTAGTCACAATACAATATTTTAGGAAACATCAAAAAATAATTTTGAATAAAACAAAAATAATTTTTAAAAAGTTATTATATTAGGTAATATGGTGCTTTATTTTAATAAACGAGAAATTACATAAAAATCCCTTTTTTTCATAAAATAATTACTTAATAATTTTAATAATCTTTTAAAAGAAATCGTGCTTGGTTTTAAATCAAATTAATCATAATTAAGTGAACAGTGATCTGTGCAGAAAAGATAAATAAATTATATAAATATTAAAGTTTTTAAATGAAACGAATATGCATCGCTATTTTTAATGGTCGCAAGAAAGATTAACATAAGGTCTGAATTTCGTTAGTATAGCTTTTTCTGCAGCGATATTGTTTTAAGGCAACAAAAACCTCCAGTAACCCAAAAACATTCAATGCAACAATTACCATATCTATCAATCTATCTATTTAGGCTGATATGCAAGCAATAAATAATCTTGATTTTTTTTCCCACAAACATTTTAAACTTTTATATATAGAGAAGAATTATCCTTTTCATCAAGGATTTTTAGAGCTTCTATTGTTCCATCGTTCTGATAAATTGATTTATTTGATCGTTTGTCCCCTTTACAATCAATTGAGTGTTTTTTATTAATATGCAGAATTAAATAGAACTTTTGAATGAAGTTACTGAAGCATATCTTATCTAACTTCCGTCTCCCATAGCAGTGGTCCTTGCAGAAAAGTATGAATAAAATTAAATAGTTTTGATTATAAAATGATAATAGAATTTGAAAGTGATTTTATTTCTTAACTGATTAAATTAAAAAATTATACACAGAATTTTGATTGAAATAAAAACAATTTTGTAAATTATTTTTTAACTGTGTTTTTCATCATTATGAGTTAACTTAAACATAAACTCACTTCGTTAAAAATGATATATTTTAAAATTTATATTTATTATTATTGAAAATATTGTAATTATTATTAATATTGAAATTTTTATATTTATTATTTATTAAAATTATTTTATATTAAAATTATTAATATTGAAGTTAATTTTATATTCATTATTTATTAAAATTTATTATTGAAATTATTAATAATATTGAAATTAATTTTATATTTATTAAAACTATTATTATTTTTAATTTCCTTCAAAATTAAAAATAATAATATCATTAAATAAAGAGAAGACATTGAAAATTATTTTCCTCCAATATTCAGGCCAATCTTTGCAATAGTCATTCATTTAGTTTTGTTTTTAAATAAAAAAAAACATTAAAAGTGTTTTATAAATTTTATGAACGAAGTCTAAAATTTAATTTCATTTGCATAACAATATTTTACATACAAACTAAGTTAATTTACATAACAATTACAAACATAAAGAAATATAGATCTTCTTAAAACTGAAATAAACATAAAATCATTAGTTTTAATTCCCACACATTAAATTTACAGAATTCAATTTCAAATAGAATTAAATGGGGAAAAAAAGCATTTTATTAAATGCCTATTATTGATAACATTTTTAATATTTTGATGTTATTAAATTATTTTTCAGAATACGCTTTTACTTTGTTAATTTATTCTAGTTTTCACTATTAATTAAGAGTTCAACTACCTACATACAATTAACGTAAAACATTGTTTTCGTATTTAAGTCAATAATTTCTTAAATGATGAGACTTAGAAAGTAATTTGAAAACAGTAGCACTTTTATAATAATTTGAAAACAGTAGCATTTTTATAATAATCCATAAAAAGTAAAGGAGGATCGAATTCAGCAGAAATTAAAAACAACCCTCAGAAGTGAAAGTTACGCAAGAAAAAATAAATAAGAATAAAAATGAAAACGTGAATAAAATAATATTTTTAATTTTATTTTTAATATTACATTTTTTTATTTCTTATTTTTTTGGGAAAAAAAATCAAAATCAAAATAATTTATTTTAATTTTTATTATTATTTTTTATTTATTATTTTTTATTATCACAAACGAGAAAATAGATTACAAACGATTTTTTGTATAGCAACAATAATTTTCAGCCATTTGTTAAAACATATTACAGATAATTCTTTTAAAAACATTATTTATAAGAAATAAATGTATGAAAATTATATAAAATTAAAATTACGATACAGTTTCGTATCTTACATTAATTTCCAGTCAGGATAAACCACTTTTAAAACATTAAAAAATAAATTTGATAACAAATATTAATGACAGAAGTTCTTGTGAAGACATAAAAATAATTAGTATTTCTTCTTTGTGGCAACAATTAGGAAACAAAACGATTTTGACGTAAACTTTTCATAAAATAAAAAATAAAATTTATATCATTCTCTTTACAAAGAAAAAAATATTTGTTTTCGACGCTGAGTAATATTAGAGATTAGAAAAGTCAATAACTAACGTCCCATTTTTAAAAAATCAATGTCAAAATTGTTTGTTATTTCAGCTGTCTGAATTGACAAGTTACAAAACATTTCGACAAATTGCGATATGACATTTAGGTAACAGCCATGGAATTTTTCCAATCTTTCAATGATGCACTAGAATCATCAAAACGATCGTAAAAAAAAAAAACAATTCTGCAAATAAAGGAAATCAAACTAAACAATTGTAAATTCTTTTGTTTTTCAACCTAAAACATTACGGAATATCAGTTTTCGAAACGAATTACCCGTAACCGTGTTCATTAACCTTTCCATCATGTTCATGTTGTTAAAAAAAAGTCCACCATGATGCAAAACAAATAAATTTATGAGTGACTAATTAAATAAAAAAAAATAAGTAACCGCTCCATAAGCTTTTGAGTAATCAATGACAAATATGCACACACAAAACGAGTTCGTTCACCGTGATCAAGATAAATATTCACCCATAAAAAAAAAAAAAATTGAAAAAAAGTCCACTGCAGCTGTAACGACATTTAAACATTCCATTAAAGTAATAATCACCGGTAAAATCTTACGTGAAGCAATACTACGCTTCCGGATCTACGTTTTAACCGTTCATTAACATAAACAATGGGTCTAAACAATACCGGTTTCGTGTAGCGTGCTTTGTGTGTAAGACTAAACAATGTTTTCCTAGAGGAGAGTTTTTATGATCGCTACGAAGTTCAGCCTTATTTTTATAAAAAAAGAGGCGATTCCTCTGTAGCTTACATAAAATTTAATTAATTTTCATCATTAAAAATCTTTTACGTGTTTACGCAGTTAAAACAATTGGAAACTAAGGTATCACAATTTATTTTGCAATGAAAAAAATGTGTGGAAACCATCAATCGTAAACTTACGTTGGGTTCCAAATTTAATTGATGTGTACAAAAATAATAATGCATTTTTCATTTAAGAAGTAAAATAAGCATTTTGTAGGGTTTTTTTACATTAAATAAGCATTTCGTAGTTTTTTTTACATTAAATAAGCATTTTTTAGTTTTTTTTACATTAAATAAGCATTTTTTAGTTTTTTTTACATTAAATAAGCATTTTACAAAATGCTTATTTAATGTAAAAACTATAGTTTTTAATATTTTTTTTGCTATATTCTGTCATTTATTGTGATTATTCAATGTAAAATTCAAATTGTTTTTATTTCATAATGGCTAAACTGAAAAGTTGTTTCTGAATAACAAATACTTTGTCCCTGATGTCATTCAAATATAAAAAGGCACCTATTCAACAGTTTCAGCGTTCTCCAAAAAAGGCGAGGTATGCTATATTTCTCCAGATTTTGCCATGAAATTTTTTAATAAATATCCCTAGTGGAGATTAAAAAAAAGGAGAGATTTATTAGAATAGGGGGAGAGCCTTAGAATAAAAAAAAAATGCATTTTTCCTTGCGTTTTATAATAAGCATTTTATAGGTTTTATTATATTCAAGTCATTTATATTGATTTTTCAATGTAAAATTCAATTTCTTTTTATTTCATAATGATTGAACTGAATCTGAAAAATTGTTTCGGAATGTCAAGTGCATTGACCTGAGACCATTCAAATATAAAACGGCAGTTAAGCAACAGTTTCAGCGTTATCCAGGATGTATCCCAAAAAGATAGGAGTAGCTATAGCATACCCCATGTAGTTAATCTAGATTTTGCCATTAAAATTTTTTTATAAACATACCGAGGGGATATTATACCTTAAGACAATTTCTTTTGAGTACTATATTGTTTAATATCGATAGAGTACGATGTCATTCCTAATATTATATCTAAATATTAATTTAATTTAAAAGTTCCCATTATCCAATTAAAATTTTAAAAATGTGAACATACCTAAATTAAATTGAAGTCTAACAATTATTGACAACAATTACCAACGCACCCATAATCACATCTTTTTTCTTAAAAAATTTATTTTTGATATATTATTGACAAGATACGATTTTAATTCTTTTACAATTCTCAAGCCAACGGCCATACCATGCTGAATCGGTTCTCGTTAGATCACCGAAGTCAAACATCATTGGGCGCGGTCAGTAGTTGGGTGGGTGACCACCTGGGAACACCGCGTGCTGTTGGCATTCACAAATTTGGAACCTGAATAGCCGAGTGTCTAGCGCTCTGGCGCTCGGTGCCACAGGTTTCGGGTTCGAATCTCGGCGGTACCATGGATGTTTGTAGTGGTTCGGAATCCACTTTAAGCTGTAGGTCCCGGTCTCCTATGACTGTAAGAGCGTCACGGAGCCAAAGTCAGACTTCTACCTACGGGTGCTCCATCACAACAGAAGCTGCTTCCTTCAATCATGAGTACGTATGGGCTCGTGGGCTTGGCCAGCCAAGTGGGATAAACAACAACAACAACAACAAACACAATTCTCAAATTATGAATTAATGCATTGTTGCTAAGCAACAATATTTTGAAGATCAAAAGCATTTAATTTTCAATATTAATCATGTTTTTGCTGTAATGAATCTCGACTTCTCGAATCGAATAACGAATTCGAATCGACTCAAATAACGTCGTTTCTTTCTATATAGCTCACTTTGAGCTTTGAACGGCCCTTATCGGTCATCGAACCAGAAAAAGTGGCATTGAGGGACAAATGCGTTATCTAAAAGTTATTTTTTAATTTTCGGGGCTATATATTCCCTCAACACTTAAAAAAAAAAAAAAAAAAGATCCATGGGTTAACCGGATCATAGTCTATTTTAATTAAAATATATAATTTTTTTAAAAATTTTCAGGTTTTAAAGAAAGATTAAAACAGGAACATGATCCAGTTTTATACGTAAACATTTAAATATTAGGAAAAAAAAAGGTTTATTTCAGGCTAGACGATCGGATCGTTTGCCCATAACAGGCTAATCTGGATTCAGGATACCTAACCATGATTATTTTTTTTATCTCTACGATATTTAATGACAAAAATATGATCCATTTTAAATTGTACTAAATAAAATAGTTGTTGTTGCTAAATAATACATTAAAAATGCACCTAGTTTATTATATTTAACGCACATTTGTGAACAAATATGTTTTAGGTATTTACACTGAAGTGACAAAAGTCATGGGATACCTCTTAATATCGTGTCGGCCCTCCTTTCGCCCGGCGAAGTGCAGCAACTCGACGTGGCATGGACTCAACAAGTCGTTGGAAGTCTTCTGCAGGAATATTGAGCCATGCTGTCTCGATAGACGTCCATAATTGTGAAAGCGTTGATGGTGCAGGATTTTGGGCACGAACAGACCTCTCGATGATGTCCCATAAATGCTCGATGGGATTCATGTCGGGCGATCTAGGTGGCCAGATCATTCGTTGGAATTGTCCAGAATGTTCTTCAAACCAATCGCGAACAGTTGTGGCCCGGTGACATGGCGCATTGTCATCCATAAAAATCCCATCGTTGTTTGGGTACATGAAGTCCATGAATGGCTGCAAGTGATCTCCAAGTAGCTGAACATAAGCATTTCCAGTCAATGTTCGGTCCAGTCGCACCAGAGGACCAAGTCCATGCCATGAAAAAACAGCCCACACCATTACGGAGCCACCACCAGCTTGAACAGTGCCTTGCTGACAGTTTGGGTCCATGGCTTCGTGGGGTCTGCGCCACACTCGAACCCTACCATCAGCTCTTACCAACTGAAATCGTGACTCATCGGACCAGGCCACGGTTTTCCATTCATCTAGGGACCAACCGATATGCGCACGTGCCTACGAGAGTCGCTGCAAGCGATGTCGTTCTGTCAGTAAAGGCACTCGAGTCGGTCTTCTGCTGGAATAGCCCAAGAAAGCCAAATTTCTCCGCACAGTTCTAACAGACAAGTCCCTTGTACGTCCCACATTAATTTCTGCGGTTATTTCACGCAGTGTTGCTTGTCTGTTAGAATTTACGACTCTTTGCAGACGTCGCCGGTCTCGGTCGTTAAGTGCAGGCGGTCGACCACTGCGCTGTCCATGGTGGGATGTTATGCCTGAAATTTCATACTCTCGGCTCACTCTTGACATAGTGGATCTGGGAATGTTGAATTCCCTAACGATTTCCGAAATGGCATGACCCATGCGTCTAGCTCCAACTAACATTCCGCGTTAAAAGTCTGTTAATTCCCGTCGTGCGGTCATCATCACGTCAAAACCTCTTCACATGAATAACTTGAACAGAAATGAAAGCTCTGCGAAAGCACTGCGCATTTATACCTGTTCTACGCGATGCTACTGCCATCTGAAAATTTGCATATTGCTATCCCATGACTTTTGTCACTTCAGTGTATATAAAAAAGTTGATGCATAAAAATCATTTGATTATTTGCTTTTTTCTTTGTTGAACTCTTTTTGCGTAAGTTGTTGAACTAAACATTAAACACTACTTAATATAATAATTTAATATTGTATTAATATTACGTTTAAAATTCTTTATTTGCAATTTTTGTTAAATTCTATTGCATCCATTACTACAGTCCATGTTGGACCATGGCCGTCTGCCTACAGGCAGATTCCAAAACAATAGATGTTTTCCTTTTACGGGGTAGGGTTGTCAGTCCCACGCTCAATACTCTACAATCGTATTAGACCGGGACCTATGGTTTAAAGTGAATTCCGAACCACTACAAACATCCATAACACCTCCGACACTTGTACCCGGAACTTATGGCACCAAGGCCAGAGAGCTAGTGACAACCATCAAATCCCTTATTCCAAAATTAGTACTTTATATATTGTTACAGTTATGGAATGCGTAAACAAAAGGCTTTCATCATAGTTTTTGATCATTGGAGAGGTGAATCAATAGAAAAACCAAACAGATATCAATAGCTTAAGTAAATAATGCATTGCTTTTTTCACTTGCAAAACTGAAAGTCAAAATTTAAATGTGTTTAAATTAGACATGACGTTTCACATGAGATATTAGGTTGTTAATCATTGCACAAAATAGTTCCAGCAGATTAGTTTGAAAAGGGATTACACAAAATTATTTAAATAGAAATACCCTCACGGCTCATGAATTTAAACATAGTAAAATTCAACGAAGCCCGACTCGTGACTCAGTGGCAACATTCACCTTCTGATGAGGTGCAATCCACTGGCGGCATTGTTGTAGACACTGTTTAAAAAAACGAGGAAACTCGAGGGCGTTTGGGAAATCTTGCCTCGTGAGTCGGACTACCAGGTGGGAGTAGTCCCTAGTTATCTCGAATGCAAATGCAGAGTAGTTCCCCCAGAAGTCCTCTCGGAAGGCAGTGCCCTCCTTCTTCAGTGACTCGGAGCCAAATGAGTCTTCTAGCTACGGATGCACCATCACAAGACGAAGCTTCTAGAGTGGTGCTCCAACCACTTCGAAAGCTGCCTCTTTTCCTTGCATCCATGACTAGACGACTCATTTGGTGTCCTTCCCGCTCTGCCGAACACTGAGGATTAGTCACAACAAGGACAAATTCAATGAAATCATTTTACTAAATGCTTTTTACTGACAACATTACATTCACAACTGCATTTGTAAGTATTTAAGCATTTTTAAATTTTAAATTGATTTTTTAAATACGATTCGCTATGTTTGCGAAGTTTGCCTTTTTTTGTATATGTTTGACGAGAAAGCCTTTTTTGTATGTGTTTGACGCACCTGAGCATGTCAACTCTAAACTGCGATGACACAGGGTGCAATAAAGAGGAAGCCCCTAGTGCCCACTCACTATAATGTCGAACCTGCTATCTGCCATTCGATTGGTGAATGGAAGATCAAGTGCCGAGCACTGATCTCATTGAAAACAACTTTTAGTTTTCTCTACTATCGATGACTGACAATACAAAGGAGAATTTGTGGCATTTTAATTGCCATCCCTAATCCATAATGAAAGTTGGAATGTAATGGAGATTGGTAATTATGTTTTATGCAGTTTTGTATGAAAACAAAATATATTTGAATCAAATAATACTCAACGTCGAGTAATTTAGAAGTTAGCACAGTATATTTTTGCTCGCTCAAGTGGAAACTCGAAACATTGTATAATTAATAATGTCAAAACCAAGTATAACTTGTTCCACCATGATTTACTTTGCTTTTTGCATATAATACATTGAAATATTAAAAATAAAAAAGCATTTAAAAATAGACAAATTTTATTTTTCATGTACGAATACATTCGTCCTACTAGTATGCATATAATTATTAAAAAAAAGTTTTTCTTAAATAAATATTTTTAACATTAGTACAAATTTTAGTTATAAATTGTTTAACATTTTTTTTTAAAGTGATATGAAATAAAGCTCAGATGGAATACCTTGCATGACATTTGAATGCTTCTTATAATAATAATAAATAATGTGATGTATTATTATTATTAGTATCATTTAAATTCGTGTTTAAAAGATTAACTTTATCAATATAACTTAAAGATCAATTTATAGAATGAGAATATATTTTTGTTTCAAAAGTCAGAAAAGTTGACAATTTTTAAAAATAATCCAAAGATAGATAATAGAGAGCTTTTGCATACCGTACGTTAGTTACCGTAGGACGTCCTTTAGCTTTTTCTCCCTAGTGCGCATGCTCATAGGAAATTATGCTTCCTATGAGCATGCGCGCTAGGGACAAAAAGCTAACGGACGTCCTACGGTAACTAACGTACGGTATGCAAAAACTCTCTATTGCTATAACAAAAAACGTTTATACTAAAAAAATTGATAATAAGATAGTTTAAAAAGTTCAAACTTAAATTTATTGAAAATATAAAAAATTATAGAAAGGAAGAAAATATAAATTTAAGTAAATTTTACTGGAAGGGAAATGTATTCAGTTTGTGTTATGCTTTATTATACTATTAATCAGTTTTATTTTCACGATTTGTAGCTTCCAAAGTGATACACTATAACTATGATTTTAATTCTTTTAACTGTTTATAAGTTATATATTTTACATTAATATTTACTTTATATATTCTATTCAACTTCTTAGTTATTATTGCTATTACTTTGTCATTACATCGCAATTTTTTTATAGTAATATATATTAATTCTTCATGTTTATTATTTCTAGATATATTTTTGTATACTTGAATGCATGTTAGTTCCAAATCAGTTTAAAAAATAATTCGATCAGCCAACCGAGTGGGAAGCAGGAAATTCTTCATTGGTGCATAGAATTCACTTTGCCAGGATGAAAAAAAAAAAAATGTTTATGCCATGTTATATTTGTTAACGAAAGCAAATGCAGTAAATCTGGACCTTGTAATGAAATGGTATGGATAAAATCTAAAGAATTTTAAAGCAGACCTTGATTACACATTCGCTGAGCATGGCAAATGAGGTAAATGTTTTCGAAATAGTTTTCGATTTTTTTTCGCACTCAGTATTGAATTAACATACATTAATTAATATTTTTGAAACTGTACTCTACGTTTTCCAATTGATAATTTATGATTTTCCTTTATTTTTAGTATGATGATTCGTGTCATGAGACAGTAAATCAAGTATTGGTAAGACCAACCAAAGTAGGAGATTTATGAAGGCTTAAAAATATACTTTAATTTTTTCTAAGGCTAATAAATTATATTGTATTAAATAAATAAATGAAAATTATAGTGTAAAGTTCATATCGTCTCCTGGAACCGATAAAATACAAATTTATTGCTGCCGCCAAAAGATCAGTAAATGTAAATGGACATATCAAACTAAAATTTAAAATAATCGAACGAAAACTTCGACTACAGTCATACACTAAGATCTATCAAGATAAAAACTGCTTCACAATTGAAAAAAAAAATGCCTCTTAAGTCATCAGATTTGAATCCAATAGCACAAAACTCACGAAAATTTGAAAATAGAATTGGGAAACATCATACTTCCTCAAACCAGTAGCTAAAATTTTTAATGCATGGAAAGTAAGAAATATGTCAATTTACTACAAATTAGTTCGAATCTTTACCCAAACGATTAAAAAGTGTTCTTAAATTAAGATTGTCGATTAGTTCGAATCTTTATCAAAACGATTAAAATATGTTCTTAAATTAAGAATTGTCGATTAATTTCAATCGTTACCCAAACGATTAAAAAGTGTTCTTAAATTAAGATTGCCGATCAGTTCGAATCTTTACCAAAACGATTAAAAAGTGTTTTTAAAGTAAGAGTGTATCAAAATTTATATTTCGATAGTGTTCTTAATTCTTACATTTCATCCGAGTTATATCGTTTTCTATACAATTATTCGCCTGTCATTAAACAGATATTCTTAAAATCATCAACAGTTTGAAATATTGATATTATATTATAATTATAAAATTTCTCATTGTTATTTTATTTATAAACTAAACAATAAATTTCCTTTTCAATAAAATAAAAAATATTTATGAAAGCTAAAAAACTATTTGCACAAAGCAGATTATTAATATAGATGTTACATTTTCATTCTAAAAAGATTCCAGAAACGTTTTCTTTATACTTTTATAAGTAGTTTTTGTTCTACATTCACAAGCATATATCGAACAAAAGCATAAAAAAGAATCCAATAATAAAAAATAGAACAAAAAAAAATATATAAATTACAGAACAAACACGAAAAATAAAATTTAAAAAAAAAAATGGAACAATTCTGCATACCTCGTCTTCTATTTCTTGTGTTTCTTCTTCTTTCATGGTATTCTGTCTTCCGCAGAATGAGTCACAGATCCAAATGCACTAGCACACTATTACGTTATCTTGCTTTAGATATAGAAGGCAACCTGTGTCAATAGAGAACTCCAACTATCGGTCGGTATTGTGAGGGTCTTTATTGTGCGGACGTTGTAACTTGGCGGTTTTGCATTCCCTCTTCCTGTTTTTGGTAAATATTTAGAATGATTCTTTCGATTTATCTGAGTCAAGAATATTGGGATATTTTACCTTGTAACCTGTTTTTCGGTTGATCGAACCAGATTTGATGACTGTCATTTGAGAGCCAACGGAAGCATATCGCTCAATTTGGCAGAGCGAACAATATCGTTTGGGAAAGAACAAGGAATAATAAATACAATCTACTGTGCAGATGTTCTACATTCGAAAAAGATATATAGTTCACATCAATAATTAATACGAATTTCTTTGAAAGTCTTAAAAAAAAAACTTTGTAAAATATATTTTACACACAATAAATTAGACATCAAAAGTTTGATTATAAATTTAATAATGAAAATGTTCTTTTCAGAAATCTTCGATAAATTCTATTTTTTTATTTTTTTATTCTGTTTTACATTCGGAATTATAAAACAATCGTATGGTGTTCATAATAAGAATGTTCTTTTCAGGAATATTCGATAAATTCTATTTTTTCTATTCTGATTTGTATTCAGAATTATAAAACAATCGTATGGTGTTCATAATAAGAATGTTCTTTTTAGAAATATTCGATAAATTCTATTTTTTTTATTCTACTTTGTATTCGGAATTGTAAAACAAACGTTTGGTATTCAGTCGTGTTTAATTATTTATGATAAAAAAAAAGTTTTCGTGTTGAATTTTGTTATTTATAAAATATAGTTTCTTTTTTTCACACGATATGAATTTATAAATTAGGAAACAAAAAAAGAAAGTTTTTAATCAAAAGCAACAGATAGCCATTTTGTAAAACAATGGTCTATAAGGTAACCCAACTGCCAATGGGGAAACAAAAAATGACAACTGAATCGCTTATTCTGCCTGGATAAAAGTAACACGAGTTTGAATTGAATTTCAATTTGTAAAAGGATTTTGAATTTCAATTCTTTTGGAACGAAATCTGTCCAGAAGAAGATTCAACAATGCAACTTCTTTTTTTATTATTATTCTTCCAACACAGTTTTGCAGCTACCCTATAAACTTTAGAAAATGTGCTTTTCAACTGAATTTCGTCACCTGTCATCAGACAGCAGCAGCCGCTAGGTATGTGGTATTATTCACAAGCTTTTGCTTTTAGAGGAAGCCTCTGTCGCAAGCATAATGGCTGGTGGCTGGTGGTGTTCTTTGTCAATTCCGTTTGATTTCCACTAAAACCCACCACGAACAACGCAATCGTTTTACGAACAATGGAATGTCACCGCTTTTGTGAAAAGATGAGCTTAAAGGACAAACAGAGGAAAACTGCACATACTCACGGAGACGTCACACATTAACACATTTTTTTGTTGACAATGTAACGGGGGACCAGAAATCATTTCGCCATGACAGTCACACGCATCTCAGCATTAACCTCTTGGATGTGATAAATCGCATCAAAACTTAATCCCGATTTGCAAATCGCACACTCGCATGCTACGGAATCATGGGAGTCCGATTTCGAAGGCGAAATGATTCGTTCACCACTGCAACGAGTTAAGAGTTATCCGTTGGAAGGGTTGACTAAGAATGCGGTCGCAGTTGGCCATAAGGAACCTTTTTCTCAGAGCCGGTCAACCGTGGAAATCTCGCGCTGCACGCAATGAGGGAAGGAACCAGAGCGTTTCAGGAGGGAAACGTCACGTTGTCAAGGGTTCAATTGAATTGCCACCCCCACCCTCCTCCTTACCAATTCGGACTTGATTATCGGGTCTTTAAAGTAAGCCAATATGCATTCGTTATATTTAGAGGCGGCGAGCTTTTAACTTAATAGCTGGAGTAGTTTGAAGTGGTTGAAGATTTTTTTTTTTAGTATGAAAAGTCAGGAAGCAATTTCATGATCTTAAGTAAAAGTTGGAGAAATAGAAAGAAAAATGCAGTTTTTCAGAACATAAATATGCAGTAAAGTTTATATTCATCCTTTTTTTATATTTTTATTTAGTTATTTATTTATTTTTTTGAAGTTAAGATAAATTGTTTCATTTTGTTATCCGACTTGGTCTACGGCAACATCTAGACCAAGTCCATGAACCCGTGTTTCTCATGGAAGGAGGGTATGAAGGGGGGAGACCAACTTCTGTTGTGAAGGTTTGGTTTCGTTTGTCGCTTTACGATCATTTTGTTCACACTTTAGGCTAATTAGACGGGGACCTAAGGTTTAACGTGGATTCCGAACCACTACACATACATCCATGCCTCCGCCAGGATTCGAACCTGAAACCTATGGTACCAAAGGCCAGAGAGCTAGCCAATTGGCCGCTTCTGTTGTGATGGAGCATCCGTAGGTAGAAGTCTGATTTTGCCTCGTGTCGTTGAAGAACGAGTGGAGTGCCTTACAGTAGGACTTTTAACCCGCATTTGCATATCGTATGGAAGCAAACCCGGAAAACTCCCACCAGTCAGTCCGAATCAAGGGGCTTGATGGCCGAGTGGCCGGTGCTCTGGCGCTCGTTACCACAGGTTTAGGGTTCGAGTGTCCCGGCGGTAGCATGGATGTTTGCAGTGGTTCGGAATCCCCTTTAAAACGCAGGTCACAGTCTCATATGACCAGAGACCGTCATTGAGCCCAATCAGACCCAAACTGTAAATGAGCAACTCAGCTCTAGGCACAGTGGGGTGGTAGTGGTAGTGGTAGTGGTTCGGAATCCACGCTGAACTGTAGATCCTGGTATAAATAGCCAAAAGTGTGCACGAAATGACCGTAGAGCGACAAAGCAAATCAAACCAAATCTATTATGTTGCAGCACCCATAGGCAGAAGTCAGAAGAAGGGCGGTAGTACCTTTTGGTAGGACTTGTAGGGGGAACTACACGGCATGTGCATATCGTATGGGAGAAAGCACGGAAACTCCCACCAGGTAGTCCGACACACGATGCAGGATATTGAACATATCAAACACCATCTAGTCTCCTCGCTTTTTGAAATAGTGTCTACAACAAAGCCGCCAACGGATGGAACCTCAGCCCTTATGCTTACAAGCGGCGCAATGTATGACTAGGACACAAAAATAATATAAGAAAAGTTATTATATTAAGTAATATGATGCTTTTTCATTTTAATAATCGAGGAACTTTACAAAGAGAAGATTGAAGGAATAAAAACATCAAGAAACATAAAAATAATTCTTTTTTTTTTTTTGCCTGAAACAATTTAAATTTTTTTTAACGGAAATTATGCTTAGTTTTAAATCATAATAATTAAAAAATTAGTGATCTGTGCAGAAAGATAAGTAAATTAAAGGTTGCCACAAGTCGGGTTCATCAATTGATAACCTATGTTTTCAGGTTTTTAATTTCTCTCTGTCTCGATTATAAAAGAAAGTTACAGCTCATTGTAAAAGAATAAAATGTATTATAAAATAAAACCGGAAGTACCAATTTTGGAAAAGGATTTAAAAGCATAATTTGTCCATTTATTTATTTTGCATATTTTATTTCATTAAAAAGAAATTTCTAAGTTTTGTAGAATTTATTTTATTTATTTTGGGAAGAATTTTTTTTATTTAGTTTTATTTATTTTAGACTTTGTCAAATTTATTTTAGTCTTTGTAAAATTTATTTTAGTCTTTGTCGAATTTATTTTATTTCGTCTTATTTATTTTAGTCTTTGTCGAATTTATTTTATTTCGTCTTATTTATTTTAGTCTTTGTCGAATTTAATTTAGTCTTTCTCGAATTTATTTTATTTAATCTATTAGCAAAAAAATAAATTAAAAAATGTGTAATATATGTGATTGAAATAAATTTCTTTTCATTCTAAGAAATTAAAAGAACAACGATATGGACTAAGATCTTTCAAAGTAAAATAATCCAATGGATAATCAGATAATTTTTTTTGTAAAAGAATTTTTTTTTATGGAGATAGCATGATTAACCAATGCTATAAGAAAATCATAACCTAATAAGCCTAATTATATTCACATGGATGAATTTCTAATATGAAACATTCCATCTATTTCAACAGAATTCATGAATGCTCTAACAAGTACATACTATTATGTTTATTTACAGATTTTATTTTGAAAAACCACCAAAATTAAATACACATAATGTTTTTGACCTTTTTGTTTAACTTTTCGAATGGAATTATGTAAGAATTCTGCAAATTGTATAATTTTTACAAGGTTCAGTGAATGTTTTTTAAAACATAATTGGCAGCAGCAAAATTACATACAAATGTTAACAAAAACATTTTTTTTCCCTCTTTGGCAAAAATATAACGAATAACAATGATCAATCTAAAAAGAAAAAAAAAAAAAATTGAAACTATGCATTTCATATAACTAATGCTCTTTTCCTTAATGCTTGAAAAAAAAATTAACTTTGTTTTCAGCGATCACGTGATTAACTAGTCGAAAGTTGAATATACTTTTTTTGCAAAGTCTTTACAATCAATCAAATCCTCTGTAAAGAATGTTCTAGGTTAAAAATTAAATAAAAAAATAATTACAGTAATTTTGTGTTTAAAAATTAAAAAAGGTACACAGAACACTAATATTATGCCTTCAACCAAAGAGAGCAAATAAATATCATCATCATCGGCTCCATGGTGTTCCAAAGTTGTCTGACTATTGGTAGATTTCGAGACAGGAGATGTTTTCTTTTTACGGGTAGGGTTGCCAGCTCAAAGCTCTACAGTCATATTAGACCGGGATTTGTGGTTTAAAGTGGATTCCAAACTACTACAAACAGCCGTGGCACCGCCGGGACGCGAACCCGAAATCTGTGGCAAAGAGCGTTAGTCACTCCGCCATCAAACCCCAGCAAATATATATAAATTTTAAAATTTCACTTCATTATCTATTAAATTTCTTCTGATCATGCGGCCTGATGGTCAATTGGCTAGTGCTCTGGCCATTGATACCATAAGTTCCAGGTTCGAATCCTGGCAGTGGCATGAATATTTGAGTGGTTCGGAATCCACGTTAAACTATAGGCCCCGGCTTGTTTAGCTCTAGTGTGCACAAGATGATCGTAGCGCGACAAACCAAACTTTCTGATAATTTATTTCCTCATGATAAACAAGTAATATAAAAAAAAAAAAAAAAAATTAAACTCAATTCATACTTAGGTAAAAAAAAAAAAATTTAGTTACTTTTTACAAAAGAAATTTTTTTTCTCCCATATAAAACTAAAGTTAGTTAATTAAATTTAATTACTGAATTAATATTTGAAAAAACTGTATTAACATCCAGTGTCATCTACTACAAGTTTAAAAAAATGTATTTGAACTTGAGTGTACGAATAAAAAGTATTTTATTAACGATTGAAAATTCGAACAAGATATATAAATATATATAGGGAAAGTGTGAACTAATAGTAGGAATTGAAAAACCTGAGAAAAGTTTTAATTTTTATATATATATAAAAAAACATTCTGATGAGGATACGAGGCGACTCGATGGCGATTATGACAATACATGTAAAAAAAGTTGGTTAGCCTATTTTTCTTCTATACGACACGCAAATGCTGGACAATTACTTCTTCAAGTCCTCACGAGAAGTACTGTCGTCCCCTCATCACCCGTCGGTAAAATGGTAGTGGTATATCAAGACCACCGATGCTATACACAAAAGCATAAAAAAATTAATAATTAGCCAAATAAAAAATGAGTTCTGAATTTGAATGATTAGTAAAGTAGAAATAAATTAATATTTTTTTAATGAACATATTACTTAGAGGCGAAAATATGTCGATCCTATAAAGCTATTCCATAAATAATACATATTAAAATAATAACATTGTTTGAAATACGTTGATTACTCGGCTTCTTTTCATTGTGATTCTGCTACAAATTGATCCAGGAAAAGTAATTATGTCGAACAATTAGTCGAGCAACGCATTCATATCTTTTGCTTTATTAAAAAATATTTTTATATTTTATTGATGTATTACTTTAATTTCATTTTGCACAGTTTTGATTGTTTTTTTTTTTTTAATAATTGATTTAATTACACTTTATTGTTTAGATTTATATATTTAGCTAACGTTGTTCCCAATTTGTTATAATCACTGAAGCGTATATAACAATTCGAGTTTGATCACTCATTTGTTATATAAATGCTTAAAATAGCTGTGTTATTAATAATAATGTCTCGTTTAATTATATATTGTACGATTTATCATCTAATATATGAAGTTAAATTTTAAAAATTGTATGTATGCTTTGTTAATATTTTTTATAATTTAAAAGCTTTAACATTGAGCGGTTCAATTTTTCTTCTCCGTGTCTATATCACAATTTTATCTTAGAGTGCAACTAAAAATCCCAGATACGAATAATTCATTTACGAATTGAATTGAAAATGATACAAATAATTCATTTACGAATCCTTCAGATTCGAATAATTATGCAAGAAAATTTCAGATTTGAATAATTACGTACAAATCATTCAGATTAGTAGAATTATCTGCGAATCATTCAAATTCGTTTAATTATTTATGAATCATTCTGATTCGTTTAATTATTTAAGAGTCATTCAGATTCGTTTAATTATTTAAGAGTCATTCAGATTTGTTTAATTATTTACGAATCATTCAGCTTTAAATAATTATTTACGAATCATTCAGATTCGAAAAAATATTTACGAATCATTCAGATTTGAATAATTCATTAATTTCCTTTTAATTACTAAAAAAATTAAATTTCAAGATAAAATCGATTAAATTGATCTTACAATATAAATGTTTCATAACAGTACGTTTTTAATTGCTTAAACATAAATTATAACAAGCCAGTATACAAACATAAAGTATAAGCCATAAATTATATATAAATTGTGTTAGAAAGATTTTTAAACAGAACATATTTCCCTGAGATTTTTTT
This sequence comes from Caerostris darwini, assembly GCA_021605075.1. Lineage (NCBI taxonomy): Eukaryota > Metazoa > Arthropoda > Arachnida > Araneae > Araneidae > Caerostris > Caerostris darwini. Next base: position 574,826 of record BPLQ01009717.1, on the reverse strand, counting down.
TTTTTTTTTTTTTTTTTTTTTTATGAATCTCAATGATTTTTTTTCCATATAAAAATAAATTATTTTATAACTGATGAATAAGAGCGACTGCGGTCTTTATTTGCAATAAAATAACAACCAAAACAACTATTATCAGTCATAAAATATATAAGTATAGTTTTGGGTAAGTGATGTCTTAGATCACTTTCAACGTTTCGGTTTATTTCAACGGATTAGTTTATTTATTTATTAGTTTCTTTCACATGCTTTTTTATAAAATCGTTAAAAAAAAAAAAAAAAAATTTTTTTTTTTTTTTTACTGGAAAGAATTTTAAAAAAAACCTATAGAGTTTCAAATTCTTTCCAGTAAATTTTTTTTTTTTTTTTTTTATAAAATTAAACTTATTTTTTTTTTTTTTTTTTTTTTTAAATTCTTTCCCGTGCTTTTTTTTGTTATTAAACTTCAAATTTTTTTATGTGCTTTTTTATAAAATCGTTTGAAACTCTATAGGTTTTTTATTTTTTATGCGTTTTTTTATAAAATCGTTTGGAATTCTGTAGTTTTTTTTATTTTTAAAAATTCTTTCACGTGCTTTCTTTATTAAATTTCAAATTTATTCATGTGCTTTTTTTTTATAAAATCGTCTGGGATTCTATAGTTTTTTTAATTTTTTATTGTTTAATCTGTTTTCTTTCTGTTTTTCTTCAGATTTGAACGATAACTGATGAGCATAATTTATTACCTGAAAATGCTTTATTAATACTTTTTCTTTCTTTGTTTATTTAAGATTACTGCTATGCATTTTGTTTTTACATTAAATTCTAAATTTTATGGGTAACCTATACATTTGCCCAATCAGTTACAGTTATTTATTTTAGTTCAAGCATCTAGTCAAAAATATGGCTGGCTTGTTATAAATAATTAATAAAGTTCATTATGAGTCAGAAATACATAATGTAAATTATTTGTTAAACTATCATTTTATAGTGTTTTTATTCAACTTTCACTACAATATAAAAAAAGTTTTCTACTCCGATATAATCGTTAAAATAAAAAAAAAAAATAGTCATTAACGTAACGATCCCGGATAAATTAATTAAATTATCAGAAAAACATAAAAGAAAACACGGACTGTTCCTTCTCATGAACAAAATGATCTGATAGTAACGCTTCATTACTCATTCGTTCAAGTGTCTTCCGGGATAAAGAAGATGATCTCTTGATAAAAAATTCACGATTGGTCGCCAAGCGCAAAAAAACAACAACACCAAACTATTAAGGGTTATTAGAAAAAGAAAAAATCTTCAACTAGGAGTAATTTGTCTTCGAAACTCGAAGACACGACACCAGATTTGACATCCAATAAATTATTTATTATTTTTTTTTAAAGTTTTTTTTAATTAATCGAACAGGGAAAATAGATTGATAATTGATGTTACATAATTAAAAATGTGATTACTTTTTTTTCTTGGCGGGATTTCTAACAAGTTTTCCCTTTTGAATAAGAACAAAATGTAATACGATCCAAGTAAATAGATGCACGCTAGACTGCTATTTCATCTTGTTGGTGGCATCGAAGAAAGTTCCTTTTGCATTTTCTGCGCGTGAGAAAATGTCTACTTCCTGTTATTGGGAGTGATTTGCACTTTTGCTCTAACGAATCGGGTATATTATTTTTTTTCTTTCTAAGTCAAAAAAAAAAAAAAAAAAAAAAAAAAAAAAAATCATGCATCTAAAGAGATAAAGCCTTTACCATAGAATGGAAAAGTACATTTACAAACAACTAGTATTGTCTTAAAATTATAAACTAAAAGTAGTTAATTTTTTTAAGACAAACCAATATTTATTGTTTTAAGTTTACACATTTTCATCCTTGTAGACAATGTTAATCTTATCTAAACTATTGTAAGGTATATTATATCATATTTAAGATATTTTTATATTAATAATTGATTTTTTTAGACTACATTATTTAACAAATATTTTATTTTTATCGAATACTTATTTAACATTTTTCATGTCATGTTTTTTCTTAGGGTGTTATATAAATAGATATAATTGTTTGCTTTTTATACCAATTGGGAAGATAGTAATATCTAGACCAAGTCCAGGAGCTCATGGAAAAGGAGGGAGTTTGTTTTGATGGCCTGTTGGCTAGCTCTCTGTCCTTTGGTACCACAGGCTTCAGGTTCGAATCCTGGCGGTGGCATGGCTGTTAGTTAGTGGTTCGGAATCAGAATTTGAATGAGCCCCGATTTCAAAAGTTTGTGAACCACTGCGCTAACGAATAAGTATTACAAACTCTTTATTTATGAAAGAATTTGCTGTTATTTCTTATCCCACTTGGCAGACAGCAATATCTATACCATGTCCAAGAACACGTGTGGTTTCATGGAAGGAGGAGGCAGCTTTTGTTTTAATGGAAGGACAGTAGGTAGAAGTCTGACTTTTCTCCGTCATGCTGAAGGAGGAGGACAGTGCCTTCCGGGAGGAATTTTACGGGCAACTATCTCGCACGTGTGTACCGTACGAGAGAAAACTCGGAAAACTCCAATATGGCAGTCTGACTGAACGAGGCAAGATGATGAACATCACAAACGCCATCCAGTCTGCTCATGTTTTGAAACAGTATCTACAAAAAAGCCACCAGCGGAGTGAACCTCAACCCTAAGGCTCACCAGCAGCGAACGTTGTCACTAAGCCACGAGTTGGGCATGAAGGAATTTTCTGTTATAAATGGAGTGCCTGTTAATTACTGCTTCAGAATTAAATATTGGATACTTCTAGAAACATCACCAACTTGCCACAACATAAAACTGAATTTGTCAAAAAAAAGTAACCAAGTTTTAATCAAATTGGTAACATTAGTTTCACTTGATGGGCCTGAATGGCCGAGTGGCTAGCGCTCTGGCGCTCGGTACCACAAGTTTCGGGTTCGTGTCCTGGCGGTGCCATGGATGTGTGTAGTGGCACCACTTTAAACCGTAGGTCCCGGTCTAATAGGATCGTAGAGCGTTGCGGGGGCATTATTACTCTGCGTCCGTGGCTTATCTTCAAGTTTCACGCGCCCCCTGGGTAATGCAAAATGAGAAACGTCTGTGCAGCGCTTGCCTTAAGGCATCCAAGACGTCCATGTCTGTTAGCCAGCTGCATGAGGAAAAAAAAAAGTTTTACTTGATAAAAAAAAATGGTTTGTAATTTAAAAAAATTAAAAACCACAAAATTATTTTAAATCTTTAACTGAACAAAAAATAAGAATAATTATGAAAACTTAAATTTATTTAAAGCACGTAGAAGAACCTTTAGGGTCCTGATGACCGCTTTACTAGAACTCTAGTGCTCGGTTCCACAGGTTTCAGATTCGAGTCCCGGTGGTGTCATGGATGTTTGTAGTGGTTTGGAACCCACTTTAAAACGTAGGTCCCGGTCTAATAGACTGTATAGTGTAAAGCTGACAACTCTACCCGGTAAAAAGAAAACATCTCCTGTCTCGAAATCTGTCAGTAGGCAGATGTCCTTGACCTAACAAGGGCTGTTGCCCCAATGAAGAACTTTTCATGAGGATACAAATATGTTTCAAAACAGTATTAGTATTATTCATATAAAAATAAAATAGGCCACATAACTTCATATTAATACTGAGCAAAATAAAAATTAAGTCATTATGCTGATAATGATATTCACCATCATTTACATAGATCTAAATTTGGTACATACTATCATCATTAGAAAACCATTCAACCGTTTGAAAACAACTTAAGTTATATTATTCTTAGTTGTTTTGTCTGCCATAGAATTACCAAATTATTTTCTAATTATTAATCGGAATCTAAGAATAATAATTACTTTTTAACCTTGTGAACGCATACCTTTAAACGACGCAATGGTTTATTTCGGGTTTGGCTAATGTGTCATTCTATTTATGTGTTGTATTACCACACATTTTTTTTAAGCTACACAAGTCAGAGATATAAGCTTCAAGTTTTAAACAAATGTGAACGCGCAAACAATGAAATATCAGGGCCTGAATGGTCGAGTGGCTGGCGCTCTGGCGTTCGGTACCACAGGTTTCGGGTTCGAGTCCCGACGGTGCCATGGATGTGTGTAGAGGTTCGGAATCCACTTTAAACCGTAGGTCCCGGTCTAATAGGATCGTAGAGCGTTGCGGAGGCATTGTTACTCCGCGTCCGTAGCTTACCATCAAGTTACACGCGCCCCCTGGGTAATGCAAAGCGAGTAATGTCTGTGTAGCGCTTGCCTTAAGGCATCCAAGACCAAGCTGTCTAAGTGTTTGCCAGCTGCATTAGAAAGAAAAAAAAAATTGTGAACACATACCTTTAAACGACGCAATGGTTTATTTCGGGTTTGGCTAATGTGTCATTCTATTTATGTGTTGTATTACCCACATTTTTTTTTAAGCTACACAAGTCAGAGATATAAGCTTCAAGTTTTAAAAGTGAACGCGCAAACAACGTGATATCATGAAATCACGATTACTTGACATGCTGCTAAAATATCATGACATGACGTTTGCGGTTTCTATAAGTGTTTGTTAGTCACTTTTATTCTTGTATTGTATACTTTTCAGATGAAATGACGCTTCAAAGGCAAAAAATAAGTGAATAACTTAATGAGTGAGTCTAAATTCCTCGCAAAAACACACAAGAATTTCGAAATAAATTGTATCTATTTTATATAAAATTCTTCAAGAATAAACATACTTGTTACAAACCCAGATTGATTGATCAAAGCTGTCGTTTCATAGGCACTTTTTAATTTTTGAATTGAATTAAGGTCTTAAAACTTATTTTCCTAAGATTCTTCGTGAAGAATAAAGTAAAATACACTCACATTCGGTATTCAAATAGTATTGTGTGACTGCGTGTGTTGTGACTAATCCTCAGAATCCTGCAGTGCGGACGGATATCCCAAGATTAATCTAATCATGGATGGACGGAAAGGAGATGTAAAGGGTAATCATGGATGGACGGAAAGGAGATGTAAGGAGGATGGATGGAGGGAAAAGGGATGTAAAGAGGACGGACAGAGAAAAAGGGAGCAGCTTCTGTTCTGATGGAGCACCCGTAGGTAGAAGTCTGACTTGGTTCCGTGACGCTGTTACAATCGTATGAGAACGGGACCTACGGCTTAAAGTGGATTCCGAACTACAAACATCCATGGCACCGCCGGGACTCAAACCCGTAACCTGTGTAGTAATATAGTATTGTAAATATTATGATAAATATTATTGTAATTCCTGCAATACAACATGCAAATGTGGCTAAATCTCGTAAAATCCCAACTGAAAGACATTATTCTACCCTTCATCAAACATTAAAACACCAAAATGGTGTTTTCTATTATAAAATAGTACTCAAGTGAAACGGGTTCATGGGACAATGTGAGAAATTAAGAGAACATTTGAATGAAAAAAAAAGATGTTTTAGATATTTTCGAAACATTAAAATTTTAATTAATTTAGAAAATAAAAAATCCGAAATTAATAATGTGTTAACTATGTCATATGAAACCCGACTCGTGGCTCAATGGCAACATGCTCCGCTAGTAAGCATTATGTATGAGGTTAAATCCACAGGCGGCATTGTTATATGCATCGTTCCGAAAATTATTTTTAATTGAAAGAAAGTTTAGACTAAAAATGAGAAAAAAAAAACTTATTTTATTTATAAATTCTGATTCTGATTCTTATATTCTTCTTTATAAATTCCGATTCTTCCGTTCTTAATTTTGATATCCATTAATTTTATAAAAAGGAAATTGACATTCGTAAAAACATGTAATGAAATATTATAAACACCTCCTTTCTTTAATGTAATAAATAATTTTTAAAGCACCAACTAATGATCCATTTGGATTTCGATTAATAGTAAAAAAATAACATCTGTATTCAAAAAATTGCGAAAAGACGAAAAAAGGAGAGTAGAAAAAAAAGTAACAGATTGCATAAAAAGTAACGTTATCATAAATTTCCAAAAAAGCAAATAATAAAATGTCATCAGCAAATAAAATGTAAATCATAATAGTCGTGATTTACTTTAAATCATGTTACAGCCTGCATCAACAAATTTGCTTAACTCAACATTTGTTCTAAATAAATATTTGAAATTATTTAAGAATTCATGTTAAGAACGGAAAATTGAGCATTGTATGCCTCGTTTTAAGAGGAAAATAATCGTTAATTAAGGTAATTTTGTGCAGCCATTGTTTTTAAAAAATTTAACCGATCAAACAGGGATTGCCAACAAATTTAACCACAATACAATATTGCGTAGTAATTTTAAATAGATTGCGAAAGATAGTATTTTTCTAAGACGAACACGAATTCGCTCGAACGACACGTTTTGGCAACAGTCATTCTGCCTTGATTTCATGTTATTTTGCAGATATCTGATAGGATATGGGCTAGAAGATGTGTGTTATTTAATTGTGACTACATTTACTTTAAGTTGTTTTATCAAAATGACTTACGAGTAGAAACATACGCCGCTGTAGAACATTATTGGTGAGATCCAATCCTCTGGCGGCTATGTTGTAGACGCTGTTTCAAAAAACGAGGAAGCTTGATGGCGTTTGTGATGTTCAGCATCTTGCCTCGTCAGTCAGACTACCTGGTGGGTAGTTTCCGGGTTTTCTCCCATACGATACACAAATGCGGGATGGTTCTCCCTAAATGTCCTCTTGAAAGGCTCTGGCCTCTTTTTTCAGTGACTCGGAGCGAAGTCAGACTTCTACCTACGGGTGCTCCATCGCAACAGAAGCTGACCTTTTCTTTACCTCCATGAATAGACTACTCATGGAATGTCCATCCCGTGCTGCAGGACAACGAGGATTATTCACAAGAACACATTTGGGGCTATTTCATCCACAATAAATAGGTGATTTTCCCTTTCTTTTTAATACTTCAACAACAACAATACTCTTCAACGTTACAACTACATGTTTTTGGCCAGGACGAGGAGCGTTTTTCATAAGCCGCGTCCACAATAGCGAGTGAAAGTTTTGAGTGCCGCACAACAAACCAGTTTGCAGAAATTTGAACGAAAATTGAAACGCATGCCGTTTCCTTTGTTGTCCTTTGTTGCAAGTGAAAAATCGGTTTTCGGTCACCTATTAGAAGACTTACGACTTGCCGAAAGATGCCGGAAGACTTGCCTGACTCCCTTGTTTTTCGAACTGTAACGCATGGGAACAAATGAAAGTCTAGCAAAATGTCATACCATTCGTGTTTTTTCTACTTTAGAAGTATGTAAAAAAGACATATGAAAATATGTATTACTATAAAAAAAGATAAATCACTGTATTGTACTTAATGTTTAGAGTTCAATATGATTATGATATTCTAAAAAAGATCAACAATGCTGTTCACAAAAGTGGTATAATCCTGTTCAATTATTATTTTTGGCAGCTTTATTTTTAAACACTTGGTGTAAGACAAAATATGCATTTTCAAGTTAATTTTAAATCTCCACAATTTCATTATTATTTTATTTTTTATATTATTTATTTTATTTTTTTCTCTCGGAAACTATTAATGAATAAATATTTTACAATATAAGGATTGTATTAAATGGAAAAAAAAATTTATATAGAAACATACATACTTTTAATAATCTTAAAATTTGATAAAACCTTTAATCTTAAATTCTTAACATGGCATTAAATTATATCATTTATCATATGTAACATACATGGACATTTTATATTGTAACAACCAACCAATTTTAGTAATGAATTTGGCATTTTTCATTTTTTTCCCCTCAATGACATAAGTTATCATGGCTACATAAGAATCGGTCAATGATCTTATAAAGATGAAGTTTTATCAGTTTCCATATTATCAGAAGGGTCGTTATCTGGAAATAAGACAAAAATGAAGGAATTTTGAGATTACACTCTTCTTTGTTAATAATAAAACATACATCCTTGTACTTTCCAAGGAAAATGTCTGTGGAAAACTTCGCATTCATTTCTTATTCGATATGTAACTCTTAAGAAATTTTGAAATAGAATTTATTTAGACATTTTGATAAATCTTATGTGAAGAGATTACATTTACACCGAAAGCAAAAACAATTGGTTATTTTTTAAAGGACATTTTTTAATATTTATTTAAATTTTTAAATGGATGATGTGGATATTAAAGTTTTATGCTTGACTGTTGCATTATTTAAAATGTATTTTATGTTACAAAAAAATATTTCTCTTTCATTATACACTGAAGTGACAAAAGTCATGGGATAGCAATATGCAAATTTTCAGATGGCAGTAGCATCGCGTAGAACAGGTATAAATGCGCAGTGCTTTCGCAGAGCTTTCATTTCTGTTCAAGTTATTCATGTGAAGAGGTTTTGACGTGATGATGACCGCACGACGGGAATTAACAGACTTTTAACGCGGAATGTTAGTTGGAGCTAGACGCATGGGTCATGCCATTTCGGAAATCGTTAGGGAATTCAACATTCCCAGATCCACTGTGTCAAGAGTGTGCCGAGAGTATGAAATTTCAGGCATAACATCCCACCATGGACAGCGCAATGGTCGACCGACTGCACTTAACGACCGAGACCGGCGACGTCTGCAAAGAGTCATAAATTCTAACAGATAAGCAACACTGCGTCAAATAACCGCAGAAATCAATGTGGGACGTACAAGGGACTTGTCTGTTAGAACTGTGCGGAGAAATTTGGCTTTCTTGGGCTATTCCAGCAGAAGACCGACTCAAGTGCCTTTACTGACAGAACGACATCGCTTGCAGCGACTCTCGTGGGCACGTGAGCATATCGGTTGGTCCCTAGATGAATGGAAAACCGTGGCCTGGTCCGATGAGTCACGATTTCAGTTGGTAAGAGCTGATGGTAGGGTTCGAGTGTGGCGCAAACCCCACGAAGCCATGGACCCAAACTGTCAGCAAGGCACGGTTCAAGCTGGTGGTGGCTCCGTAATGGTGTGGGCTGTTTTTTCATGGCATGGAGTTGGTCCTCTGGTGTGACTGGACCGAACATTGACTGGAAATGCTTATGTTCAGCTACTTGGAGATCACTTGCAGCCATTCATGGACTTCATGTACCCGAACAACGATGGGATTTTTATGGATGACAATGCGCCATGTCACCGGGCCACAACTGTTCGCGATTGGTTTGAAGAACATTCTGGACAATTCCAACGAATGATCTGGCCACCTATATCGCCCGACATGAATCCCATCGAGCATTTATGGGACATCATCGAGAGGTCTGTTCGTGCCCAAAATCCTGCACTATCAACGCTTTCACAATTATGGACGTCTATCGAGACAGCATGGCTCAATATTCCTGCAGAAGACTTCCAACGACTTGTTGAGTCCATGCCACGTCGAGTTGCTGCACTTCGCCGGGCGAAAGGAGGGCCGACACGATATGAAGAGGTATCCCATGACTTTTGCACAACATGCAAAGCGGGGCAACTACCTCTTTAAGTTCTGTTCCACAAGGCTCTGTTCCTCTTTCATCATAGTGGCCTGATGGCCAATTGGATAGCGCTTTGGGCTTTGGTACCACAGCCATCAAGTTCGAATCCTGGCGGTGGCATGGATGTTTGTGAGTGGGTCGGAATCCACATTAAACTGTAATACAAGTCGAATTAGCCCAAAATGTTAAAAAAAAAATGATAGTAGAGCGACAATCTAATAAACCAAACCTCTCATCACTCGTCGTGGGGCTGTTCGTGGCATACATAAGTAATACATAAGGCTCACTGATGTTAAAAATTCAGATGAAATTTGAGATATTATAAAGCTTAAATTTTATATAGGATGCTTTTGATATAGCGTCGAATTTGTTTATGGATGCGTTTGAATTTTCCGCAGAATTTTCCATGTTGATTATTATTTTGAAAGCTACAAAAAATAGTTTATTTTTATAAACTTAAATAATAAAGGCTTGATAACCGAGTAACTAGCCCTCTGAGCCATAGGTTTCGGGTTCGAATCCCGGTGATGTCATGGATACTTGTAATGGTTTGGAATCCTCTTTAAAACGTAGGTCCCTGTCTAATATGACTGTAGAACATAGGGCTGATAATCCTGCCACGTAAAAAAAGGAAACATCTCCTGTCTCGAAATCTGCCAGTAGGCAGAGGGCCTTGGTCTACCCTGTGGCTGTTGCGACAATGAAGAAGAAGAAACTTACATAATCTTGCAATAAAACAAAATAGCGTCTTTTTAAATGAAATATACATGGTCATCTTAAATACCATTGAAGCAATCTGCATATCACGCAGGTCTGGACTAATGTACATTTGGACATTGCTAAAAAGCCCTGGATTGGAACCGAGGCCTCACTCCGCAAATGATTGCAAGCAAGCGTGCTTTTAACCATCGTGTACCAAAAAATTATATAAAAAAATGTATATGAAACGCATTACATTTTATTATTCATGGTCCCATTAGAATCGAATGAGCAGTTTTGCGTGATAACATTGAGTTGAGATTTTCAGTTCATTATAATTTGTTTTTGTTGGAGAGTGCTATTAAATTTTGAAACATGCAGCAGTTTCGTAGCACGCACTGCGACAATTATAATAATGCAAAGTTTTTGAAACATACTCCTTTCATAATGATAAGACACGAATTTTAAAATTTTATGTTGTTTTCACGAACATTTAGCAACAGTATCAAGTGTAAGGTGACAGAAGTATCAGAAAAGCTCTTAATAGTAGAAAAAAATATTAGAAAACGAAATTTTTTTTTTAAACTACTAAACAGCATGCATGCCAAATAATTTTAAAAGCCATCATTTAATAAGAAACTTTTACAATAAACACTAAAAATAGACTGTCTAAAATCATTTATAGATTTCTATACAGAACAAGAAATTTTGAAAAGTGGGCTACTTAATTAGCTTTCGTTTTCATTCTTCAATACCTCTTATGCCTAATGAGATGTATAAATTAACTAACTGCCCGGCGCTACAGTGGGCTAAGGCCGTCTGCCTACTGGCGGATTTCGAGACAGGAGATGTTTTCTGTTTATGGGGCAGGGTTGTCAGACCTACCCCTTACACTCACGTTAGACTGGAGTCTATGGTCTAAATTAGATTCCAAACTACTGCAAACAACCATGGCACCGCCGGGACTCGAACCGAAACCTGTGGCACAGAGCATCAGAGCGCTTGTCACTCGACCATCAGGCTCTAATGAGGCATATACAGTTTATTTATCTTACACCCTTACAAAGCATATTTATAAAAAAAAGTTTTGAAAGCATAATAAAGAATTTTAATCATTTAATGTTTAAATTGTAGGGCCTGAATGGCCGAGTGGCTAGCGCTCTGGCGCTCGGTACTACAGGTATCGGGTTCGTGTCCCGGCGCTGCCATGGATGTTTGTAGTGGTTCGGAATCCACTTTAAACCGTAAGTCCCGGTCTAATAGAATCGTAGAGCGTTGCGGGGGTATTGTTACTCCGTGTCAGTAGCTTATCTTCAAGCTACACGCCCCTCCTGGGTAGTGCTAAGTGAGTAACGTCGGTGCAGTGCTTGCCTTAAGGCAGTTGCATTTTGTCAGCTGCATTACAACAACAACAACAAAAAAAAAAAAAAATTTCAGAGAAAATTCTTAAACAACTAATAGTTATTCCAAGTAAATTTAGAAGAAAAAAAAAATGGTCAGACAAGTAAAAGAAGATAAAAATGGATATATATCCATTTTAGTTAGTAGCTATTTATAAATAGTGACCCTATCCTCGTACAGATTCTTCCATCTGATGTATCTTTAAGCAAGGCCAATTCAATTTGCAATATCATCCGCCAAATTTCCGTGAAGTTAAAAACTCTTAAAAAGCACATGCTCTGGCTACACAAGGATAAAAACAAACCAAGAAAAAGAAGAAGAAGCAAACCAGAAAAATGAAACAACCAAAACCGACTCCTTCCTCGTGCGAAAGACAGAGAAAGGAGAAACCAAGGTCTTCCATTCCACGATGCATAAAGACCCGGCGCATTACGGCTTCCGACAGAAGGCACCGAATCCCGCAGAAACAATGAGAGAAGACGAAGCAAAAAAAGAGTTATTAACATAGATTCGGAATATCTGAAAAATTTACCTGAGAATTCACATTTTTTTTTTTCTTTTCCGCGCCGAATTCCTCCCTTTCTTCGATGCATTTTATGATTTCGTGTGAAATAAATGTTGCAATTCTTAGTTTGCATATATCGTCTCTGCTTCCTTTATTTTATTTATTTTTTTGGAGTGCAGGTTAAAAATAAAATACGCTTCAAGCTTTAAAAGTGCTTTGTGTGCTTTAGTGCTTTTCGTAACTATTTAATTCAATCTCAGATTTTGCAATAAATATTCTTTCCAATTCAGAAAAAATAAAAAGAAATGAAAGTATAATTCATCATCATCAGTGGCGCAACAGCCCCATGATGGTCCAAAGGCAGATTTCGAGATAGGTTTTTCTATTTACTGGGTAGGATTGTCAGCTCTACACTCTACAATCATATTAGACCGGCAACTACGGTTAAAGTGGATTCCGAACCATTACAAAGATCCTGGCACCGCCTGGGACCCGAACCCGAAACCTTGGCACTGAACGTTAGTCACTCGGTCATCAGACCCCAGCAAATAAATATAAATTTTAAAATTTCACTTCATTATCAAGAAAATTTCTTCTGGTCATTTTTTTTATCACAAAAAATATATATATATATATATATATAAATTCTACTATATATAAGAAAATATATATAAGAAAAAAATATATATATATATATATATTCTACTGAAGAAACGAGGTGGCTCAATGTCGATTATTACAATTCGTGTAAAAAGGCGTCTAGCATCAGTAATATGATTGTCTGGTGGGAATTTACCAACTTTTCTTTTATACAGCACGCAAATGCTGGACAGTTACCTCTTCAAGTCCTCACAAAAGGAATTGTCCTGGTATATGAGGCCCACCGATGTTATATACAAACATATACAAAAAAGCGAGACACTGAGCGCTAATCACTCAATCATCAGGACACAAAGTATAATTGCTTTCAACAAATTATAAATTCAAAATTTTTGTAAATAAACTTTTATATGCTTACATTATTTCTCTGGGGCATGATGGCTGAGTGACTGGCGCTCGGTGCCTCAGGTTTCGGGTTCGAGTCCCGCAGGCAGTGGTAGGAAGGTTGTAGTGGTTCGGAATCCACTTTAAACTGTAGGTCCCGATCTAATATGACTGTAGAGCGTAGGGCTGACAACCCTACGCCGTAAAAAGAAAATATCTCCTGTTTGGAAGTCTACCACTAGGCAGACAGCCTTGGTCCATCATGGAGTTGTTGCACCAATAAAGAAGATTATTTCTTTAATTAAAGGTATATTATTTAGAAAAAAATATATCGATGCTTATTTAAATAATTCATTGACCAAGAATGAAAAAAAGTGTTTTATTTGGAATTATTTTGTATATTTATTGTATGTTATTTTATTATATGCATATTATTTTACTTATTTGTATTTATTATTTTTATTTGATCAGATTTCGATACGTGAATGCATAGCATCTGAGGTACATTAAAAATAACTACAAATCCTTATTAAATATAATAATAATTAATTATAATTTATTAATTATTATTAAATTAATAATAATGCATTGTAATAATACATTATTATTAATAATAATTAATGTACATGAAAATATATAAAAACCTTGCAAATAAAAATTAAGCAATAATAAATGAGTAAAATAATACTACTAATAAAAATATTTTATAATAATGTAAGCAGAATTTATAGAATTAGTAAATAGAATGTAGCCCGACTCGTGACCTAGTGTAACATGCGCCGCTGGCGGCATTGTTATAGACACCGTTTCAAAAAACAAGGCGTTTGCGGCGTACATCTTACCTCGTTAGATGGGCTATCTGGTGGAAGGTTTCAGGTTTTTCTCCACTACGACACGCGGTGGTTTGTTCCCCCTAAAAGTCCTTCCGTAAAGCACTGCCCTCTTTCTTCGACACGGTAAATCTGTCACACATCTACCTACGAGTGCTCTATTACAATAGAAGCTGCCCCCCCCACCTTCCTTCTTCCCTCTTTCCATGAAAATACGGGTTCATGGATTTGTTTTACATGTTGCTGTCTACCAAGTGGGATAAGAAATAACAGTAAATAGAATGTATTCTATTAAGAACTATTATTAAGAAGGTGTATGGTATGTACTAATGTATTCTATTAAGAACTATTATTAAGAAGGTGTATGGTACGTACTAATGTATTCTATTAAGAACTATTATTAAGAAGGTGTATGGTATGTAATTAAGAACTATTATTAAGAAGGTGTATGGTATGTAATTAAGAACTATTATTAAGAAGGTGTATGATATGTACTAATGTATTCTATTAAGAAGACAGCAGTTTCAAAATATGTAGGATTCTGAAAGTAATCCAATCAAAAAAATTTTGCTTTTAAAAGTCTAGATAAAAATTAACATCAAAATTTAATAATTAACTTAACATAAAATAAGAATAATAATGAACAACCATAATTTTCATCCAAAAATTGAATTTTTTATATATGACAATTTAGTGATAATTTTCCAGAAGATTTAATTGATTGTCACATTTTTTAACATTATGGAAATATAATTCATAAAATAAAAATTTGTTAATAAATATATATAACTTATGAAATATAAATACATTTATTATATAAATGTAAATTTTATATTTTCATCTAGAGTAAAAGAATGCGTGCGCTAAAGCGCCATTCTGCAAAAATGAGACTGACCCCTGCCGGCGAATTTCGCAACTACACCGTGATGCTATAGTACTTAGATTATCATCATTCCAGCAATGTTAAAAATCTGATTTTTGAGTTATAATGCTGTTGCAGTTGGAGAGATAGGTTCTCAAATAAATTGTTCTAATCAGTAATAAAAGTTTCAAGGGAAAAAAAAATAATAATAAAGTCAGAGCAATCACGAAAAGAAGATTTCATTAAAAATAAAATCCTACTGCAGTGATTCTAGTATTTAAAAAGATATTAATAAAAGTTTCGGTATTCTTATAATACATAAGTTATACTACCTCGATCAATGACATTTTGCTGTTAATCCAATCTATAGACTGCTATTTGTGTTTACAAACACAAATGAATCTTAACTACTTTAGGAATCTTTCAAATATAGTTCCAAAAGTTCTTAAGCAATATTCTTTACAAATCTATAGACACAAACAGGTTATATCTATATCCCAACGTAAACCAAGTTTCTGAGTCAGCAGTAAAAGCTACCAATGATCTAGAAATATGTAGACTATCTACCTTTTTCGAATCCCTCCCCAAAGCTTCAATAGAATCTTCAACAACCCCCCAGCTCTTACCCCTTAGAAAAGTGGTTTTACTACTATCTTACCTCGACTCTAGAATGTGGTCTCGTAGGCAGGTACGATAGCCCAATCATTCAAAAAATGCACAAAATACCAACTACTAGGGTAACTGGGTTTTTTATTATTCAATTCCTTTTATTAGCTCACACTCTCCCTATATATATCTTGTTCAAATTTTCAATCGTTCATAAAATACTTCTTATTCATCCACTCAAGTTCAAATACATTTTTCAATTCCTTCTATTAGCTCACACTCTCCCTATAAATATCTTGTTCAAATTTTCAGTCGTTCATAAAATACTTTGCATTCATCCACTCAAGTTCAAATACATTTTTCAATTCCTTCTATTAGCTCACACTCTCCCTATAAATAAATTGTTCAAATTTTCAGTCGTTCATAAAATACTTTGCATTCATCCACTCAAGTTCAAATACATTTTTCAATTCCTTCTATTAGCTCACACTCTCCCTATAAATATCTTGTTCAAATTTTCAGTCGTTCATAAAATACTTTGCATTCATCCACTCAAGTTCAAATACATTTTTCAATTCCTTCTATTAGCTCACACTCTCCCTATAAATATCTTGTTCAAATTTTCAGTCGTTCATAAAATACTTTGCATTCATCCACTCAAGTTCAAATACATTTTCAATTCCTTCTATTAGCTCACACTCTCCCTATAAATATCTTGTTCAAATTTTCAGTCGTTCATAAAATACTTTGCATTCATCCACTCAAGTTCAAATACATTTTTCAATTCCTTCTATTAGCTCACACTCTCCCTATAAATATCTTGTTCAAATTTTCAGTCGTTCATAAAATACTTTGCATTCATCCACTCAAGTTCAAATACATTTTTCAATTCCTTCTATTAGCTCACACTCTCCCTATAAATATCTTGTTCAAATTTTCAGTCGTTCATAAAATACTTTGCATTCATCCACTCAAGTTCAAATACATTTTTCAATTCCTTCTATTAGCTCACACTCTCCCTATAAATATCTTGTTCAAATTTTCAGTCGTTCATAAAATACTTTGCATTCATCCACTCAAGTTCAAATACATTTTTCAATTCCTTCTATTAGCTCACACTCTCCCTATAAATATCTTGTTCAAATTTTCAGTCGTTCATAAAATACTTTGCATTCATCCACTCAAGTTCAAATACATTTTTCAATTCCTTCTATTAGCTCACACTCTCCCTATAAATATCTTGTTCAAATTTTCAGTCGTTCATAAAATACTTTGCATTCATCCACTCAAGTTCAAATACATTTTTCAATTCCTTCTATTAGCTCACACTCTCCCTATAAATATCTTGTTCAAATTTTCAGTCGTTCATAAAATACTTCTTATTCATCCACTCAAGTTCAAATACATTTTTCAATTCCTTCTATTAGCTCACACTCTCCCTATAAATATCTTGTTCAAATTTTCAGTCGTTCATAAAATACTTTGCATTCATCCACTCAAGTTCAAATACATTTTTCAATTCCTTCTATTAGCTCACACTCTCCCTATAAATATCTTGTTCAAATTTTCAGTCGTTCATAAAATACTTTGCATTCATCCACTCAAGTTCAAATACATTTTTCAATTCCTTCTATTAGCTCACACTCTCCCTATAAATATCTTGTTCAAATTTTCAGTCGTTCATAAAATACTTTGCATTCATCCACTCAAGTTCAAATACATTTTTCAAATCCTTCTATTAGCTCACACTCTCCCTATAAATATCTTGTTCAAATTTTCAGTCGTTCATAAAATACTTTGCATTCATCCACTCAAGTTCAAATACATTTTTCAATTCCTTCTATTAGCTCACACTCTCCCTATAAATATCTTGTTCAAATTTTCAGTCGTTCATAAAATACTTTGCATTCATCCACTCAAGTTCAAATACATTTTTCAATTCCTTCTATTAGCTCACACTCTCCCTATAAATATCTTGTTCAAATTTTCAGTCGTTCATAAAATACTTTGCATTCATCCACTCAAGTTCAAATACATTTTTCAATTCCTTCTATTAGCTCACACTCTCCCTATAAATATCTTGTTCAAATTTTCAGTCGTTCATAAAATACTTTGCATTCATCCACTCAAGTTCAAATACATTTTTCAATTCCTTCTATTAGCTCACACTCTCCCTATAAATATCTTGTTCAAATTTTCAGTCGTTCATAAAATACTTTGCATTCATCCACTCAAGTTCAAATACATTTTTCAATTCCTTCTATTAGCTCACACTCTCCCTATAAATATCTTGTTCAAATTTTCAGTCGTTCATAAAATACTTTGCATTCATCCACTCAAGTTCAAATACATTTTTCAATTCCTTCTATTAGCTCACACTCTCCCTATAAATATCTTGTTCAAATTTTCAGTCGTTCATAAAATACTTTGCATTCATCCACTCAAGTTCAAATACATTTTTCAATTCCTTCTATTAGCTCACACTCTCCCTATAAATATCTTGTTCAAATTTTCAGTCGTTCATAAAATACTTTGCATTCATCCACTCAAGTTCAAATACATTTTTCAATTCCTTCTATTAGCTCACACTCTCCCTATAAATATCTTGTTCAAATTTTCAGTCGTTCATAAAATACTTTGCATTCATCCACTCAAGTTCAAATACATTTTTCAATTCCTTCTATTAGCTCACACTCTCCCTATAAATATCTTGTTCAAATTTTCAGTCGTTCATAAAATACTTTGCATTCATCCACTCAAGTTCAAAGTTCAAATACATTTTTCAATTCCTTCTATTAGCTCACACTCTCCCTATAAATATCTTGTTCAAATTTTCAGTCGTTCATAAAATACTTTGCATTCATCCACTCAAGTTCAAATACATTTTTTTTAACTTGTAATGGATGACACTGGATGTTAATACAGTTTTTTTCAAATATTAATTCAGTAATTAAATTTAATTAATTAATTTTAATTAGATTTAAGTTTCATGTATCAACTATTAGATGGCGCCCGATAAACTTAAAAAAATGAATGAAAATTATTTATAAAGGACTTTCTGCAATAGAGTGAAAAAAAAGTAGGAAGGCATTTTTTTTTTATATTACTTGTTAGTATTTCTTACTTCATACCAGGTTTTTTCTTAATTCACATGAAATCTCGGCTAAAATTCATTATTTATATTATGGTGATTTCCTAAACAACAGTAATCATGAGAATTTTTTTTTTTTATTACAATTAAAAAAATTGCAAAAAGTAATGTGAAATGAATTTAAAAATTAATAATTATTATTCTCTGACGTGTAAAAAATTTCAGATTCAAATCTAAAATCATTAAAAATCAACAGCATATTTAATGACACACTTTTCTCAACAACGTATTTATCATTATTTAGATTAAATATCTAATGTAGCGTGAGGGTCATTCGGCCTCGAGACTCTCACCCGAGTCTCGTGGCCGAATCACCATTTATCTTGAGTCACAGGGGCCGTTCTTGCCAGTGTATAGGTTTGGTTTGTCATTCTACGGTCTCCATGTGCATACGAGGGATAAACAGACCGGGACCTATAGTTTAACGTGGATTCCGAACCACTAACAAACATCCATGCCACTGCCAGGATTCGAACCTGGAGCCTGTGGTACCAAAGGCCAGAGCTCTAAGCCAATTGACCATCAGGCCGCAAAAATTAATTACTCGTGCAAGTGCCGGGAATAGAAACCAGTGTGTAGGAGGGAGCACGGTTATACTATTAATTTTGCACAAAATATTAATATTTTGGAATTTCGAATTAATATTAGAGAACATTTTAAACAAAACGCCCCATGTTGATGTTTGAGCAGTTGAAAAATATTTCTGTGACTTTCTAATCGAATATTAGAAAGTACTTTTAACTTTAATGAGGTACTTCTTAAAAAAAATATTTTAAAGCTTATAAGACAGAAAGAAAAATTATAAATTTCGTGTGTAGTTCTAAAAAAAAATTTATTTTTAAAACTTAAATAAGTATTAAATTCAGAATATAAGCTACGAATAATAATAAAAAACACGCTCTTATATTTTGAATTACAATTAAATTTTTTCAGCCCACTTTTCCTTTCTCTCATATTAGTTCCGTTGTTGTATTCTTGACCTCTTACTCATTTTTGGGGTATATTTACTTATTTTTTTTTCTAAGCGTACATTTAAATGCGGGGCCTGATGGCCGAATGGCTAGCGCTCTGGCTTTCGGTACCACAGGTATCGGGTTCGAATCCCGGCTTTGCCATGGGTGTTTGTAGTGGTTCGGAAACCCACTTTAAACCGTAGGTCCCGGTCCTAATAGGATCGTAGAGCGCTGCGGAGGCATTGTTACTCCGCGTCCGTGGCTTACCATCAAGTTACACGCGCCCCCTTGGTAATGCAAAGTGAGTAACATCGGTGCAGCCCTCATGGCGAAGATCACGGTCTATTTGCCAGCTGCATTAGAAGAAAAAAAAAAAAAAAAAACATTTAAATGCGTATTCTTGACGTCCTTTTTTTTTTTGGCGCACATTTAAATGGCAATTTTTTGCAAATTGTTAAATTTTGTTTTGCGTCTATGGAAATCTCATTTGCCAAAAATCTTCAAAAGTAAAGGTATGCTACAGATATTTTAACGTGCAGAAATTCCTGATATTAGTAGTATAACAAAAATCATTTTTAATTTTGCATTGCCTTGGCGTCGTTGCCTTGTTTGCCGTCAACCGCCAATCTTGCACGAAGAAAATCAAAATAAATAAATTAATGAAAACCTTAGATTCAGAACCTTTTGTTTTTACGGGGTAGAGTTGTTAGCCCTACGGTCTACAGTCATATGAGACTTATTCATATTAGAAGCTCTACAGTCAAATTAGAATCCACTTTAAACCGTAGGTTCCGGTCTAACCTACGGTTTAAAGTGGATTCCGAACAATTGCAAACATCCATGGCACCACCGGGTCTCGAACCCCGAATTAGAAATAATGCTTCAAATTTTCTTATCCCTAAGTCATATTTTCATTATCATTATCATCATCATCATCATCCTCAGTGACGCAACAGCCCCATGGCGGGACAAGGTCGTTTGACTGCTGGCAGATTTCTGGACAGAAGATGTTTTGTTTTTATGGGGTAGGGTTGTCAGCCCTACGGTCTACAGTCATATGAGACTTATTCATATTAGAAGCTCTACAGTCATATTAGAATCCACTTTAAACCGTAGGTTCCGGTCTAACCTACGGTTTAAAGTGGATTCCGAACCATTGCAAACATCCATGGCACCGCCGGGTCTCGAACCCGAAACCTGTAGTATCGAGCGCCAGTCACTCGGCCATCAGGCCCACAGAAAATACATTTTGTACCCACCACATCTCGAACCTGGGAAGTTCCGTGGGTTAGGCGGATGTGATAACCACTACACCTTCATTATCTTTAGAAAAATAATTATTTGTCAATAGAAGAAGAATAGATTTAACTGCGACATACGAAGAAAAAAAAAAAGAGTAGAGAGATAAATTAGAGAAAAAATTATTTCATACGAAAATTTAGATGCAAAAACAATTGAATAAAAAAATAAACGATAAAAATCTAATGCAGATCAATTCTATTCTTTCATGATTACAGAGGAAAATCATCATTACTTTCCAACTTTATAAAAAAAAGCAGGCCTTCATTCTCTTATGCTGGAATTGTTTGCAGGCAAAAATTCTGCTAAAATACAACCTTTTCCTTACATCTAAAAAAATAAAATAAATAAAAAACTCAACCCTTTAATATTGATTTCAAAACAGTCTAATGCATGAAGGCCATCCGACCACTAAATTTCATCAAAATCTAAAGAGTATATAATTTTACGATTTTTGAATCAGCAAACATATCTTCTTATTTTCCTGAGCTGTTCACACTTTGCTTCAATGCATTTAATCAAATTGTGTAAAATTACTTTTTTTTTTTTTTTTTTTTTTTTTTTTGCCATTTAAATAATTTTCTAACAATTTGGATTATTTTAATTATTGGATTCAAACTTTTTTTTATAAAGGTTTTTGCTTTATTTAATAACTTCCAACGGTTGAACAACGTCATCGACTTCTGCACAAAAAGATTATAAATAAGCAATATGTGCAATCTGTACAGAGTGTCTGAAACAGAAATTTTCTGTTTCGTCTAAGCATTTTTTTTGTAAAATTCCTAGATTACCGGATAATTCTGATGAGACCAAAGAGGGAGGTTTCCTATTTATTCTCACACCCTATCTATCCATCTTAAATGTGCATCGGAGAATCCTCATACTAAGCATTCTGTGCGTGAAAAATTATCAAACTCAACATCAGCATGAAATTACTTTAAACGCAAAGATAAGCTCAAGTGTGTTTGACAATCAGAGTGCAGAACAATGCTGCATTAGATAATGGAAGCCATTCTTGTGATATCGCGTCTGATATCATAAGAATGTGTAATTCAAATCAATAAGAAAAGTTATTTATATATACTTTATAAGCTACTTTAATTTCCCTTTAAGTCTATCGTTTATACTAATCTCGTTCATGATCCGGCAGTTCCTACCGCCTAGCGTTAAATAAGGACGTGGGTGGATTCAATTCTCTGCAGTGGAATACGCCACACTGTCGCAGAATACTTCATTGACTGCTTGGTTAGGGGTTTACTATTGCTTATAATGCAAGACGCAAATGGATGTTAGAAACGAAGGTCCTCTCACAATGCATTTTCTCTATCTCTATATTTATGTCATAGAAAACAACATTACTTCTCTCTTTCTCTACGACCTAGAAACTATTACTCTCTCTCTCTACGTAATAAAAAACGTTACTCTCTACGTACTATAAGACGACATTACTCTCTCTCTACGTCCTAGAAAACATTTCTCTCTCTACGTCCTAGAAAACATTACTCTCTCTCTCTACGTCCTAGAAAACATTACTCTCTCTCTACGTCCTAGAAAACATTACTCTCTCTCTACGTCCTAGAAAACATTACTCTCTCTCTCTACGTCCTAGAAAACATTACTCTCTCTCTCTCTACGTCCTAGAAAACATTACTCTCTCTCTCTCTACGTCCTAGAAAACATTATCTCTCTCTCTACGTCCTAGAAAACATTTCTCTCTCTCTACGTCCTAGAAAACATTTCTCTCTCTCTACGTCCTAGAAAACATTTCTTTCTCTACGTCCTAGAAAACAGTACTCTCTCTCTACGTCCTAGAAAACATTACTCTCTCTACGTACTAGAAAACATTACTCTCTCTACGTACTAGAAAACATTACTCTCTCTACGACCTAGAAAACATTTCTCTCTCTACGTCCTAGAAAACGTTACTCTCTCTCTACGTCCTAGAAAACGTTACTCTCTCTCTACGTCCTAGAAAACGTTACTCTCTCTACGTCCTAGAAAACGTTACTCTCTCTCTACGTCCTAGAAAACATTACTCTCTCTACGTCCTAGAAAACATTACTCTCTCTCTACGTCCTAGAAAACATTTCTCTCTCTCTCTACGTCCTAGAAAACGTTACTCTCTCTCTACGTCCTAGAAAACGTTACTCTCTCTCTACATCCTAGAAAACGTTACTCTCTCTCTACATCCTAGAAAACGTTACTCTCTCTCTCTACGTCCTAGAAAACGTTACTCCTCTCTATATCCTAGAAAACGTTACTCCCTCTCTCTATGTCCTAGAAAACGTTTCTCTCTTTCTCTACGTCCTAGAAAACGTTACTCCCTCTACGTCCTAGAAAACGTTACTGTCTCTCTCTACGACCTAGAAAACATTACTCTCTCTCTACCTCATAGAAAACAACCTTACTCTCTCTCTCTACGTCATAGAAAACAACCTTACTCTCTCTCTACATTATTTAAAGGATGCAGAATCTTTTAGAGAATTTGGGCTGTACCATTTAAATTAATTGTTACTTAAGTTAATTGTCACTGAGGAACATTGTTGATCTACAGAAGTTGCGTATCCATTTATAAATTAGTCAACAAGTTTAGAATATTGTTAGGTCAGACATGTGGAAGTGCAACCATTTTGTAAAATAATGATAATAAAAAAAGGCAATTTAATCTTATAAAATTTGTTAGACATTTTCAGCGCTGAGGGATCAAAAAAAGCCTGAAATTCAGCAACAAGAGAATAGCAGATCAAATGAATTTTGAAATGAGTCAAAATTTTAAGTGAAATAAATAAAAAAAATGAAAGAAGAAATTATTAAAAAAATGTTTTACGCAACAAGAAGACACTAAGTCACAAGTATATAAATATGTAGCATTTTCAGCCGAGAAAAAAATGGGCACAACGCACTCGCACACACGAGAATAATTCCTGCAAGGCGACACGCTATCAGTTGACAATGACGACACGTGACATCTCCCTAAAGACATTTATCAGCTGCCCATTATCGTGGCATAAAGAGTGTTGAGAGAAAAAACAAATCTTCCGTCGCAAGCTCGCTTATCTCTCAGGGTCTGCCGGCAAGACAATGAAATTTCATTGTTTGTAAAGCCATTTCATTGAATTCCGAAACTATGTAATTACTACATTTGTTAGAAAGTGAAGTAAAATACAAGAATTTCAGGAAGAAAGCTATACATTCCAAGATCTGTGTCATCTTCAAAATTTTGTCAATCAGTTAACATTGAAAATTTTTTTACATTTATAACAGAATTTTTCTCACGTCTTTTTCTTTCAAACAATTTAAATTATTCAGTTAAAATATATATTTTTAAAATCTTAACCATTTGAGATGTATTAAGGAAATTAATCTTACGGAGATTTTTTTTTTTCCGAACTAGGTGAGCTGATGCCCGATTTATGGCTCAGTGGCAACGTGCGCCGCTGGTAAGTATTAGGGCTGAGGCTCAATCCGCCGGCGGCTTCATTGTAGACACTGGTTCAAAAAAAGAGGAGACTCAATGGCGTTTGTGATGTTCAGCCTTTTGCCTCGTGAGGCGGACTACCTGGTGGGTAGTTTTCCAGGCCTTCTCCCATACGATATGCAAATGCAGGGTACGTTCCCCCAAAAGTCCTCTTGAAAGGCACTGCCCTCCTTCTTCAGCGACTCGGAGCGAAGTCAGACTTCTACCTACGGGTGCTCCATCAAAAACAGAGGCTGCCCTCTCTTCCCTCCTTCCATGAGGGATATGACAAGAACAGATGATCTGATTTCGACGATGTTCTTCCTTTTGGATTCCAGAAGAAATGGGTGAACATTCCAGATGTCCTAAAGGAGTTTTCGTTTAAAATTATAGTTGGAAAATATGAAGGGATGCATCTGACTTACTGGCACACCCTCGATAACACTGAATCTGCTAAATATCAAGATTTGTTCTATTTTAACTAAAAATAATTTTAACCAATTAGCACTGAAAACCTCTACAGCAAGAAAATATTTGAGTGTTCAATTTTCTTTCCTCAAATAATTTTGAATCACTAAATGGAATCCTATCACCCTGATGGCCAATTGGCTAACGCTCTGGCCCTTGGTACCACAAGCTTCAGGTTCAAATCCACGTTAAACTGTAGGCCCGGTCTAATTAGCCTAGACTGTGCAAAAAATGACCGTAGAGCAACAAACCAAACAAACGGAATCCTAATTTTTATCAAGATTTCGAAGAATGATTTGTAAAACCGACGATAAACGTTTTTAATACATACATTTTCATTCATTTAATAAGTACTTTCAAAAAGAAAAATGTAAATATTTTAAGATAAAAGTAAAATGCTTTATTTATTAAATTTTGGTAATATATTGTAAAGAATTAAATAATGTAATTAGGACAGTAGAATTTGCAAAATAAAACTATGTTTTACAAACAACCTAATTAAAAAATACATACATACATATTTTTTTTGCAATCGAAATCAAAATGATATCACAGAAGTTTCTTTAAAAATGAAACGATTCCTACGACATAAAGCATTATTAAATAAAACATCGAAAATTGCGGGGTTTTTTTTTTTCCCCCCCAAAAAAAGGGGAAAAAAAAAAAAAAAAAAAAAAAAGAAACTGCTCTTGATAAACCAAAAATAAACTATTCTCAAGTCGTAAACCTGAATACCAAAAACAGCAATAAAACTGTTCTAACTGCTTTTTACGTATACCTTTGTCAAATATGTACAGAAGTGTTATCTAGTTGCCACATAAAAATATACATTTCTTTTTCGACTTCTACTGTTTCATTTCCAATTTCAACAGCAAAGAGAAAAATGTATTGGCTAAAATACAATCTACATTGTTGCATACTGAAAAATATGTTGAAAGAATCTATACATAATTAATAAATAGAATAAAGAATTTACATATTACCACCCCCACAATAACAATTAACAGTCGAAAATAATTTGATACTGTTAAAATGCAAGTACCATTCCCATTTTAATACACATACAGAAATACATTTTAACTATGTATACGTATTTTATAATAAATTGAATAGAATAAATAAATAGACCGCAAAGTATAGAAAACTGGCAAACAGCCAAGTCGGGCGGATTCAAACACATTGGTGTAATAGAGAGGAAAGATTATTTCGGAGGTGATTATTACAATAAAAATAATTCTAACTTTTAGTAATTAAAATTTAAATAGCATAAAAAAAAAAGATATTTAGAGGAGAATTCTTTCACTAAAAGAAAAATTAGATAACAAAAATTCCACAATAATTAACTTTTTCCTTTCAAAAGTGCTTTGCGCCGAGTACATCTGACTAGCATCCCTAGCAAGAAAACGATTTGCCCATTTCCGCTTTTAAACCGGATGTTTACTTTTCCACTGAATAGCTGGTAGAAAAGTATAAAAAAAATAATAATTTCTAATTTATTTTTAAATAACTATTAATATAATAAGTATTGTATTAATGTAGTAATGCATTTTAATATGTTTGATATTTATAACTGAAACATTAAAATACCGATAAGAAAAAATATCTGAAATACTTTACTACAAAATCCAAAATGTATTATTTACGTACCTTTTTGGATGAAATAAACCTTTTACAATTTTTGCTATAATACCATAAATCCATAATATTTTTAAATTCAGATTTAATATATATATTTAACTGCTTGATTTTTTTAAGGTACAAGTTAAAAATTTTTGAAAAAAAAAATAAAAACTAATTTTCACGGCTTATTAATAACCTTATTTTTGGAAAATAAATTGTATAAAATCATCTTTAAAAAAATTAAAAATTTATTATAATTCCAGAAAAATTTCTTTATGGTAACTTTAAGTGGGAAAAATGAGGAAAAGATTTTTATATGCCAAAAGGCTTTAAAAACAGTTAAAAACAAATTACATGTTCTAAGGATAAAAATTTAAAAAGCTAAAAGCATCACACTAAAAGCCCGTGTGATCAGGACAAGTTTTCTGTGATCTGCCAGTAAATAGTACACACATCACCATTCTGTTGCAAGTCCAGTACCGATCCAACAAACAGATGGACTTTGTTCGTTTTCTCCGTCTTACATAAACACATATAACAGAGTTCATCAAATAAGAGAACATAAAATTATATACACTGAAGTGACAAAAGTCATGGGATACCTCTTAATATCGTGTCGGCCCTCCTTTCGCCCGGCGAAGTGCAGCAACTCGACGTGGCATGGACTCAACAAGTCGTTGGAAGTCTTCTGCAGGAATATTGAGCCATGCTGTCTCGATAGACGTCCATAATTGTGAAAGCGTTGATGGTGCAGGATTTTGGGCACGAACAGACCTCTCGATGATGTCCCATAAATGCTCGATGGGATTCATGTCGGGCGATCTAGGTGGCCAGATCATTCGTTGGAATTGTCCAGAATGTTCTTCAAACCAATCGCGAACAGTTGTGGCCCAGTGACATGGCGCATTGTCATCCATAAAAATCCCATCGTTGTTTGGGTACATGAAGTCCATGAATGGCTGCAAGTGATCTCCAAGTAGCTGAACATAAGCATTTCCAGTCAATGTTCGGTCCAGTCGCACCAGAGGACCAAGTCCATGCCATGAAAAAACAGCCCACACCATTACGGAGCCACCACCAGCTTGAACAGTGCCTTGCTGACAGTTTGGGTCCATGGCTTCGTGGGGTCTGCGCCACACTCGAACCCTACCATCAGCTCTTACCAACTGAAATCGTGACTCATCGGACCAGGCCACGGTTTTCCATTCATCTAGGGACCAACCGATATGCTCACGTGCCCACGAGAGTCGCTGCAAGCGATGTCGTTCTGTCAGTAAAGGCACTCGAGTCGGTCTTCTGCTGGAATAGCCCAAGAAAGCCAAATTTCTCCGCACAGTTCTAACAGACAAGTCCCTTGTACGTCCCACATTGATTTCTGCGGTTATTTGACGCAGTGTTGCTTGTCTGTTAGAATTTACGACTCTTTGCAGACGTCGCCGGTCTCGGTCGTTAAGTGCAGGCGGTCGACCACTGCGCTGTCCATGGTGGGATGTTATGCCTGAAATTTCATACTCTCGGCACCCTCTTGACACAGTGGATCTGGGAATGTTGAATTCCCTAACGATTTCCGAAATGGCATGGCCCATGCGTCTAGCTCCAACTAACATTCCGCGTTCAAAGTCTGTTAATTCCCGTCGTGCGGTCATCATCACGTCAAAACCTCTTCACATGAATAACTTGAACAGAAATGAAAGCTCTGCGAAAGCACTGCGCATTTATACCTGTTCTACGCGATGCTACTGCCATCTGAAAATTTGCATATTGCTATCCCATGACTTTTGTCCCTTCAGTGTACACTCAAGAGCCAAAACATTATAACCACCTGACAATAACGAGTTGGCCCACCTTTAGCGCGCAACACAGCTTCAACCCGCTTTGGCATGGATTAATACCACCACTTAATACCACTTCCATCTGATCACGTGCCTTCCACGTCATCCAGACGAGTTCATTGCAAAATGTAGGGGTGGTCATAATGTTTTGGCTCTTGAGCGTATGTTTTAGCATTGCTCGTTATTACGACCGCAAAGAATTTAAGCCAAATCTACTTTAAATATGATAACCTTGCATGCCTTTGGTTAATTTTATGAAAATCTATATTTTCCAATGTAATTTTTTTTAAAATTAAAATAAATTATTGCAATTAAAATTGTATATTGTATAAAATTATTGCAATTAAAATTGTATACCTTTTCGAAATACTAAAAGGCATAACTTACGGTTAGGAAAAAAAAAATTAGTTCATCCCTTTTCAATTTTACGAAAAAAAAAAAAATTAAAAATTTTATATACGTATGTCCCTCTATCCCTCTTGTCCGTTACTAACAATAAACCCGTTAGAAGAAAAAAGAAAAAATCCAGGTTAGAATAACGATTTAATCGATAGACCCCTTTGTACAGAAACGGGGAATGTAGGGTTAGTACGCGAGCTGCCCTCACACCTGAAAAGTACTCACGGGAATTCTGCCCCCTAGAGCAGTTGCTGGAAGGGGAAGGGGAATGAGTCACTCTTCAAGAATGTGGCCATTGTTGGGCACTTCCAAACCTGCCATACTATCTAACCTGCGATAGTGACAATGCTATGAAGTTTTTCAATCTATAGTAAAGTTTGCATAGAGTAGCAAAAGGCCAAGTTATACATACCTTTTACAATTTTATATGACCCTTCTCTAGAGAAAATAGAATAATTGCTTATTTAAAAAAGAAAAGACTATTTGCTTGAAACTATCTAACCTGTGATAGTGACCATGCTACGAAGTTTTTTCATTGTTACTAGAACCTTTAGTAAAGTTTGCATAGAGTAGCAAAAGGCCAAGCTATCCACACCTTTTACAATTTTATATCACCTTTCTCTAGAGAAAATAGAATAACTGCTTATTTTGAAAAAAAAAAAAGAGTATTTATTTGAAACTCTATAACCTGTAATAGTGACAATGCGAAATTTTTCGACTGTAATCAGAATCTTTAGTAAAGTTTGCATCGAGTTGCAAAAGATTAAGTTATATAGAGAGAAAATAGAATAATTATTTATTTTGAAGGGAAAGAAAAAAAAAGAGTATTTACTTGAAACTATCTAACCTGCGATACTGATAGTAAGTTTGCCAACTGTTATAAGAACCTTAAGTTTGCATTGAGTAGCAAAAGGTTAAATTATATATACCTTTTACAATTTTATATGACCTTTCTCTAGAGAAAACAGAATAAATGCTTATTTTGAAAAAAAGAATATTTACTTAAAACTATCCGAATCTGTGACAGTCAAAGCGTTATGAACTTTTTCCACTGTTACAGGAACCTTTAGTAAAGTTTGCATCGAGCAGCAAAAGCCCAAGTTATATATACCTTATACAATTTTAATTACCTTTCTCTAGAGAAAACAGAATCAGAATAATTGCTTATTTTGAAAAAAAGAGTATTTACTTGAAATACGTTAATGTTGTAATAAATGAACGTAGGCTTAACTAGAAAACTTTTATTCAATGACGAATATTATAACTAAACTAAAATAATGAATTTATGAATAATAAAAAAATGATGCATTATTTTCCAATCAAGAATTATTTTGATTCACAAGAATCTGCTCATTAATGCATCTTAATTTTTAGATTATATATATTGTTCTCTTACAATAGCTGTAATTTAATCACACTAACACAATAAAAAACCAAAGGTTTAAAACGTAACTATCACTTTATTTACACGACAGTCACAGCCACTCGCAGCCGTGCTGTTCACACTTGCCTCTCTAGCATTACTCTGACTCAGACTTATGCATTCGCAGGCGCATGTGTACACACACACTTTTTTCGCCGCTACGGGTATCCTTGCGCGTCGATGCGAACATTATATAATACATATATATATATACCCTTATAGTTCTTCTCATATCTATGGTTTTATTCTTATAGTTCTAACAATATCTATAGTTATATTCTTATAGTTCTACTCATATCTATAATTTTTTTCATATCTGTAGTAAAATTTTGAATATCTCAATGTATGAATAAATGGATCTTCAAATAAAACAGACTTTAGCATATTCAATCATCATTTATATTACATGTCCATACATTATCGTATGCTTAAAAAAATTCTTAACTTAAAATTAGTTAGACAATGTCCATAACTATATATTCAAATCTTAATCAATTAAACGGTAATCATTTTTAAGTTCTGAAGTGAAGATTCTTTTTAAGATTTGGCAACATGTTAAGTTTACTTATTTTCATTGGTAGAACAGCAAATGCATGAAGTTTTTCTGTGACAAATTAATATTTTGTTCTTATAACTTTAATATACAATGAAAGTAGTAATTTTATCCTGTTTTTTTTTACTTCTTGATGATTGATAACAGATTATTAAATTAGGAAAATAAGATTTTTTTAATAATTTAATTTTTTTTGCAAAATAAAGAATAAGTATACAGTAATTTCTTGTTCAACAATTTCTTAAAGTCCTTATAAAATATTTATAAGTTCTCTCTTTGATATCAAAATCGTCTATTTCGGTGGTTCACCTAATTTACTAATAAGGTTGAGTCAAGGTTAAAAAAAAAAAATTTCCCCTTTTTTTAAATAGTTATTCATAATAATCAGACATTTCAAATATGCCAAGAAATAATGAATAATTTTGAAGAAAGTTCTTTGGTTTATAACTAATGTTTCTTTTTTTATGAAATTCTAGAAATAAGTGTGGGTATATATAAAAAAATTCGAATATTTTGATTTTTCCATTATTTGAATGAAAAGAAAGTTTTTTTAACCTTCCAAATAATTACTAAATTTTTGGATTATAATTCCATATATTTTTTAACCTTCAAAATAATGAGATACAAACAATCGTTAGTTTCAGTTATTTTTTTTATTAAAGCAATTTCAGCACAATTATAATAATTTAACTTTATATTATTATTAAAGAATTTAAATTTTTGTTAGGGAAATTCTTATTAGAGAAAAAAAATATATTTTTTTTCTTTTTATTGTTATTGCTTGTTTAAATTTTATTTTTGATTACATTATTGCAATACGATATCAAATAATATCAGAAGTTAATAACTAATTTACAAAGACTTTGTAAGTAATTATATATATCTAAAAATGCCTCTAACTAATATCTCTAATGGGATTACTATAACTGAAATAATGTAAGAGAAAAAAAAAAAAACCAAGTTTGACACAAAAACATTTATGATGAATGTTGTTCCGTAAGACAGACGTTTGGCGACGAAGTTTCTCTTCACTAAGCACTTATGATTCACTTAATAAAATCGCAACCGACTTTAATTCATATATAAATGCTTTTAATGTATTGTGTCTAATCCTTAATGCCATGCAGTGCTGGACGAATATCCCATGAATAATCAACAGATTGTGTTATGATGGAACACACGTTGGTAGAAGTCTGAGTTGGCTCCGTATCACTGAAAATGGGCAGTGCCTTCCGGGAGGACTTTTAGGTGGGAACTACCCTGCATGTGCGGAGCGTATGGGGGAAAAAACTCCGGAAAAACTCCACCAGGTAGTCCTACACACGACGCAAGACGCTGAACATCACAAACGCCATCAATTTGGTTTGGGTTTTCGCACTACGGTCATTTTGTGCACACTTTAGGCTAATGACACTGGAACCTATGGCTTAAAGTAGATTCCGTACCACTCACAAACATCTATGCCACAGCCAGGATTCGAACCTGAAGCCTGTAGTACCAAAGCTCAGAGTGCCAGCCAATTGGCCATCAGGCCGCCAAACGCCACCAAATCTTCTCGTTTTTTTAAATAGTGCCTACAACAAAGCCGCCAGCGGATGGAACCTCAGCCTTAATGCTCATGAGCGATGCATGTTGCCCTTGAGCCAATAGTCGGGCATGATTTTTATAAATTTTAATTATTATTATTTGAACTTTTAAAATGTCGGGCCTGAATTGCCGAGTGGCTAGCGCTCTGGCGCTCGGTACCACAGGTTTCGGGTTCGAGTCCCGGCGGTGCCATAGATGTGTGCAGTGGTTCGGAATCACTTTAAACCATAGGTCCCGGTCTAACAGGATCGTAGAGCGTTGCGAGGGCATTGTTACTCCGCTTCCGTGGCTTATCTTCAAGTCACATGCGCCCCCTGGGTAGTGCAAAGTGAGTAACGCCTGTGCAGCGCTTGCCTTAAGGCATTCAAGACAGTTGTCTAAGTGTTTGCCAGCTGCATTAGAAAAAAAAAACTTGCGGTGCTTGCACTAGGTGTACTTATATAATATGATTCAAAGTCCATACATGCATGATTTTATTAATAATTTAAAGCACAAATGCTCAACCCATGCGCTTTAATTCAACTCGTGTCTTATAAATGGAATCACAGTAAATGTTCAAAGTGCGAGTCATTGTTCTGTTTACATAAATTAACTCGATGACACATTTTAACACCAACAACAGCAGTGTCTTATTGTCAATTTCTGCACATATTTCAGATTGTATGAAATTTGAGTTACTTCACTATGCGTTCACATATTTCGTACCGGCCGGATAATCTTCACAATAGTTTTTTTTTTTTTCTAATGCAGCTGGCAAACACTCAGACAACTGCCTTGAATGCCTTAAGGCAAGCGCTGCACAGGCGTTACTCACTTTGCACTACCCAGGGGGCGCATGTGACTTGAAGATAAGCCACGGAAGCTGAGTAACAATGCCCTCGCAACGCTCTACGATCCTGTTAGACCGGGACCTATGGTTTAAAGTGATTCCGAACCACTGCACACATCCATGGCACCGCCGGGATTCGAACCCGAAACCGGTGGTACCGAGCGCCAGAGCGACAGCCACTCGGCCATTCAGGCCCTCTTTTCAATAGTTTTCTGGAAGATACGAGCAAGCATAACAATTTCTACAAACGCTTTTTAAACTTCAGGATCGCCAATTTCGACGCCGGTCCATTGCAGTACTAATTTTTTTTTAAATTCTTCATTTAATTTTGAATCGGATTGGTTTATTTCTCGTCGTGAATTTCTTTTCAAACTTCTAATTGTGAATTAATTTAATTAACAGAAGTTGTGTAATATAATGTGCAACGATGAAACTCCTTTTCATTTTATGATCAGTGACAGGACGGAAAATGTAAATTTTTTTTTTATTACCATGTTAGCAGAAAAATGCATGATATGCAAAGCAGAAAAATGCAAATAAAATTAATGCCTGTTGGATATGCAGATTTATATGTAGAACATGAATTGAACAATATGTTCATCAGTAATATACAAGAATGCGCTTTCATTTTCTAAAAGTTATAGACAAATTCATGATTATGTAGATTTTCTAGCGTTCTGGAGCTTCGTGCCACAGGTTTCGAGTTCGAGTCCCGGCTGTGCCATGAATGTTTGTAGTGATTCGTATACCACTTTAAACCGTAGGTCCCGGTCTAATATGACAGTAGAGCTTCCGGCGTAGGGCTGACAACCCTTCCTCGTATAAAGAAAAACCATCTCATATCTCGAAATCTGCCAGTAGACAGACGGCCTTGGCCCACTACATGTCGTGGAGTTACGTAGAGCGACAAACCAACCCTATAAATCAACATTTTTTTGTGTGCACATTTTAGGCTAATTAGATCGGGACCTACAGTTTAACGATTCCAAACCACTAATACCGCCGTACATCCACGCCACCGGCGGGATTCGAACCTGAAACCTGTGGTACCAAAAGCCAAAGATACAATAGTAAATGATTATCATAAATACAATTGAGTCCACTGAAAAACTTACACGTGACCGCTTTATCGCCATGTAAAATACTGTGCGATTCTCCAATAATCTAACATGCCTGGCTGGTTATCCACCATTAAATTTCCTCTCAAAACGAGTTTTTACCGCATTTATTTTCCTTCTAAATTACTTGTAAATATTAATAAATGGAAAGGAGAACAATAAACAATAGGAGAAGGAAAACAAAAACAATAAGAGATAAGGAGTCCAATTCTGACTATTTAGATGCTACTAGTATACAACCAATTTATAAGCTTTTGTATTTCATATTTATCAATAATATTTCCGAAATGCAAGTATCCAAGAACTATTGGACCCATTATAACACTATGTAAAAATTAGAATAGACCGAATCAAAATGTCTTCATTAAATTAAAAAGGCCAACTACAAATATTTTATACGTTTTAGTATAAAATGCCTTATTGTTCAAAGTACATCCAAACGATACTCGATTTTATACTGTGCACTGACAAGTATCTGAAGAGTTAAGAATCAATTATAGCTGAGATACGCGGCTTCAATTATTGTAAATAAGGACAAAGCATGTGATAAACACAATCTTTCCCATAATCTTCCACGTAAAAAAAAAATTCAATGAAATTAGATAATGAAAAGATAAAAATTGTGGCTGGTTAGATTTTATTGTGATGTAAAAATCCTTTTTATCGATATTTCTCAAATATTGGAAATACCGGGTGCCTAAATTACTCACACAATTCATCATCATCAGTGGCGCAACAGCCCCATGGTGAACCAAGGCCGTCTGCTAGCTAGTAGATTTCTATGTAGTTGTTTTCTTTTTTACAGGTTAAGGCTGTCAGTCCTACGTACAACGATCTACAGTCATATCAGACCGGGACCGACGGTTTAAAGTGGAATCAGAACCGATACAAACATCCATGGCACCGCCGAGACTCGAATCCGAACCTGTGGCAGCGAACGCCAGAGCGCTAGTCACTCGATCATCATGCCCCACTTACACATTACAGAATCAAGTAAAAATAATGAAAAAAGTCTAGGAAAAAAGTTCGTAATATATTAAAAATTAAATTTTCTAATGAAACTACAAAAGTGTATAAATTTTGATATGAAGTCCCTTAGTCTTCGTTGTGGATTCGTGCACTACCCAATTTCATACTATACATAGACAAGCATTTGAGAATTCAATTGACAAGCACATCAGAATTCTGCAGCTATATTTTAAATAAATAAATCATTTCTTTTATTCTTTTCTACTCATACGTTGCACATATATACAAACAAACATACACTTAGTCACAAAAGTAAGTATGCAGAGTGTATGTGATGATGTCCTATGAAAAAAAACCGACCTACAATATTAGAGTTTTCAAATTAACGATTTATTTCGATTACAGCAAAATCGAGCTTAATAAAATGAAAAGTAGTTAAATTTGGTGAGCTAATCGTCGGATTTTTTTTCATATTTCCAACAATAATTCGCCTTTCTCGATCCGTCAAAATGGGCGGTCGTCCTGTTCTTGGCTTGTTTAGAGTATTTCCCTCAGCCTGGAACTTTTCTATGATTTTTTGTTGCAGGACTTTTGCCTATGATTTTAGCGATTTGTCTTTGGGACTTGCTTTCCTTATAGAGCTTTATTATTGCGTCCTTTAGATCTTTTGATAATTCTTTTCCACGTGGAGCCATTGGTGAATTGTTGATGTACTTAAAGCTCAAACTTACAAGCTTTGTAGCAGAACTTCTAAACTTATCACTGAAATACGAAAAATCACTCGAGGAGTTTCATTCAGCCTATTTAAAAGTCAAAAATTCAGAGTGCATATATACTTTTGTGATTTAAATTTCTAGTGGTAGTTAAACTTACTCTTAAAGGTTTTTAAAATATAATGATTTGGTTTATTTTTCATTACTTTATGACTTGAATCAGAAGCTATAAACAACACTCTCCAAAATAATAATGAGAACTAGAGCTTTTTCACTTAAGCTATGAGTTGCATACTTACTTTTGTGACTAAGTGTATGTATATAAAGGGACTTGCTAATGCAAGATATTTTAAAAAGCGGAAACTTTCAATTTTGACGCACAACCTTCTTTCATTAATACACAAACGGATGCAAGACTGTTACTGCTGTTTACGGATATTTATTAATAAATAATTAAGACTAACACATGTAATAATAAATATAATAATAATAAATGATAAAATAGTTACGACTAATATATATATTAGACGTAACTATTTTGGCAAAATAAGAGTGGTGATAACAATCATGCAGTTGAACAATATTTATGATTAAAACTAGAATCACGTTACAATCTGAGTGTCAGAAAAGCGTACAATTAGATATCAAGGTTAAATGTTCACCAGTAAAAAGAAAGTTAAATTTACAAAATCATAAGACACACAGTTCCATTTATCTAAATCAGAGAAGCACTCAAAGTGTCCCCAAGAATTGTGAGGTACAATTCATTCTAGAAAAAGAAAGAGTGGCGCACATTATCGAAGACTCCTGGTGTCCATTTAATTTGCCCGCTGTAACAACAGTTCATGTGGCATATGCATGGTTCGTAGGTATCTAATAAACCAAAGGTTTCACGTGCTACGGTAATAATCTGAAGCATTGAAGATGCAATGCTTTAAAGAACAGCGTTTACTTCGACTGGTTTTCTATGGAACTTTGATAGGCCAATCAGATACAATTTTTGATGCTGCT
Organism: Caerostris darwini; assembly: GCA_021605075.1. Classification (NCBI taxonomy): domain Eukaryota; kingdom Metazoa; phylum Arthropoda; class Arachnida; order Araneae; family Araneidae; genus Caerostris; species Caerostris darwini. The sequence continues at coordinate 538,110 of BPLQ01009717.1, read as the reverse complement.
TCTTTTTAGCGAAAACTTTCATGTGTTAAATCTTTGATGAACCATTTTTCTGTTGGGCCAAAAATTCGCTAACTTTTATGAAAAATTGATAAAACCCACTCTTTTATAGCAATGAATTTGCAGCCGTAAATTATTTCTTTATTTGGATGCTATGGACTGAAAAGTAAAAATCAAATATTTCTTAATAGCTTTTTTTTAAATAATTTATTTCTTTAACTTAATTTAACCAAATATTTCTTAACACTTTCTCATATACAGTTAAAGAAAAATAATTGTTAACAATAAACCTATCGTTAACAATGTCTAATTATTTTTAGATAGATGTCTAATTATTTTATGCAAGAAATTAAATATTATTAATTTTGAGTTTTTGAAAAACACTCTGCTATTCATATATTGTTATTATAAAATAAATTAAATAAAACGTCAAAACTTCTATTATATTTAATGGTGGAAAAAGTTCAAGGAAGACAGCATTTTATCTAGCTAAGGAGGAAGGGGCTGTAGCGGTGAAAAGTTTGGGGGAAAATTTGGTATAATGGGAAAAATGCTTCTGAAGAATGAAGTTTGAGTTTGAATGAAATGAAGTTTTATATCCTTAAAAATAAATTAAAAAATAAATAAAAAATAAAGTTTCATCCACGTTCTAATTATTTAAAAAAGAAAAAAAATAATAAAGACTTTTTTTATATCGATAATATTTAATTTAAAATAACACGTATTCTAGTCGTCAAATGTCGAGAGTATTTCTTAAATATCTATTAAAAGATTTGAAAAAAATTATTTTATCTGAACGAAATTTTAATAACTGAATATTTGTACAAGCGAATATGATACAAAATGGCTTCATAATTAATAAAAGAATTCGCCATGTGGAATGAATGATGATATTAAACAGATATTCATCATCACTTAATATACCACAATTGCACAAATGGGTTTCTCAAGTCATCATCGCCTGAAACTTCAGTGAAATATGCCCTTCACATACCTTCAAGGTCAAAAATTCCAAGGGTATGTATGACACCAGGGTAAAACATCCTGAAGATAGAAAACCCTAAGCTTATCTAGTAGAAGGGTTACATCTTATCCTTGACGAACTTGTAAATTTCCCTGTCGCAACACTTTTTTGAGAAACAAATTACAATTTGCAAAAACAAGTTATTACTTCGTAAACAACTATTTTAAAATGTGAAAGATGCATGTCAGAAATATTTACATTAATAATTAGAATATAATACCATAAATCTGTTTTAAGTAGAAGCATTAGAAGTCGACATTATTACATTTTACTATATTTTTCCCTCATTCTGAATTCTAAGATGTATTCTTCAAGATCTTAATCGAAATATCGAACCTTAATCATCATCTTAATCGAAACATTAATAACTTAATGATTTATAAATTCAACTTATATTTCTGAGAATAATCTTAAAAAAAATTTCTCAGAAGTATAAGTTGAATTTAAATAATAATCTTAAAAGAATATTCTCAGAAGTATAAGTTGAATTTATAAGTCAGAAATTTTGCATATACATAATTTTTTTCAGTCTTTATATTGTATAAGATTTCAAAAAGAACAACTGTATACTTTACAAATTCTAAATTACAATAACAAATCAGAAATTCCGTTAAGTGTATTTTACATCAATTTACATTTATATTTTGATGTTATTTTAGAGATTTTTGTCTTAATAATTGTGACAAAATTTGACATGCTTTATTAAAAAAAATTCTAGAAATCAGAATGTGAATTTTTTTTTAAAAAATTAATAATTTGGAGAATTAATAATTTTAATAAAATCGAAAATCAAAAGTTCTAAAAATCAATATGCGCATGCGTATTAGAATGGCGCCAAGATTGAAAACTTTTCAGTATCGCTTGCATGTTTATTTATATGCGGAGTTTACAAGGACTGAGTTCGCTACACACATTTAGTATAATAATTAAAATATAAAATTTATATACTTAAAGTTTTTCTTTCGGCTAAATTATATTTAATTAAAAAATAATTTCAAAAACATAAAAAAATTGTTGTTAATAAACATAGCAAAGAATGCATTGACTAAGAAACCTTTAAATGGGAAAGTATTCGATGTTTATATAGTGAATATTTTCATTTTGAAATTCATAGAGTGCCCGCAAAAACTTTTCCCATAGAAGAGCCATTTATATAAATTATTGGATTACAAAATTATTAAACAAATTTATAAACATTTGTTTTGAAACAATTTACCATGAACATATTTTTCATAACATTTAGATTTTGTTTATTTAGAATAAATTCCTTTTTAATACACGTAATTTTTTCTTAAATATAGGAGGGAAGAATGAATTTTACTCAAGAAAGTTTTCTAATAAGTACTATTGTCTAAAAATGTATTCTTCTTAGATCAGACAAGACCTAACATATAATTTGAATATCAAATAATATAACATAAAAGTTTGTTTAATCCTAAAATAAAAAAATACCAATCTTAAATTTCCACACACAGTGATCGGAATATCGAAAACATTTCATAAATATGCAATAATGTTATTTTATAAAATCTTAAAATAAAATTTGCACAAAATGATGCAAAAAACGCGTGATTGTATGAAGATCAATTAAGTTAAAATTGATTTGCTTATTAAAATTAAAATTGAATTATACAAATTAAAATAAAGCGTTCAAATAGAATTAAACAGGAATATAAGAATTAACAAAAACTATAATTAGAATTAATTAAAAATAAATAAAAGCTTGAAAAACAAAATTTTGAAAAAATTACGAAAAATCTTTCAATATACCTAAATTTGCTAGCAAATGTTTTCAAAAATATTATCAACTCTATTTAAGCATCAAATATATCTTTATGCAATATTTTACAATAATCTTTTGTTGTTTTTTCTTATTAATCGTTTTCATTTTCAAAACATTGCCATAAATATAATTACAATAAAAAATGTAAAATAAATTAATGCTGATAATTAATTAATGTTAATTAATGCCAATTAATTATCAAAATTTCGAGACAAATATTATTCAAACCTATAATATTCGATTTCAATCGCATACAGCAATCAAATACAAATAAGATTCCATGAAAAACCCATAAAATTGAAAAAAGATTTGAATAAAAAGAATTCATCAGAAGAATTTTAAAAAAATTGAAAACAAATTGTCCTCAAAAAAATAATAAATAAATATATTGAAATTAAATTTAAAAAAAACTGCAAGTTTAAATAAATATAAAAAATACTTCAAAATGTAAACAAACATCTTCGAACAAATTATTAAAGTACTCTGACCTAATCAAATATTATGCAAAACTTCCGATTTAAATCAGTCAAATGCAAATACTGAACAAATATTTAACTAAAAGCATCATCAGAATAAAAATATTGAAAACGATTTTTCCTTTAAAAAAAAAAAAAAAGACATTCGAATTCTACTCACGCGAACTTTTTTGAAGTAATTGTACGAGGTATCCGTTCGTTCTTCCATTCAGCATCGTTGTATTGACAGAAAGAGAATTTCAAACATCGCACCGTATCATCTGTCCCAACAACAGGCGGGAGGGAGGGGCGGGAACGTTTTGCTTCTGCGCACCTTGCAGTACGCATTCCGAACACTTTCCCTCCATTCAAAACCCGCACGCGTACTTGCATCACCTTGACTCTCCGCCGTAACCCCCGTACGCAAAAAAATAGCACTGAATTCTAGTAAACAGTTGCAGTGACATCTGGCGTACAACGGAAGAATAAAAACAACAAAAATTCAATTGGAAGAAGAAAATCGTTCTAATTAAGAATTCGTCATTCTAAAAGATCAAAGTTCTAAACTGTAGAAAGGAAAGATTGAAATACGTTATCGTTTCAATATTTTTTTTTATCATATCTGTCAAAATTAAATTGATATATTGTGTTAGATTGTAATGACCCAAGTGTTTAATTTTATTCATTGCACGTAATTTTGATTTCTTTAAAAGCTCTCTGTTTTACTTAACTGTAACTTTAATGTTAAAAGTCTAGCTGATTAGAAACTATTCTCCTGCTTTCTAGTCGTGCGCTTAATTATTGAGTCGAGCTTTAATTTGTTTGATTTTTGTTTTAATATTAACATAAATTAATTTTTTATTTAATTTTAAAGAGTGCAAGCTGATAAATTATTTTAAATATATGCGTTTTTTAATTTCTTAATTATAAAAATGTTTGAGTTTATGTTAAAATAGGGTAAAGCTTAGGTTGGGGATCAAGATAAATCCATGATCAGGGAAGTCTATCTCTAGGTTCATATAGAAAGAAAGGTTCAAACTTTTCTTTGAAAATATGTTCTAAATTACAGTGGTGACAAGAACCAAAATTACCAAATTGAAATGGTGATCTATTTGTAAAGTAAGTAAAAAAAAAATAAGCATATCTAAAGGTACAAAAAATATTTGGAAATTTATGAGCCAAATACTTAATAGCGTAAATGTTTTAAACTAAAAAAATAATAATAATAATATGAATTATCTGTCATTACAAAAATAATTAAGAACTACAAAGCTAAAAAAGCAAAAACCGTAAATTCATATTTATGTACATACATTAATCTTCCTTTTTTTATTTATTAGTTAAAGTAAAGAGACGGTGTACTAATAATTATTTATTTGAACAGAATTGTTTTCTAATTTTAAATATTTATATTGATTTAGAAAAAATTAAAAATCATTCATGGATTTAAATTATGTCTTATGTTTCCAAACATGAAAAAAAAATATATATTTATTTACTTATATATTAGGAGGGCTGTTGTTTAAATAGCTGTGTGAAATGGCAAAAAGAAAAGAAAGAAAAGAAAAAAACTTTCTATTATAATTCAAGTTGAAATTTATTTATTTACTTTATTACGAAAATGTTGGTTTCTAACACTAACCTGTTTCTATACTGAATTTTTTTTCTTTCTTTTTGTGTGTAGGATTTTTATCTAATGTACCGTTTCTTTTGTTGTTGTTTCATATCCCGTGTGGTCTTATGAAAGGAGTGAAAGAGAGGGAAGTTTCTGTTGTGATAGAGCACCCTTTGTCAGAAGTCTGACTTAAGTCCGTGACGTTGCCTTTTTACGGAGTAGGGTTGTCAGCCCTACGCCAAACAGTCATATTAGAACGGGACCATATTAGACTGTTATGTTGGTTTCTAGACTGTTTAGAGTAGATTCTATTAGACTTACTGTTATTTTACTGTTTTGTTACTCACACCCAGGATGTACGTGTAGCTTGAAGATATGCTACGGATTCGACTAACACTACCGCCACAACGCTCTACGATTATATTAGACCGGGACGTACTGTTTAGAGTGAATTCCGAACCACTGCAAACATTTATGGCATTACCAGGACTTGAATCCGTAACCTGTGGCACCAATGACTAGTCACTCGGCCATCAAACCCACAGTTGTTTTAAAGAATACAAACAATCTGGATGATAAACTATACAAAATAGATAGTTACAAAAACATAATTGTAATGATTAGCCAAAATACCCTGATTGATCAAACAAATAGGATCAAGCAAATTGATCAAACAAATAGGCGTTAAATTGAAAATAGGCGTTATAGCTGAATCAGATGCATATTTTGTTATTTTGCAATACAAGTATTTTGGAACAATATGTAAAAAGATTAATTCTTCTTCTTTTATATCTGTGATTCAGAATATAATGTATTCATCACGGAATAAATGTTTTAAATACGAAATACATTCTTTCGACTTTTTTATTTCCAATGGCAGATTACAGCAAAACAATTACAGCAGTAACAGTTACAGCAAAAAAAGAACAACGAAAAAAAAAAAAAACACATACAACAACAACAAAATAATACAACAAAACATGCTGCAACAGAGTTCATTAATCTAACAATAATGCCAAGTTGCAGATCTTTTAGCCACTAAAAAGTGTTACCAGGTGCACCACGGGGAGGTAGATTTTCTGCGCACCCAGGCTGAGACATCAAGTTTCACATAGTGCGTTGATCGCAAAGCGTCAGTTACCTCCTTTGGTGCAAGATGTGATGCAATGCGGTGGCTACAAAACCCATGGAATAATTAGAAAAGTGAAATTAAAAACCAGCAGTGTTGAAAAAGTCCAAGAGGCATCTCGAGTTAGAGAATTATTTAGCAAAGAGATTAGTGAAAAGCTGTAGTTTTTCAATCGCAGAATGCATTGTAATAAGCGCTGATACACTTTACCAATGCCACCAATGGATTAGAAAATCTTTGCAATCTCCTTCATGTTGAGGGGATTGAATGGCCGAGTGGCTAGCACTCTGGCGCTCGGTACCACATGTTTCGGTTTCGAGTCCCGGCGGTGCCATGGATGTCTGTAGCCGTTCGGAATACACCTTAAACTGTAGGTACCGGTCTGTTTAGCCTAAAGTGTGCATAAGTTGACCGTAGAGCGACAAACCAAATCAAACCCTCATGTTGAAGAAATTAACATGTTGGGATGGGTCCGATTTAGTTATAGACTTGATTGGTTGTTGATGAGATTGACTTTGATTCTTAACAATGATCGAAAAAGAAATTTGCTCAACCGCATCCTGGAGTTAAAAGTTCTCTTTGAGGGAACTTGACGGTTAGAAATAAAAATAAAAATATGGAGATAGAGACTTGGATAGTAAGCTTTGGAAAGTCTAGACAACCTCTCCATGAGGCCATGTGCGCTTTTTTTTTTTTTTGCCACAATTAATACAAGTGGGAGTTTTTATCATACCAGTATTAGCTGCTATGCTAGCAGCTAGTTGTGTCAGGATGAAATACCAATCTCTCTTTCTATTTACACTAATTTATTTACACTCTTAGTACATACATACACATGGCACCCTGTGCCTCTTCTACAATAGTATTAATAGTTAAAAAGCCAAGAGCCGGTCCTTGACCGTCTGTTTCGATATGACGCTCCTAACGTTCACCTCGTGGTCTGGAGATCTCACCTGCAAGTAGTTACCACACAGTTAAGGTCCCAGTTACTGGTCACAGTTACCAGTTATAACCGCGACCTCTCGCGGTTATATAATAATAATTAAACCTTACACCAATTATAGAACAGACTTTGAAAAAGTACTGTCCTCAGTATTTCAAACATCTATTTTGAGAGACACTGTTGCTACTGCCGTGATGAAAGGTGTTTGCAGTTATAACTTTGGATAGACCCAGGTTTTCGATTATATTTCTCAACTAGGACCTTTAGGAAGAGGAGTTTATTGAAACGTTGTTTATTAAAGAGTATCGTGATTTACCAAATGGGGAAGATTTTTGGGGAAGATGGTCAGAATTTTTTTGAGTTGACAACCTTGATGTTTGTAAAGGTATCTTTTAGAGCTTCTTCTATTTACTCTTACCGAGATGGAGTTTGGTAAACCTTTAAGGGAAGCTTTAATTGGCCTTTTACTCTTCTGAGTTATTTTGAAGAAGTCAATTTTCTTGTCCGTGAGAAAAGTAATCAGAGCCTGGTAAGTGTAATCCAGTGTTGCAAAGCATTTTATGTAATTGCTGAATAATATTAGTCACTTGTTATTTAAAGCGAGTTCCAATTTCCTGAGCGACTACTCGAGTATCATTTTCTTTGGCATGCACTATGATTTGGAGAATTTTTGGAATAGGCATTTTAGCGATATTCATGTCTACATCAGCAAGTTTATCCAGTTCTTCAAAAGAGTTGGTAGTAGTTATCAGATATTTTCTCTCGTCATTTTTATCAGAGCTGGATTTTGGATGTTAGTCGTTTGTTGGGTAGAACAAATTCAACCTCCATATTTTGCTTTCCAGAAGATTTTGAATGTTTAGGACTGCCCGTGATACGACATTGGCCAATACTTCTTAATACCTCTTCAACTGAATTCAAATTCCTTTGAGCTATTGGGATATTCTGTTTATAATTAGCAGTTTCTGAGCTGTCAGAATTTTTGAGCAATAAATTCCAAAAGCGGAGAATAGAGTTTTCCAAATCAAATATATCATTTTCTAATGAGCAAATAGAATTACATATAACTTCAGGGTTCATCCAATCAAAATAGTATTGTCTATGTGGAGCTTCTCCTCTGGAGGATGCTCACTATGCGTAGATTACACATGGCGAATCATTATCGTCTATGTTGTTTTACGGGAGGGAGGGGTTATATTAAGGTCCTCCGGACCATGTCTAAAGATTTAATCCGGAGAGGGGGGGGGGCCCTGACACAGGGCAATCCCCGGGGCGTGTCAGGGACGGGGTCCGGTGTCTCTGCTCTTTTGTTCGACACGTTTCCGAGGTTGTGGCGTAGCTGCTAGTTGTTTACTCCTCTGGGATGGCTTTATTTGTATAGTGCACTACGAGTGTGGAGCACAGGACTCTCCAGGAAGCTGGTGTCTATGTGGAGTGGCGTCAGCGGGCGAGACATTGTTCATGGCCGGTGAGAGAACCATAGATTTCTCGTCTCAAGAGGCAGAAACTCGTCATCGCCTTCAATAGATGCCTTAGACCGGAGTACAGGCATCATAGCGAGCGGGTTGCTTTTCTCCTACTTCATTAATTACTCTAAGGCAGGGGTATCCAAACTACGGCCCGCGGGCCAAATCCGGCCCGGCAGTGTCCTCAATCCGGCCCGCGACAGCGAATAGCTTATTGTTGCTGTAATAAGTTACATGAAAAAACAGAGAATGATAATAACTCGTTTTTATTGACTTGCTAGGTAAAGCTTAATGGCAAGCATAATACGCGGAAAATTTAACTTAAGCATAACAACTAACACATAATTGAAATGAATCCCACTAACATTATAAATTAGTGAACATCCCGTGGTTACCCTCGGTAGTTATACATAACTATTTCCGCTTTTAACCACTAGATGTCGTCAAGTGTCATGGTCGTATCGATACACACAATAGTAATTGCAGTAATTGAACAGAGGGCGTGCTCGGCGACAAGTCTAGAAATTATAGATAATGGCAGAAAAATTAAAACGGTTTTGGCCCATGGTACTAACTGGAGTAAACAGTATGGCCCTAAGGCTGGAAACCCCTGCTCTATGGGAATCAATTGATCATCAACACATTTAATTGTTATATATATATATATATATATACATGAAACTTGTGTGTCTGTTTATATTTACTAAAGTTTAAAAGCTGTCTCTAACACTTAGTTTTTAACACATCTATGACCTTTACCTTTTGATATAGTTTTTCTCAATATATATATAATACATCTAGCTTATTATTCATATTTTTATTTTAAATTTAGAGAAAATTCTTGAAAAGTCTAATAGTTACTCCGTGTAAAATAACGAAAAAAGTAGTAAATTGTCAGACAAGTAAAAGAAGTTTTCTATTTTCTTGGTTAAAGGTTCGACAATACGGGGCCTGATGGCAGAGCGGCTAGTGCTCTGGAGTTCGGTACTATACCATAGGTTTCGGGTTCGAGTCCCGGAGGTGCCATGGATATTTGTAGTCGTTCTGAATCCACTTTAAGCCATAAGTCCCGGTCTAGCATGATCCTAGAGAGTTGCGGGGGTATTATTACTCCGCGTCCGTAGCTTATCTTCAAGCTACATGCACCTCCTGGGTAGTGCAAAGTGAATAATATCGGTGCAGCGCTTGCCTTAAAGCACCCAAGACAATTGTCTAAGTGTTTGAAAGCTGCATTAGAACACAAAAAAAATTAGATTCTGAGAAAATTCTTGAAACATATTATAGTTATTCCGTGTAAAATAACAAAAAAAAGAAGGAAATTGCCAGACAAGTAAAATAAGTTTTTTTTTCTTGGTTACAAATGTTCGACAATTGAAAATAATGTGTATTAAATATTGCATCCATTTTTTTCTTTAACTGAAGTAAGAAAAAATCGCTTGCTAACTCTCGGATATTTGGTTTAAAAGCAATATGACAATTGGAAACTTACATTTTAATATTTTTCTAAACAGGAAGCCACGTTAACACATTAGTTCTTTTTCAATTTTTGGAAATCTTGAGGCGATAATAAAAAATACGTCAATCGCTCTAAATTATTTATATACGAGGGTAAGGTGAAAAGTTCTCGACCTGACACAGAGATGGCGCTCCAATCAGCAAAAATTTATATTTCCTGCCTGGGTGCAAGTGTCATTAGTTCGTATGACAAGTTTCAACTTGTTCTCTCAATTAGTTTGTTTACACGAATTTTTGCATTGGACTTACGTGTTTTTCGTTAAAATGGATAAACTTGAATATCGTGCGATCATAAAATTCTTCGTTTTGGATGGATTAACCCCTAATTCATCCGAAGTTGTCAAAAGTTTACGGGGACTCTACTCCTTCCATGTCAACCGTTAAAAAGTGGGCAGCTGAATTTAAACGTAGTCGCACGTACCTCGAAGATGATCCATGTGAAGGACTGCCAAAAACCGCAACCACACCGGAAACCATAAAAAAAGTGCATGATATCGTGTTGGACTATAGGCGAGTGAAGGTGAGTGCGATAGCTGAGGCTGTGGGGATATCGGAAGAAAGGGTGCGAAACATCGTTCACGACGAATTAGGGATGCGAAAACTCTGCGCCAGATGGGTGCAGGATTTACTGAATGCCGATCAAAAGCAAATGCGCAAACGATTTTCACAGCAATCTTTGGAACAATTCAATAGGGATCCGACCGATTTCATGTGGAGATTTATCACCATGGATGAGGCATGGGTCCACCACTACACTCCAGAAACAAAACAGCAGTCCAAGAAGTGGGTGGAAGCCGGTGGTTCAGCGTCAAAGAAAGTGAAGTCGATCGCATCTGCTGGAAAGGTCATGGCCCGCGTGTTTTGGGATGAGAAAGGGATTCTGTTAATTAATTATCTTGCAAGAGGCAAAACAATTTCAGGCGAATATTACTCCAACCTTCTTGACCAGCTGGATGCCGAAATTCGCGAGAACAGGCCTGGATTGAAGGAGAAAAAAATCATCTTTCACCCGGACAACGAACCCGTGAACAAGGGTGCGTTCGTGATGGGAAAATTGCGGGATTTGGGGTACGATTTGCTCGGCCATTCCTCCTGTTCTCCTGATTTGGCACCCTCAGACTTGTCATTTGTTCCCAAACTTGAAGAAATTTGTTTCTGGGAAGAGCTTCGCATCCAATGAAGAAGTTGAGTGGGCCGTAGATGAATATTTTCACAATCTTCCAGACTCTCACTTCCGGGAAGGAATACTGATGTTGGAGCAAGTGTGTTGAAGTCAAGGGAGATTATGTAGAAAAATAAAATCATTTTTTAACTGAAAGTCGCAGTCTTTCATTGTCAGGCCGAAAACTTTTCACCTTACCCTCGAAACTGGCATTTCTCAAGCTACTGAATGTAGAATTTTTTTTTCGATCATTAAAGCAATTGTTCTTCGGGGTCGATGTATTGGTTCAAGAGCAGAGATTTTAGAGAATTTTCATTAGAAAACACTACTTAAATGCAGGAAATTTTTGTGCTCTATTAAGATAAAAATCGACGCCGATGATACAGTATTTAATGAATCATTTTTAACATATCCCAAAAATGTTACTTATTTCATTTGGAATATTCAACACCAAATAATATCTGTTTGTAATGTACTAATTATATGACAGATAGTGCAAGCCACATAATTCGAATGTTTTTCCATATTAGCCAATGAAGCATGTGACATATGCACAACTGAACAGTTTTTTTATGGACAATTGTGCTTTTCTAAATATTTACTTTATTTTGTTAAGCCTCTCACAAAAATCTTGGATGTGGGCCTATATATAGGAATTCATGTCTATTCAATTAACCATTATTAACTAATTAACTACAGTCCACAACTAACTAACTACAATCCGCAACTAACTAAATACAGTTCACTACAAATTAAATATAGTCAACTATTATTACTACTGGCATTACAGTCCATGTTGGACCATGGCCGTCTGCTTACTGGCAGATTTCGACATATGAGATGTTTTCTTTTTACGGGGTAGGATTACGCCCCACGCTCTACAGTTATAGTAGACGGGTCATAGGTTTAAAGTGGATTCCCAACCACTACAAACTTTAATGGCACAGTTGATATTCGAACCTGAAAACTGTCGTAACGAGCGCCAGAATTAGCTTAGTTTATATATTAAAAGTAATTCTAAATGGCTTTGTGTTTATGTTACAAAAGGAGTTTTTTTTTTTAAGCTACTACACTATGCAATGATTCTTCTTCTTGCGCAACAGCCCCATGATGGGCCAAGGCCGCCTGCCTACTGGCAGATTTCGAGACACAAGATATTTTCTTTCTACGGTATAGGGTTGTCAGCCTTACAATCAGCGTTCTACATTTATATTAGACCTTAGGGCCTGATGGCCGAGTGGCTAGCGCTGTGGCGCTCGGTACCACAGGTTTCAGGTTCCAATCTCATCGGTACCATTGTTGTTCGTATTGGTTCGGAATCCACTTTAAGCCGTAGGTCCCGGTCTCATATGGTAGTAGAACGTCACATAGCCCAATCAGACTTTCTTACCTACATCATTCCCAAACTGCAAAGGGGCAATTCAGCTCTAGGCCCAGAGATGTGGTGTGGTGTAGTAGTAGTAGTCATATAGGCCATCATTCTCAAACAATAAAAGAGCAGCTCAGCTTTAGAGCACAGTGATGTGATGTGATGTGGTGTGGTGTGGTGTAGTAGTAGTCATATTAGACCGAGACCTAACGTTTAAAGCGGGTTCCGAATCCCTACAGACATCCATGGCAAAGCAGGGACTCGAACCCGGAACCTGTGACACTGACCGCTAATTAACCATTATTACCTTTCTTTAACTGTAGAAAGCATTAGTATTCTGCATATCATATTTTGTATGTTGGCAACAGAGATTATTATTATAATCATTGATGGGTAGCGTCTTGCCAAACTGCATTAAAAATTAATTTGTTTGTATATTACTGTTTGCATTTATTTATTTAAATAATTTTTATTTATGATTGTATTTAATTGTATCACAAATTTTTTTTTTTAAATTTTGTATTTGTATTTTATATTTATTACGAAATAGTTTATATTTG
>BPLQ01009717.1:490346-517393 GCA_021605075.1 Caerostris darwini | reverse complement strand
ATGGAAATACAATAAAAGCATATATTCCTAAAACTTATATCAACTCTTGTATCGTAACATTATTTAATGCAATTTCGTAATGCATTTTATTTAATAAATATCAGGTAAACGTAACCACATTAAACGGAACAGCTTTCTATGTTCGTACATAAAGCATTGGTGGCTTATAAGCAATGGAATATATCAATGTCAAAACGTCATTAATATTTTAACTAAGCGTTATTTCTTTCTTATTATTATTTATTATTATTATTATTATTTTTTTTTTTTTTTTTGGTTTGTTAAAAAAATTGTTTGATATGTTTAAAAGTACAAAACATAATGCTTTTTTAATGACGAACACTTATCAAAAAATTTTCAGTCAACTATAAGTGCTATTAGTTACCAGAAACATTCCTACAAATTATGATTTATATATATATTATTGTTCATAGCTTACTGGTACATAATTTTTTTTTTAATCTTTATACATTTTGAAAAGTGTAATGGAGTTAATGTTTTGTGTAACCATAATACATTTCATGTAATTTCGTTTCTTCTAATAAATATTATTTTTTTTAGACACCTCTGTAAAAGAAAACTAGCTAATGGATTCGAATTTTGTATGCTACAGCTAAACATAATGTGGCTAAGCATGAAATGTATTGGTATCGATCATTTTTTCACACTGAAAACATTATTTATTAATAAAATAGCTTGGCAAAAACTTATTTTCATATTTTTTGAGCACTTTAACCGAGAGAAAAACATTAAATTCTCTGAACATTCTCTGAATTGTTTGGTTTGTAATGATAATAAATAACTCAAATTATAGAGTGTAAAAACAAACGAAAAAAAATGTGCATATAATGTGACAATGACAAAAAGCCACAAATTGCAAGAGGACCATCATTTTTTCAACATGAAGCATTAATTTCATAAATTTTCATTAATATTTGAATTCATGAAATGGATTCCAAGATTTACTAGTTCTGGGTTTCAGTGTTATATATAACATTAGAAAAATAATGTTCTATTATTCATTTCACGCGTTCTAATGATGTCCCTCGATGGCGCTGAACAGTAGCCATCCGAATTCTCTCAGAACACTTAATGAGATTATGGCTTCTGGTGGTACTGGAGTTACTATGTTACCTTCTGGAGCTACTATAGCTGCCTATCCAACGGAGTACTGTTAATATAAGATCAAAAACCAATGATGATATTGGGTTTCAGAATTATATATACCATTAGAAAGATTATGTTCCATTATACATTTCACGCATTCTAATGATATATCTCGATGACGTTGAACAGTAGCCATTCGAATTGTTTCAGGACACTTAATGTGAATATGGCTTTTCCATCTGAAGTTACTATAGCTGCTTATCCAACTCAACACTTTGTTGATATAAGATCAAACGCCAATGGTGATACTTTGGAATTATCAGGAGTAGAAGGGAAGTTATTAAAGGTGATTTCCCGCGCCTTAAAATTCCATTTAAAATTGATTATTCCCAGTGACAGAAAAGCAGGACAACTAGGTCCCGATGGCAACTGGACTGGTGTAATAGGAATGGTGCAGAGAGATGAAGCAGACATTGGTATGAACTTTCTTGCTATGACAGAACAAAGAGAAAGCGTTGTGGATTTCAGTACTGCCTACACAATTGACGACACAACTTTTGTAGTTGGAAAACCAACTCCTTTGCCAGCTGCTCTTGCGTATTTGTACCCGTTTGTCCCTATTCTTTGGGCCAGCTTCGCAGTTTTATTGCTCGTTATGCCTTTGGTATTTTCATCATTGACGAACACGAAATCCTCGTATCTCCAGCTATGTTTGCAACTCTTTGGTAATTTTGTAACACAAAATTTAACCATCAAGGACAACTCCATGCGGAGCAAAATCCTTCAAGCGTCGTGGATAATATTCACGTGCGTGATATCCCTCAGCTATTCCGCAGTTCTGTTGTCCTTCCTAAGCATACCGCTCCAAAAAGAACAAGTTCGAAATTTTTTGGAACTTTCGAATGCCGTCAAAAAGGGTGAAATGAAGTCATACGTGATATTCGGCGCCATTGTGGAATCTTTCCTCATGAATTCTCAGCAAAGCCACCTTAGGACTCTTGGAGAGATCATCCACAAAGAAAACTGGTATGATCGTGGGAGGATCGAAGAAGTTCTTATTAACGAGCGCTCTGCACTGATTGGTCCACGGGTTATTCTAAAACTTTTTTTCGGATCGGACGAGTCAACTAAAATAATGTCCGAAGACAGTCTCGTGTCTTGGAATATTGCACTGGCTGTCAACAAAAAATTTTGCTGTAAAAAGTCGTTGGATGTTGTTATATCCAGATTAAGAAGTTCGGGATTATATGAAAAATACGTTATGGAGGAATCCCTGAAAAAAATGCTCAGGTCTGCTACTAAAGTATCGGAAAATACCAGGAAAAAACAAATACGCATCAAAGATATATTCAGTGTTCTTTTGCTACTCATTGTGGGGCATGTTTTATCTCTCCTAATGTTGTTGTTGGAAGTTCTATATAAATACAAATGTCTCAAATGCTTTATCAGAAAATAGCTGGATCTTATAGGAGTAGACGCAGTTGCTAAATCTAATTTAATGAAAATGCTTTTAATTTTAGGGAATTCAAATGTAATTTTATACGTAAACATATTTTTAATTAAGTATAGTAATTTATTTACATTAAAACGCAAGGCACTTGGTTATTGAATATATATATAGCTTTATATAGTCTTATATATGCCTCCTATTTCTTTATGCCTCCTATTTTATTATTGGATTAACAGACTGAAGTTGATGGATTAACTGATGTCATTTGTTTCTATCTTGTTCTTTGTATTTATTTTTTCATGATTTCTGTCGTCCTGTAAACTTGTCATTAAAAATAATGTAAAAATAAAATTTGAAATTACCACTATTTGCATATTGATGAATGGCAACACTAAACCTCTAAAAAGATCAAGCGGTGGAAACAAAATAAAAGAATAAATGGCGTATTTTAAAATAATAATTTTAGAAACTTTTAACATTCTGATACATCAGTTCTAAGAATATTCTTTAAGAAATTGGCACCAATTAAATTGACAAAAACAGAACAAACAGTCGAAATATTTTTTGGAATAAGTATTTCTTAATTTCTTCCTCCATTATTAAAATTTTACGTCTCTTTCCGTCGAAAATACTGAAAGTATTCACGGGGAGCTGAAATTCAGTATACTATACATGCCTTAAAATATTATGATACTAAGAATTATTTTTTATTATTGCAAAAGCACTTAATTTTACATCATTGGCTCCCATGCATCACAGATGCATGAGATTGGACCATAAAAATGGAATACAAAACAGAACAAAACACTAACTCATAACAATAACAATAATTACATCAAAACTGTGACTACATAAAGATAAAAGAAAATTAGTCGGTGGATGTCAATTGCACCATTCTTTAGCACGCCAATATATGCTGTATAAGTTTTCTTCATTCAAAGAAGAAAAACTTAGCAAATGATCTCTGTCCATCTCAGAGTTCTGGTTGTGCAAAGGACTGCTGTGTAGATGTTCAGCAAGACAATCCTGTCCAGGCGGAAGGCCACTACTGCGATCGATCTAGGGGAGTCGGGGATTTTGCAATTCTAGTCCCTCCACTTCTTTTTCTTAATTTCTTCTAATAATTTGATGTCATAATTTTTCTATTCTTTTAATTGGTGAAAATGGTACTTTACCATTATTTGATTGTGAAATTTCAGTTCCCGTTTTTGCTAATTTGTCAGTTCATTCATTTCCAGCTATTCCTACATGAGATGGGATCCACTGCAAAACAACAGTCATTCCTTTAAAAGCTACAAGAACAAGAGTTCATCTGCAGGAATCAATAATTTTTGATTTCACGACATTACGTGCAGGGATGTCTTGGATGACTGGCAAGGAGACTGAAAAAATAATTATGCTTTTGAGCTGAGCTGTTCTAACACATATTTGTTCGATTGTAACTCTAATTATTGTAACGATTGTACTCTAATTAATGTATTCGATTGTAACTCATATTTGTTTGATGTAACTCGAAATTAACTCTAATTACCACCAGATCTCCATCAAAATGGGTCCGAAATGACCAATGGAGACATAGAATGCAAAGAGCTCTGAATACACACAAACTCAAATGTAGTCAAGCATTTTTGATCCCCCCCTATAACAGGTGGGCTGAAAAGTTAATAGGTTGATACATAGATGACTCTACTAGTATTAAATCCATATGATTTTTAGTTAGTTCTATCCTTCAAAAGACGCGTGTATAAATTTGACAGCTGTTCCACTATTAGTATGTGAGTTATAGCATTTTTAATGAAGCAACTTTTGTTAGTTTGAAAAAATTGGATAAAAAGGAAATTCGTGTGTTAATAAAGCATTGCTTTTTGGCGAAAAAAAATACTATTGAAGCCAAGGCTTGGCTTGATAAACATTATTCGGACTTTGCACCAGGAAAATCAACCGTAGAGAAGTGATTTGCTAAATTTAAACGAGGCGAAATGAGCACCGAAGACGATTCACGCAGTGGACGCCCCAAAGAGGCTGCTACCGACGAAAACATCAAAAAAGTCCACAAAATAATTTTTGATAACCGTAAAGTGAAGTTGATTGAGATAGCTGAGACCCTAAAGATATCAAAGGAACGTGTTGGACATATCGTGAATGAATATTTGGATATGCGAAAGCTCTGTTCAAAGTGGGTGCCGTGTGAGCTCACAATCGACCCAAAACAACAACGAATTGATGATTCTAAGCAGTGTTTGGAGCTGTTCAATCATAGTAAACCCGAATTTTTGAGTCGATATGTGACAATGGATGAAACATTTCTCCATCATTTCACACCGGAGTCCAATCGACAGTCAGGCGAGTGGACTGCACGCGATGAACACTAAAAATGCTATAACTCCCATACTAATAGTGCAATAGCTGTCAAATTTATACACGTGTCTTTTGAAGGTTAGGGCTAACTAAAAATCATATGGATTTAATACTAGTAGTGCCATCTATGTGTCAGCCTACGACCTTTTCAGCCCACGTGTTATATGTGAATCCAATTATTCTTTGGATGTCTGGTATAAATTGCCTCCATAGCAACTGCTTTTAGTTCAAAATCAACTGATGACGACTTCGTCATAGCATTCATCAAATAACTTTCCTTTCTTATAGATCTCATGTGAATAGGGTATATTGGTGTCAACAGTTCCTCTGCGAAGTCGAAATAATTTTTGGAATAAATATTTCATAATTCCTTACTCCATTATTAAAATTTTGCTTCTCTTTCTGCTGAAAATATATTACTGAAAGTATTTATGGAGAGCTGAAATTCAATATACATGTCTTAAAATATTATTACACTGAGAAATATTAGAACACCTTAAACAGACAACATATTTATTTTATATTAGATTCTTAATGAGCAGTAACAAGGATTAGTTCACGGAAATAACGTCTTCTTACGTAATGCTGAGTCAGCTTGTATTTCATTTATTTTGCCTATATACATTATTAAGTGTATTTTAAATATAAAAAAAATTATCCAAATCGCAAAATAGGGACGGTGAAATTTAGCGACTTTTTTGTGGCGCCAACTGAGAGATAGGTCGCCAAATGTGGTAACTCGTATTTCTTGCACTCTTTATTTCTGTAAGCAATTCATCTCACATACAATAGCAACCCTTTTCTTGGCGCACTTTGGCGAAAAGAATTTTTGACGTCAAATCCCAGTTGCCTCTTATTCCGCGATTTTGCCACAAAAAATGAACTTGGAAATTGTGTAGATTATGCGGATGAAGTAATTAAAAAAAAATGTCTTTATTTTTGTCTTTGTTTTGGAAAAAAAATGTCTTTGTTTTTTGTTTTATAACATTTCTTCTCTTTCATGAATGATGATTTGAATTTTAATATGCTAATAAAGGGTGTGTCTGCTTACATTATCACTTTTATGTCGCTTATTATTTAAACTATTGATACAAGTAACAAGATATGACTAATCTTGTTCCTTGTATAAGTAGTTTAATGTGATTATTTTAATGATGACGTTGACCTCCAGGGATACACTGTAAACTTCTCATCTCTTTCAGCTTTAATAAAGATTTGTTAAAACTTATTTTGTTATGTTCTTCTTAAAAATCAAGTTTACAAAAATCTTTCACAATGTTTTTCAACTTACTCTACAGGAGATGTGGTCCTTATTATTTGAAGTTAATATAATTTTGAATATAAGATTAACTGTTGGCTTAAGTTTTCAATTTAAAAATAATGTCTCAATTATATGTTAACTTCTTGCAAGTTTATAGGTGAAAAACATGTATAAATAAATTGCGTTGACTTACTTTGAAGTAAGACTTCATTATTACAATAAATTCACCATAAAATCTTTTTTTTAAAATGATATAATTAAAATGTAACTGGGTAATGTTAACTGTTCTTTTTGATATTCAATTGATAATTAATAGTAAAATTAAAAATTATTGATTTTGAATTAAATAAAAGTTTTTAATTACTTGACAAATTTTTAATACAAAAATTTGAGGGAAAACAGATCTAGAATAACGAAAAGTTTAAAAATAGGTATCATTTCATGTTTTTATTTCTTATCGTAAAATGGAATAAAAAAGTATTTAAAAAAAACTGAGATTATAAAGTAGTATCTGTTTTTAGGTAGCAAAATAGCAAACTTTAATTTAAAATTTTCTTTTGATATTCAGTTGATAATTTAAAAAATTAAAAATTAGAGATTTGAATTAAATAAAGGTTTTTAATTATTTGATAAGTTTTTTAAAAAATGGAGGGAAAAACAAATCTAGAATAAAAAAAAGTTTAAAAATATGAAACAACTTTATTTTTTTTTTTTTATATAAAATAAAATAAAAAGGATTAAAAAAAAAAACTGAAGCTATATTAAAGAAATATATGCTTTTAGATAGCAATTTGCTGTTTTTTTGTTTTATTCGAATAAGTTCTTAGAACATATCAATTATTTCTTACAATGAAAGAAAAATATTAAAAAAATTTAATCATGATTTGAATTTAAAGTAAGTCATTGCTTAAATCCCCAGAGATATACAGTCTGAGTAAAAACTTTAAGGCCAGTAGACATTTTTGAGAAAATGGAAACATTTAAACTGAGGAATTAAAATACCATTTGATTGATAATTATTGAGCTTAAATAAAAGTAAAAAAAGTAGAAAAATTAATTTGCAAATATTTTATTATTAGAAAATATTACAGAACACACAGATGAATATTTCAGCCCGAGTAAAAACTTTAAGGCCAACATCGAAAATAACATATAAGAAAAAAATTACAAATTCTTAGAAGGTTGTGTAGGAGCCATTACTTCGAATTACTTCAAATATTCTTGTTTTCATGGATGAAACGAGTTTTTGACAAAGGGTGGGGTCGGTTTTATAGCATTCATCTTCGATAGTAGATTTCAGCTCTGTTGTTGATGTAAAATGTCTCCCATTTGCATAAACTCTTCATGCTAAGTTAGCCCAAAGGTTCTCGATTGGGTTGTGGGCAGGTGATCTAGCTGGCCATTTCACAGTTTCAACATTGTTGACTTGGAACCAATTTTTTCTGCTGTTACTCGAATGGATCGGTGCATTGTCTTGCTGCTATTTCCAATTTTCTCCAGCAAGACATTCAGCATTTGGCAAAAGATGATTTGTTAGGACATTTTGGTATCCTTGTGAATTCATTCTACCTGACACGAATGCAATTGAGCCGACACCATTGTAAGAAAAACAGCCCCAAGTCATGACAGACCCACCACCTAATTGGCGATTGGAGAATATTTCTTTTTCATTTCTTATATCGTGCCAGTAGAAATTCCAGCCATCTGGTCCATCCAAATTCCATTTTTTTTCGTCAGAAAAAATAATTTCTATCCATTGGTTGTCCCAGGTCATGACTTTCTGGCCAAAGTTCAAACGTTCTATTTTGTGTCTCTGTAGTAACTGAGGCTTAGTCAATTTTGCTGTGTAAGTGTACCTTCCAGACCTTCTCATTGTCTTATAAATCGTTTTTTGACAAACTTTTAAACCTGTCGTCGGAATCAGTTTCCTGGTTGAGTACTTTCCAGTAGATGCAAGTTGGCAAACTCTTCTTTCATCACGCGAGGACAAAGCTTTAGGTTTTCCCCCAGTATTCTTTTTACCATAATTGTCTTTCAATTTTAAAAAATTGTTGACTACGTCTTTGATCTTCCTATCTTTATCGCAATAGCCCGACTACTCATTCCTGTTGAAGACAAAGCTTCGATTTGTCCTCTTCCACGATCAGTTAACTTCTTACCCTTCGCCATCTTCACAAAGATCCCCAATACTTCGAAGAAACGTATGAAAAATATGAAAATTGCAGCGTTGTCACAAGCTAGTAGTTGCAATGGTAATTACACGATTATATTATATTTATTTTTAAAAAATGACTGGTGGCCTTAAAGTTTTTACTCAGGCAGAAATACTAAATTTGTAAATAACCCCATGTTTCTCATAATTATGTATTTACAAATTATGTTTATAGCATTTATTTCTTATCAATGAACTTTAATAATTAATATTATTTGAATCCCTTTTATTTCATTTTAAATTTTCTCAAAAATTTTTACTGGCCTTAAATTTTTTACTCAGACTGTACTTCAAATAACTTTATAATTGCTATTGTCAGTTTATATTCAAACGTACACGTACACACACAAAAAATTTAATATATGTGATGTACTTTTAATATAAAATAGATTAAGTCCTATAATAGGTAATTTATTTTTAAATTTTCAAATTGTCAAGATAGATTAAAACATAGGACATGATCCGCCTCTTCCTTATTATGATCCGGATTTATCTTATTAGTAAATGTAAAAAAAATTAAATATTAGAAAAATACTTTTAAATGTTATTTTCTATTTTATTGCAAGCTAAGATGTTAGAACTTTTGTCGTTTACTAACCTTAATATAGAGTCTATTATTTTCTTTCTTTCTTGTTGTTCTTGTTGTTTCTTATCCCACTTGGCTGGCCAAGCCCACGAGCCTATACGTACTCATGATTGAAGGGGAAGGAAGCAGCTTCTGTTGTGATGGAGCACCCGTAGGTAGAAGTCGGACTTTGGCTCCGTGACTCTCTTACAGTCATAGGAGACCGGGACCTACGGCTTAAAGTGGATTCCGAACCACTACAAACATCCATGGCACCGTCGGGATTCGAACCCGAAACCTGTGGCACCGAGCGCCAGAGCGCTAGACACTCGGTCATTCAGGTCCCAAATTTGTCAACGGCACGCGGTGTTCCCAGGTGGTCACCCACCCAAGTACTGACCGCGCCCAATAATGCTTGACTTCGGTGATCTAACGAGAACCGGTATATTCAGCATGGTACGGCCGTTTGGTTCTTTCTTTCTTTTTCACATTTACACAAGAATCTCAATTCGATTGGTATTCTAGGTAATAGAATTTGAAATGCTTATTATGATTTGATGTAATTATAAAAATCATATTCCATTCAAAATTGCACTAAATCATATAAAAAATACACAAGCCTAATTGATTAATATATATATATTGATCAATTAGGCTTGTGTATTTAGGCTCTTCTCCTCTCTCTCTCTCTCTATATATATATATATATATATGTATTTGTAACATTTACATTAAAAAAAATTTAATTATAAAAAAATAAAATTAATTACTTCAAATATTTTAAGCATGAACGTTGAAAAATCAACGAGCAGAAATCATTTAACTAATTACTTTTAAACTTGGTTAACAAAAAAAAATCGAATTTGATATATATATATATATATATATATACAGAGAGAGAGAGAGATTGATAGATAGCTATGTAACATTTAAAATTAAAAAAAAATTATAATTGAAAGTAATTATAAAAAAATATATTTAATTATTTTAAAGTTTTTAATCACGGACGTTAAAAAATCAATTAATAGAAATCATTTAACTAATTAGTTTTTAAATTGGTTAATACAAAAATCTAACCAAACATTGAAACAATTATGAAATATTTTTTTACAATTTTATAATAAAAACATATAATATAATACGTAGTTATCATTACCTTATTTTTACATAAATCAAATAAATATTGTGTAAAAAATTCAATTAATATATATATATATATTTGTAACATTTAAAATAAAAAAAAATTTAGTTATAAAAAAATAAAATTAATTACTTTAAAGATTTTAAGCATATGCGTTAAAAAAATCAACGGATAAAAATCATTTAATGAATTATTTTAAAACAAACTTAAACACAAAAATCGAACCAAATATTGAAACCAATATTAAATTAATTCAATACGAAATAATTGTTTTACTATTTTATAATAAAAACATAATATAATGCATAATTATCATTACCTTATTTGTTAAATAAATCAAATAAATATACCACTGTGTCCAAAAAGTAAGACCAATTTTCAATTTAAAATTCCCGGGGTTTTTGAAATTTCAATTTATTTTCTTTTTTAGGTTACTGGCACTGTCCTTGACATCTGTGTGAAATTTGACGTCAAAATATTTGTTAGTGCTTGAGTTACGCTTGGCTTTGTCAAACGCTAAAACTGATTCCGGCGATTTTTGAAATGTCTGAATTCAATGAGTAAAGAATTTGCATTAAATTTTGTTTGCTGAAAAGTATAGAATGTTGCAGAAGGCCTTCGGTGAGCATTCCTATATCGGATAGAAATGTTTAGAAGTGATATAAACTGTTCAAAGAAGGCAGAGAACGCGTTGAAGACGAAGAGCCCTCTGGTCGACCATCAATCTCAAATGACGAAGCTCACGTTCAAACAATTAAGGATTTGGTGCTTGCAAACCGTCGATTTACAATTAGAGACCTTGCTGATGATGTCGGAATTTCAAAAGGATCGGTCAATTCCATTTTGGACCTAAAACGCGTCAGATCTAGATTGGTACCGAAAACACTGAACGCGTCAGCTCACACTGCATTGATTCTTCGTGACTTTTTCGCCAAAAATGAAACCCATATCGTTCCACAACCACTTTATTCACACCGTGTGACTTCTTTCTATTCCCTAAATTCAAAAGACCAATCCGGGGAGAGATTCAAAAAAGTGGCGATTAAAGAGATTCAACGTGAATCGCCGGGCGCTTTGCAGGCCATCCCTGCCGATAACTTTTTAGTATGCATTGAGGATTTAAAAAAAAAAGTTGGCATAAGTGCATTGTGTCCGGAGGGGATTACTTTGAAGGCGATGAAATAAATTTGGAAGAATAAATAAAGTCTTTAAAAAAAAATAATAATTGGTCTTACTTTTCGGGCACAGTAGTATAGTTCAAATAACTCAAGGTTCTTTTTTTTTTCGCAAGACCTTTGGACAATTTACACCCATTGCATGAAAGGGACGCGTAGTATTCATCCCTGTTTTAGTAGATAGTATTTGCGAAGCAGGTTGCAGTTCTATATTTCAATCAGAAATAAGAATTAAAAAAAAAGCATTCTAGAAGCAATGAAGAATTAAAAATATATCATTAAATTTTTCTAAATTTAAAACTTAATTATATGTTCTATTGTCTTTGTTCTAAATTATATTCTTGAGTTTCTAAAAAGCAATTATTTTAAAGTTCCATTTGCATTACCAATTTTCCATTTTTGTGTTAACGATATGTAATGATAAATAAATATTAGATAAACACATGTTCCTTCGTAGATGATTTATTAATTAAAATATTCTTAGAAAATTTAGTTCTTTTTTTCTTATTTCTTTTCTATCTTGAAAATTCTTTTTATTTTTACACTTAAAAATTTATCAATAAATGCAAAGAACAGAATCATAGCCTTTGATTTCTTTTTGCTTTTAAAATAAGTTAACAAAACAAAAACTATTATTTCATGAATTTATTTTGAAATAATGGATTATAAATTTGCGTAAGTAGATAATTTGATTATATTAAATAATTAAATTTATTTAGATAAGATCCTATAAATGATGACTCACAGAATTAATATGTCGAAAAGTACTGTTCTTTTTCAAGCATTTTGTAACATTTAATAGTCCGACAAAAATGTATTTATTTCATACATGGTCGTTGACAAATAAACCCATTGTTTTCAAATGCCTGATTGTTTGCTGTCAGTAGAAAAATCGAATTTTAACCAAATGTTCGGATTATCATCCATTTTGATGTTTTGGCCTCATTGAGTATAAATAAAAAAATAAAGATTTTATTTTTTGCCTTCGAAGTTTGTCTTTATTTCAGTTTTATTTATACACATGATTTTTATGGGTTTTTTTTTTTCAATTCCTTCTATTAGCTCACACTCTCCCTATATATATCTTATTCAAATTTTCAATTCTTAAAGAAACTCACTCAAGTTCAAGTACATTTTTTTTTTATGAACTTTTAGTGGATGACACTGGATGTTAATGCAGTTTTTTCAAATATTAATTCACTAATTGAATTTAATTAATTAATTATAATTTTTTTTAGATTTAAGTTGCATATATCTACCAATAGATGGCGCCAGATAAACTTAAAAGAATGAATGAAATTATTCATTAAGGACGTTCTGCAATATAGTGGAAAAAAAAAGGAATTGACTTAAATTTTTTGTTTTTACATTACTTGTTTTTTTCATAAATTCGTCAATAAGTTAAGTACAATAACAAAATTTTCGATAAAATTGACTAATTACATGCATCTGACAGATCGGTTAAGAATTTAGAATGTACAATAAAAGTCAATAATATGACAGAAATAAACTGACTGCTAATCCTCTCTGTCTCCTATGTGATAACCAGGAAGAAATGGATATGTGTCGCCTTGCTTCCTATTTTGCACTGCCTCTTGTTTCTGTATGGAAATATTACTGGACTGCCAGGCTTAAGTGGATGGATTAACTGATGTCATTTGTTTCTATCTTGCTCTTTGTATTTATTTTTTTATGATATCTATTGCCCTGTAAACTTGCCATTGGAAATAAAAAAAAATATGTGCTCAAAACATTAATGACATTACATTAATTAATTTTTTTAATGTTCTAATGCAGCTGGCACTTAGACATGGACGTCTTGGATGCTTTAAGGCAACCGCTGCACAGACGTTACTCACTTTGCATTACCCAGCGGGCGCGTGTGACTTGAGGATAAGCCACGGACGCGGAGTAACAATGCCCTCGCAACACTCTACGATCCTATTAGGACCGGGACCTACGGTTTAAAGTGGATTCCGAACCACTACAAACATCCATGGCACCGCCGGGACTCAAACCCGAAATCTGTGGTACCGAGCGCCAAAGCGCTAGCCACTCGGCCATTCAGGCCCCTACATTAATTAATTAATATTTAAGAAATTGATGAGGCTGATGGCCGAGTGATTAGAGCTGTGGTGCATGGTGCCATGGATGCTTGTAGTGTTTCGGAAACCTCTTTAAACTATAGGTTCCGGTCTAATATGTTGAGAGTAGGACTGACAAGCCTACCCTATAAAAAAAGAAAACACCTCCTGCCTCGAAATCTGCCAGTAGGCAGACAGTGTTGGCCCACCATGAGGCTGTTGTTCAAATGAAGAAGAAGAAATTGACATTCGATGAATACTGTTGTTCGATGTTAATAAATTACTCCATTCAAATTTTACCATTTAATAATACGTATTTACCTTTACTGTACCGCAAATTGAGAATTGTGTCTGATATCTCATTCTTTCTACCATTTTATCTCACGGTATTTCACATTTTAACGTTAATGTACAAGGTGCCCAGATGAACCTCCGTGATTTCAAATATTAATTGTATGTAAACTGTGAGTCCTAGAGATTGGCGCTACTAAGAATAGAAATACAGATAATTTATTTTTCTACAAACATTTATTTTTCTACAAACATTTATTTTTGTCTATGTATGCACTTCGATATGGGAGAGTAGTAGATTAGAAGTTGAGAAAGTAGATTAGTAGTTGATGCAGAGTTACCTGTGTGTTAAGATGACCTGTTTGAAATCTTGCATTCTGAGGACTGTAGGAATAACTGTAGGAAAAAGGAATAAGAAACCCAATATAGAAAACTGAATAGATGGATGTAATTGTTTGTTTGCATGGATGTAATTGTAATTCGGATGGATATGACTGTTTTCTTGCAGGGATGCAATTGTAATTCGGATGTATGCAATTGTTTGCTTTCATGGATATAATTGTAGTTCACGTATTAATATTTCTCCTAGTTCGAAAACTATAATACAAGGTGCACAAATTTTGTTTAAATTAATTAAAATTCGGATTTTCTAAATTACCAAAATGTACTAAAAGATAATTTTCGTTTTTAAAATATGAACTGTAATTTTTAAATAAATTCAATGCTTTATAGTAATACCAGCATTTTATAGCAATGTTTTATTCAACAATACCAATGGTTAGGAAATATTAAAATTGGAATTGTATTGATTGTGTTTTTTTATATACATATTTTTTTCATAGAAACTTTCTTATAGTGTTTTTAATCCCGATTTTTAATTTTCAATGTTATATTTTACGAAATAAACTTACCAAAATGAAATATATTATGATATTTACTGAAGAATTTTTCCAAGTGCTTGATATCAATTAAAATAGATCAAAGAAAAATCTCTCTTTCATATTTATCTTTACATTTATTTCTCTTAACAATATTAATGGTATTATATTGCGATAATAAGTCTGATGTAAGATATACAATAGTTGATGAAATATATAATATAAAAAATAAATAGTTTTGATTTTTAATTGTCTTAAAAAAGCCAGCAAAACATGCCATTTCCAATGAAGCCATCTTTGCAGCGGCAAAAATTTTTCGGACTTCCATCAACTTGCCAAACTGTACTTGACGAATTGCAAACTGCATGAATTCCACACTCAGAATCCTTTTTGCAGTCCGCTATCAGAGAAGATTCAACGTCTTCAAAAGTGAGAACTTCTTGTTCTTTGATTTCGACGGGCTTTAAAATGGGCTTGATGGCAGGATCCTTCACAAAGGTATTAGCTTGTTCTATTAGCATTTTCAGTAAAGGAGGCTTAACGGTTATTGGATATTTATCAGGTATTTGTTGCAACTCCTCATTTTGCTGTGTTGCCTCTACGGGCGTTTTGAATTCTTTTTGATATTGTGAATCAAAATTAGTATAAGGGAATGCTGATTTATCTGGTATTTGTCGCAACTTCTCCTTTTGCTGTGTGTCCTCTAAAGGTGTTTTGAATTCTTTTTGATATTGTGAATCAAAGTTAGTGTAAGGGAATGGTGATTCATCTGGTATTTGCCGCAACTTCCCCTTTTTCTGTGTGGCCTCTACAGGTGTTCTGAATTCTTTGCGATATTGTGAATCAACGTTAGTGTAAGGGAATGGAGATTTTTCCACCGTTTTTGGTGGGGAAACTCTTGAATTCTCTACTGGTGATATATTTCTAGTAAATAAAGTTTTTTCATAGACAGGCCTTAAGTTTCTATCGGTGAGATGGAAATTATTGTCGCCATATTTAGTATCTTCAGGTATTTTATGAGGGTAGCCATAGGGCGAATCAGGATTTCTGTATGCAGATAACGATTCATCCAAGATTCCTTGTGCTGATTCTTTTAAATCTTTTAATGGTTTCTTGTAAATTAAAGATTTTTGATTCATTGATTTAGGAGTTTCATCTGATTCATAAATATTAACATCCTTGTCAGCAGCTGCATTTTTTCTAAAATGATGGCGATATCTCGGTTCATGGATGTTGTAACGAAGTAATGACTCGTCTGAATCATCTTCTCTGACGACAGAATTTCTAATGCCTTCATCAGACTTGTCTTTGTCTTCAATTGTTCTTTGAAGGTACTGTGAATCCTGATTATTATATGAGGAGAGAGTTCTGTCAGGGATTTTAGGCAGTTCTCTATTAGAATTTAAAGATTTTTCATTGTCCGAATTCAGTTCTCTATCAGATTCATAAAAATTATTTTCTCTATACGAGTTTCCTTTTGGTATTTTGTAATGTTTCTGATATTCAGGTTCATGGTTGCTATAAGAAGGTAATGACTCCTCAAAACTTTCCGCTGATGATTCCTTTGAATCGTCTGGTGACATATCTCTATTCGTTTTTGAAGTTTTTTCATTTATAAACACAAAATCTTTATTAGATTTTGGAAAATTATCAGATTTTCCATCATCGTCTTGAAAATATGTATTGTAATTATAATCTTCATTCAGACTTCTTTTTCGTCTTTTTACCGATCGCATAATTTTCTTTTCTATACTTTCTTGCATATCATCAGATTCAGCTACAAATAAAACAGATCATGGATCAATAATGGATTAATTTAATTCTTTTATTTAGATAATAATAAATTTTAAAAGGATATTGTTTTATCTAAATAATCAATAAATAAATAAATTATAAAAATATAAAACTATTTTTTTAAAGTATCATGTCATATTACTGTATATCTCCTGTTGCGGTTGAGTTTTATATGACTGCATTGTCTAGTTAAAAAATGAAAGAATTTCTCATAAATGTTTATGAATTCTCAAGCTTATTTCCTGCTGTCAAAAAATTAATTCTGCAGACATATTTCAACTAAAATGATGTAGCATTTCGTTCCCAGGAGAGAGGAATATATATTCTTTAACAAGTGCTTAATAATAACCTATCACTTAAAACTGACAGCAGATAAGCAGTGTCGTGGATATTTATATTAAATGCAATTAGTGTCTTGTTCTAATGAGAACAAACCTGTCACTCAAATCTGACAACAGATATTCAGTGTCATGGAAAATGAGACCTCGTGAAATTAGCGACTATTTGTGCGACCTTCACAGTTCGAAACTATTACAGATGGAATATGGACTACTCCACGAATTGTTGCATCGTGATTGATGATAGACCATGGGCTGAGAAAGTGTCTACTTCAGAGAAGTGAGGGAAGCTGACGGCCCCCTTGACGGATCTTCTTAAAGGATGGTATTTGGAAAAGAAAAAAAAGGGTGTTCTCCAACAAGTCGGCAAGAAATGTTTTTTCTTTTTTTTTTGCTCCTCTTCTGAAAGTGATTCAACAAGCCGGAGATTCTGCCTGTTTACAAAGTGAGAAACTTGAGGTTTCGCTGTTTGATAATTAAGGTCTGCCGCAGACCGGGTGAAATAGATTCGTCGTAGACTCGAGAACTCTGAAAATCTCCGTCCTTGGAGTGAACTGCACTTGTGAATCAAATTATATTTAATATTAATTTTTTTGTAAATAGAGTTCTCTCTCTCTCTCTCTCTCTATATATATATATATATGTATCATCATCATCATCATCATTGGCTCAACAGCCCAGTGTGGGCCAAGGCCGTCTACCTACAGGTAGATTTCGAGACGAGACATGTTTTTCTTTTTACGGGCTAGGGTTATCAGCTCTACGCCCAACGCTCAACAATCATATGAGACCGGAACCTACGGCTTAAAGTGGATTCCGACATCCCTAGCACCGCCGAGAATCGAATCCGAAACCTGTTGCAGAGCGCTAGCAACACGACCATTCGAGGTCATATATATATATATATAGTCCAGTTACATTAATGTGACCACCACCTACTTTAGACGTTCACGTGAAATAACTAATCACAAAAGGCAGGTGGCAGCACATTGCAGTGGAGTGTATATAAAGAATTCCACTTAATACCATACTCCACTTAAAGCCAGAATATACAAGAGCGTATATTCTGGCTTTTGACAGGTGGTCACATTAATGTGACTGGACTGTATATATATATATATATATATATATATATATATATATGTATATATAATACTTGTAAATAAAACTTAGTGTTCCCATGAACCTGAAAGTGGCTCTCTTCTTGAAGCCGCTATTGGTCTAGTATAGGCCGAGGCGCTACAACGACAAAAATAACGAAATAAAACGAGGAACATTTCTTACCAATCTTTTGTAAACGGAAATCTCTTCTTGCAATGAAGATGTTCTTGTTGGAATAGATTCCACAAGTTAAAATTTTATCAACAGAACCCATGAATTCTTTGATGATGAGCGCGCTGCCATCAGCATTTTTCATCATGTTGCTCGCGATCTCCCTCGACTTTTGGGTGAGATTGCTGGAACTGTCAAGAATGCTCTGTCTCCATTTGAATTGGACAGATTCCTCTGGTAACTCTATGAATGATCTAGCATTGATGAACAATTCCTCGCCATAATAAAGGATTCCCATATCTAAAAACACAATTTTAAAACATGTGTATAAAAAGATGTCATCAAAATAATAGAACCACCGAAAAAAAAATGTTTTATTAATAAGGCATCAAAAATGGCTGGCCTAAATGAGTGTGAGAATAAAACTCATGTTTGATGTTTAAAGTGATGTGATTATAAATGTTATGCTATTTGTTCATTAAACAAAAGACATATTCCATTGTTTAATTCCATCTTAAGTTTATGGATTATGTATTTGCTTAGAAAGCTCACAAGAAAAATCGCGATAGGTCCCTTAGACAAGATGGTAGTGATTATCGACTGGAAACTCGATTTCCAAAATATATTACACTAGATCAATACAATTGAAATTTGAGGAAGATCTAAGAAGATGTGTGGACGTCTTCATGTTCTTTAAATATCCGTTTGAACAAATTTACTACAGTGTCCAAAAAGTAAGAACAATTATTTAAAAAAAAACCCTCTTTATTTATTCTTCCAAATCTATTTCATCAGCGTCGAAGTAATCCCCTCCGGACACAATGCACTTAGGCCAACTTTTTTTTCCAATCCTCAATGCATGCTAAAAAGTCATCGGCAAGGATGGCCTTCAAAGCACGCGCCGATTCACTCTCAATCGACTCAAAACGGTGTCCCCGAAGTGGTCTTTTGAGTTTAGGGAATAGACAGTAGTCGCACGGTGTGCATACGATGGTTGTGGAACGATATGGGTTTCATTTGTGGCGAAAATGTTACGAAGAATCAATGCAGTGTGAGCTGGCGCATTCAGTGTTTTCGGTTCCAATCGAGATTTGACGCGTTTGAAGCCCACAATGGAATTGACAAAACATCTTTTAAAACGGAATTGATCGATCCTTTTGAAATCCCAGCATCATCAGCAAGGTCTCTAATTGTAAATCGACGGTTTACAAGCGCCAAATTTTTAATTTTTTGGACGTGAGCCTCGTCGGTTGAGGTGGATGGTCGACCAGAGGGCTATTCGTCTTCAACGCGTTCTCTGCCTTCTTTGAACTGCTTATACCACTTCTAAACATTTCTTTCCGATATAGGAATGCTCACCGAATTCCTTCTGCAACATTTTACATGTTTCCTCAACCAAATTTAATTCAAGTTCTTTGCTCAATTCATTCAGACATTTCAAAAATCGTCGTAATCAGTTTTAGCGTCTCACAAAGCCAAGCATAACTCAAGCACAAATGAATATTTTGAAGTCAAATTTCACACAGTTTTCAAGGAAAGTGCCAGCAACTTAAACAAGAAAACAAAATTGAAATTCCATAAGCCCCGGAAATTTAAATTTTAAAATTGGTCTTACTTTTGGGACACAGTAGTATGAATTGGAGAGCCACCGTTCTCGAAAATATTATCTCCTGAAGGCAGTCATATCTACACTATAGTATAGTATAGTATAGTATATGTATATGTATATATATATATATACATATATATATATATATGGGGCCTGAATGGCGGAGTGGCTAGCGCTCTGGTGCTCGGTACCACAGGTTTCAGGTTCGAGTCCCAGCGGTGCCATGGATGTTTGTAGTGGTTCGGAATCCACTTTAAGCCGTAAGTCCCGGTCCTAATAGGATCGTAGAGCGTTGCGGGGGCATTGTTACTCCGCGTCCGTGGCCAAGTTACACGCGCCCCCTGAGTCATCAAAGTGAGTAACGTCTGTGCAGCGCTTGCCGTAAGGCATCCAAGACCAAGCTGTCTAAGTGTTTGCCAGCTGCATTAGAAATATATATATATACTACAAAAATGCTGCACCATACTCCTATACATATATGGTGTAGCTTCTTTCTACACGAAAGAGATGCTAGCATTTCTGTTCCCAGGGGTAATGAATGCATATTCTTTAACAAGTACATAATAATAACCTATCACTCAAATCTGAACTCCACATAAGCAGTGTCTTGGATATTTATACTACATGCAATTAGTGTCTTGTTCTAATGAGAACAGCTTGCCATTCAAATCTGACAGGACTAGGGATTGCAATACTGCTATACCGAATTTTGAGCCATTTGTACAAATACCGGTATTAACAAATTTAAATACTTTTTCTTCGGTATTTACTAGAAATTTAGAATTCTTATCTGTGAAGACAAGGTTGTAGTTGTGAAGAAAGTCTGTAATATTTCGACATTTTTTAAATTGGTGAGTTTGTTATTCACATTATATTTGCATATCATACTTTATTTATTATATATATATAATAAATAAAGTTTATTTTATATATATATATATATATATATATATATATACTCATAAATAATACTCAATAATAATGAGTAAGAATAAAGAACATAAAAAATCAGTTGTTTCCGGTTGACGTTCCAGGCTTAATGATAGTACAATTGATGCATTATGTTTTTTTAAGATCACATTTCAAAAATTTGTAATAGTACCACAGACTGAATAGTGATATTATTTACGTTTTTTTGTGACTTAAATAAATAGGATGTCCCTTAATTTTTTTTATTCTTTATATACTGTTATAATTTATAAATTACTCATTTTTTTGTTATATTTACATTCTCTAATAAAACAGGCAAATAAAACTAAAAAACACCTGTGTTTTCTTTTTTTTCTAAAATTTCTACTACCGGTATTAAAATCGATATCCCGGTATTTAGATCTAAAAAATACCGAATACCGGTATTGAACTTTTGGTCCGATATTGCAATCCCTAGACAGCAGGTAATCATTGTCATGTATAATGATACATCATGAAATTAGCGATTATCTATCCGATCTTCATAGCTCGAAACAATTACAGTTAAAAAAATTTTGCTCCGAGGAAGTTTAAAGTTTTGTTTGACGCTCTACTGTCATTTTGTGCCCACGAGGGATAAACAGACCAGGACCTACAGTTAAAAGTGGATTACGAACTTCTAACAAACATCCAACCGCCAGGATTTGCAGCCTGAAGCCTGTGGGACCAAATGCCAGAGCGCTGGCCAATTGGTCATCAGACCGCTAGCCCCGAGGAAAGAGGAAATTTGTGGCATTAAATATGTGTTTCATTTTTCAATTCCATCTATTAGCTCACACTCTCCCTTTATATATCTTGTTCAAATTTTCAATCGTTATTAAAATACATTTTATTCATCCACACTAGTTCAAATATATTTTTTTTTTAACTGGTAGTGGATGACACTTGCTGTTAATACAGTTTTTTCAAATATTAATTCATTCATTAAATTTAATTCATTAATTTTAGGTTTTTTTTAGATTTAAGTTGCATGTATCTACCAATAGAGGGCGCGAGATAAACTTTAAAAAAAAAATGAATGAAAATTATTTATAAAGGACTTTCTGCAATAGAGTGAAAAAAAAGTAGGAATTAACTAATTTTTTTTTTTCATATTACTTGTTTTAAATGAGCGTTCAGTGTCATTTTGAAATAATAAAAATGTCCATTGTTGAGCAAATCTATGGAAATAGTGACAATGAAAGATATCATTACTTTCATAGGTTTCCAAAAGTGGCAGGGAAGCATATATTTTTTAAAATTAATTTAATATTTATTAATATATTTCTAAAAATTGTCTGAAGATGTAAAACAATCTATTATTATTTTTTTTTCTTTCTAATGCAGCTGGCAAACACAGACAGCTTGGTCTAAGATGCCTTAAGGCAAGTGCTGCACAGACGTACTCACTTTGTATTACCCAGGGGGCGCGTGTCACTTGAAGATAAGCCACGGACGCGGAGTAACAATGCCCCCGCAACGCTCTACGATCCTATTAGACCGGGACCTACTTTTTAAAGTGGATTCCGAACCACTACAAACAACCATGGTCCCGCCGGGACTCGAACCCGAAACCTGTGGTACCGAGCGCTAGCCACTCGACCATTCAGGCCCCAACAAAATATTAGGGAGTTTTTGCATACCGTACGTTAGTTACCGTAGGACGTCCGTTAGCTTTTTCTCCCTAGCGCGCATGTTCATAGGAAATTATGTTTCCTATTAGCATGCGCGCTAGGGAGAAAAAGGCTAACGGACGTCCTACGATATCTAACGTACGGTATGCAAAAACCCTCTAATGATGCTCCGCATTCGTCATGGGCTTTACTTGTTCCTGAAAGCTGTAACTGCAAAAGGATAATGCCATTACCACTGAACAATTCTTATTATTATTCCTTAGCGCAACACTCCCATGTCGAGCCAAGGCCGCCTGCCTAGTGGCGGAGACAGGGGACGTTTTATTAATACGCTTTTATTAGTTTCACCTGTATGTTTGTTTGTAACTGACTCTTTGGGCTCGATTTCGCCCTACTTTAAGCGATCAGATTTAATTTAAACGTTGTAGACTTATCAAGGACCGACGACACTAAAATATTTTGATAAGTTTATTATCTCATCACGATTAGGATCGACAGGATGAGTGATTTTATTTTAACTTATGAAGAGCAATTTAACCCATGTAGAATGAAGTATTCAGCAAAGACATTCAAACCAACGTGGGCACAGCAGATAACGCGCCTGACTACGGATCAGGAGATTCCCTGTTCGAATCCTGGCTGGCTCGACATATTCGCATTTAGCCTTTGTTTTACTCACAATTAAATTATTGTAAGAACTATAGTTCCAATCCTCCGTACCGGGACCTTATTTAAATATTATAGTTTAAAAACACTAAAAAACACGCTTTTAGAGTTAATCAAAGTAAAAAATAATTGTTAACATAATAATAAAATTACTGACGAGAAAATGAATGTCTCTGTTCTAAAAGCGTGGGGTGCTCGATATCAATCGTTATAATTTTTCACTAGTTTCATTCCGAAATGCAGAATTTGTTTAAAAATGTCATACAAAGCACCTCACACTTTTAGAACAATGACATTAATTTTCTCGTCAGTAATTTTATTCTTATGTTAGCAAATTATTTTTCACTTTTTAGTTTGATTCACTCTAAAAGCGTGTTTTTTAGTTTTCTTAAACTATAATTTATTTTTACGAGGTAAGATGATCAGCATTACGTCTACGGTTAAGTAGATTCCCAACCATTACGAACATCCGTGACACCGCTGGGACTCGAATCGAAACCTGTGCACCAAGCGCAAAGCCTCCAGTTACAAATCTACTGAGCTATCAGGTTTCCGACTTAACCGTTTGTCAGGCATTTATTTTTTTATATTGAAATACACTTTTTTTGTGTGTTATATGTCCCATCTAATGCAAGAAAAAAGAAAGATTTGACAGTCGGTATTGTTCATTCTACATTTAAATCAAGGGCCTGAATGGCCGATTGGCTAGCGCTCTGGCGCTCGGTACCACGGGTTTCGGGTTCGAGTCCCGGCGGTGCCATGGTTGTTTGTAGTGGATCGGAATCCACTTTAAGCCGTAGGTCCCGGTCTAATATGATCATAGAGCGTTATGGGGGCATTGTTACTCCACTTGCGTGGTCTTTCTTCAAGTTACACGCGCCGTCTGGGTAATGCAAAGTGAGTAACGTCTGTGCAGCGCTTGCCTTAAGGCATCCAAGACCAAGACGCCTAAAGTGTTTGCCAGCTGCATTGGAACAAAAAAAAAATAATTAAATCATGCTAAAAGAATGGAATACATTTTAAATGAGAAATAAACAACATAATCATCTTTAATATTAAGGAAATTCATATCATTCTTTATTAATGCTAGTTAAGAATCAGCTTCTATAGGAATCGTTATAAATCTTTTGAGAATCTTACCAATAGCAGTCGGCTCTATGTAAAACTGGAGATAGTGCACAGTATCAAGATTCTTTGGCTTGGGATTCGGATGCATTCTCATTAGCAAAGCAACGAAAAAATTGTAGCTGTAATCTGTTTCGGTGATAGGAGAGATTCTCAGTTCCCTTCCCTCTTCGCCTAAGTTTATGTTCCACGGTTTCCTCTCTGAAAACAGATGTTGCAACAATTATACTTCTAAAATCGTGACTATTTATGGACAAATATAAAATGACATTTTTAGAAAATTTCCGTATTTATCTGCTTAAATTCTGCTGTTGTAATTGTCGGCGATAAAAAAATTCTCAGTGGTATTTCTTGTACCAAACAAGTAATATATAAAAAAAAAATTTAAGTCAATTCCTACTTTTTTTTCACTCTATTGCAGAAAAGTCCTTTATAAATAATTTTCATTCATTTTTTTAAAGTTTATCTGGCGCTATCTATTGGTAGATATATGCAACTTAAAAACTAAAATTAATTAATTAAATTTAATGAATGAATTAATATTTGAAAAAACTGTATTAACATCCAGTGCCATCCACTACAAGTTAAAAAAAAATGTATTTGAAATTGAGTGGATGAATAAAAAGTATTTTATGAACGACTGAAAATTTGAACAAGATATATATAAGGAGAGTGTGAGCTAATAGAATGAATTGAATGATATAAGAAATGAACACTTGACGCATAAAAAATTGGGCAATTCAGAGTAAAGAAATATGCATGAAAGTGTCATCATATGATACTCCCCTAGATCCATTGCAGTAGCGGCCTTTCGTCTGGAGACTGGACATGATTGTCTTGTTAAATATCTACACTGCATTGATATATATAACAGTCATTTGTGCAACCAGAACTCTAAGATGGACAAAGGTCATTTGCTAAGTTGTTCTTCATTGAATGAAGACATTTTTTTTATCGTTATGTAATCACAGTTTTGACATAATTATTGTCATTGTTATGAGTTAGTGTTTTGTTCTGTTTTGCTGTTTTGTATTCCATTTTTATGCTCCAACCTCATGCATCTGTGATGCAGGGGAGCCAATGATGTAAAATCAAGTGCTTTTGCAATAAAAAAAAATCGCCACAAGTAAAAGAAAATCGGTGTATTCAAGTTCTGCGTCTACTTTGGATTAAGTCCAACTTGATATAAGTCCTGTTTGGACTTGGAAAATTTTTCTTTGGTATACGATATTTATTTGGAATACGAACCTTCAAATATCTGCAAATACAACAGGTTTTTCAGTTTATTTTCTAAAGAATTTATTACTTTTTACTCATGTTGAAGTGTTCAAGAGGCTGTAGATCACCAAGAATGTCACGAATGAACCAAGTATGTCACCAAGAGGCGGTAGATTTACGTTGCACTCCCTTCTATATGTAAATAACCATCACAATATTGAGGTACTCGGAGATAACATTCAATTTGAATTTAATACTAGTCCACAAGACATATCGCAGTATATTTTGTGGAAAATATTTCTGCCAACATGTGTCGTTCATGTTAATTCTTACAAAGAGGTGAAAGGCTCCTACTCTGAGCATTTATTATGATACCATGTTGTAAAATAAAAATTGAACCGTATTTACCTTTATTTGCAAGTATATAACTACCTATTTTTTAAAAAAAGTTATAAGTTTATCCATCGGCATATTGAATTTTGAATTATATTCTAAAATGGATATAATAACAATTTAAATGGGCAAAATCGAAAAATAGGGGCAGCTTGGATTTGGAGTGAAATTTTTTTTTTCCGCCAAAGTGCTCCAAAAAAAGGGTTTTGGGATTGCAAGTGAAGTGAATTGCGATCAGTACAAGAAATCTGGGTTACCACATTTGGCGACTTACTACTAAGTTGAGTGATACAAAAAGCCATCAAATTCCCAACGGATCCTATTCTGCAATTTGGCCTTTAAATGCATGATTCATACGTGTTTAAAAAATCGTAATTATCCATGTTCGTTTGGACTCGTCATCCAATATTCTAACACAGTCAACACGAATTAGAATGCTTAAAAATAAAAATCTCTAAAGTTTATTTTTTAAAGTGCCTAATGCAAACACCTTACCCGTAGTGAACTCTTCTTTTATTTGCGTGCCCGTGTGCATCACTTTAAAAAAGCGAAACCAGCGAACGAAGTAGTTCTCTTTGCTCTCCTTGCTTCCGCCTATGTTCACCCCGACTGTGAGTGTGGTCCCCACTTGCCGGATGTTGGTGCAAGTTCGTTTGGACTCGTCGTAGGAATCACAGGGATACAAGGGCAGCAAAACCACGTCATCGATTCTGAAATAACAACAAAAATAATGATTCTATAATTTTCTTATTGGAATTCTTTTAATGCAGTATGAATATCATATGGTGTCACCCCTTAATAAAAATTTTAGGGAAAAAATCCAAATTGAAACAATTTCTCTAACCGTAAAGTTTATTATTTCACGATTTAAATAAAAATTACTATTTTCGAATGTGTTTAAACATTTTCTTAAAACATTTTTATGCTTAATAAAAAAGCAACTTTTGATAATTATACTTATAGTCGATTTTGAAACAACAGATGCATAACGCTGAGGCAGAAAAGGATAGTTTTCGGAATTTTTAATGTGTTGCCATGATAATAGCATCTCAGTTGTCTTCACGGTTAAAATCTAGGATACTGTACCCCTGAGGAAGTCGCCAATCTTGCAACCTTGAATATTTCGCCAATTTTTCGCCAATTTCTTTAGGGTTGCAATACTATAATTAGAGGAATTCGTAGCTTCATTTTCCAAACAATATAATGACTATTTATTGTTATTGTGATTATATTATTTGCAGTAAATAAGAACAGAAATATATATTCTTTTAAATTAGTATTCCAATGAATTACTGATTATTCCGAACTTATTCTTACAACGTACGTCGGTCACTGATTCAGAACATAAACAATATTTATGAAGTTGCCACTCAGGAGAGTAAGAAACAAACAAGAAAACGATTTTTTTATTTATTAATAACTTATATTTTATTCTTAAATAATTAATTTCCTTTTTAAAGATGTTCGTTTAGTTAGGATTTTCTGACAACCGTAATTAGAATTCGCTCGGAATATTTGAAGCTTTAGC
>BPLQ01009717.1:473293-486818 GCA_021605075.1 Caerostris darwini | reverse complement strand
AATAAAAATATTTTTAAATCGTTTTGATTTTAAATGAAGTGTTTTATATATTTTATTATTTGGAACAAAAATTTTAAGTGTAGATTGGCGCCACTTAAAAACCGCCAAATCTGTAGCTGCGGTTGGCGCGTGTGCTCTTTATTGGCGCAACTGTCACCAAGGTACCGTTAATACGTAAGTATCAAAATTAGCAAACCTTGCATTAAAAGCAAAATAGACCAAAATTGTTTAATTTGTAAGTAGTTTTATAATTAAAAATATAGTGATCTATTTTAACGCTATATTTTTGCTATGGCAACTCCACACATACCCCGCTCGTCTTAGTTCTTCTTCTCTGCTGAGCGGCTGACTAGGATCTTGCAAGATCTGCCCGGTTGTCTCGCTCAAATCTTCAGAGAAATCATTTGGCGTGTCACCCGATTCTGGATCATCAGCAGATTGTTGTCTCTTATCCCGTAGCTTTATATCCGATTCCTCGCTGGACGGGAGCATTTCTTCAGCTACAGAAGCTACTTCCGGTATAACATCCGCCATGTCTTCGTCTGTCAGGTTAGAGATCAAACTTTTCAACTCTTCTATAAGAATGCGAGCTCGATTCTGTTTGGTTATGTTGTGGATTTCACTCTCAACGGGATAATTGAAAACACACGCGAGAATTATGGTCAGATAAGACGCGCACAAACAGCACATCTGCAAATAAAATAGTAGAAAAATTTTAAAAAAATAAAACAACAACTCAAAACAATTTACATGTTTGAAAGATACTTTTTTTTATCTATTTCGAAAAAATGTGAACAACAATTTGAGTGCGAAATGATTTGCTTCATAATCATTTCGCACTTTCGTTAACCTTCCTTTTTTTTTTCTAATGCAGCTGGCAAACTCACTTTGCATTACCCAAGGGGCGCGTGTAACTTGAAGATAAGCCACGGACGCGGAGTAACAATGTCCCCGTAACGCTCTACGATCCTATTAGACCGGGACCTACGGTTTAAAGGGGATTCCGAACCACCACGAAATCCATGGCACCTGAACACGAAACTTGTGGTACCGAGCGCCAGAGCGTTAGCCACACGGCCATTCAGGCCCCTTTGCTTTATATTTCTTTTACTTCAATATAAAAATTAGTACGAATTTGCTAATATGTTATTGTTCTAATACAGCTGCCAATACAGAGACAGTTAATCTTTTATGCCATAAGCAAGCCCCAGCTGTTACTCATTTAATATTAACCAGCTGGCACGTGTAGCTTGAAGATATGCTAGAGACGCGAGTAACACTACCCCCACAAAGCTCTACGATCCTATTAGACCGGGACCTACGATTTAAAGTGGATTTCGAACCACTACATTTCTCTAATATGAAATAAAAAAGTAATAACTTAATGCCTTTTGGCATTTGACATAGATTCTTCCTGCAAGAATGGTTTTTATTAGCATTGTTATTTCTATTTTTATAAGGAGCCTGATGGCCGAGTGGCTAGCGCTCTGACGCTCGTGCTACGGGTTCGAGTCCTTGAGGTGCTATGGATGTTTATAGTGGTTTGGAACCAACTTTAAACCGTAGGTGCCGGTCTAATATGGTGTGGGGGTAGTGTTACTCGCGTACGTAGCATATCTTCAAGCTACACGTTCCCCCTGGGTAATATCAGTGTTCGTCGGTCACAGAGAAATGTTAATATTGCCCAGTTCTCGACATAATTAAAAATAACAATTCTGTTATTATTGACTTTTTAGTGTTTAGGTCACGGTCTAATTTTCCCAAAATGATCGTAGAGCGACAAACCAAACCAATCTTCTTCATTGGAGCTACAGTACCATGGTGGGCCAAGGCGGTCTGCCTATTGGCAGATTTCGAGACATGAGATGTTTTCTTTGTTACGGGGTAGGGTTGTCAGCCTTACGTCCAACGCTCTACCACCATATTACATCAGGACCTATGATTTAAAGTGGATTCCGAACCACTACAACACCAATGGCACACCGGGACTCGAACCCGAAACCTATGACACCGAGCACCCCAAAGAAACATCACCAACTTAAAAAAAATGTACGTCGGACTTACTTATTAAAGAGTTATGAAATTCCTTCTAATTAATACTTTAGTTTACCCTTTTAATTACAACAATATTACCTTCATAATTTGCACAATTAGCACATCTTAGCACAATTTTTGTCATATAAAGTTAATTTTTGGAACGCCGTTTTTTTCATTAACTTTATTAACTTAACTTCCATAAATTTTCCTTTCCTCCCTTTTTCAAACTACTTATGACTGACGTATTCGGCTAGGGTTTGCTGCAGAATCCAATAAGAGTAAAAAAAGGCACTAAAAATTTAAGAATGTTAACTTTTCTCATATACTAATTAAATATAAATCAACGAGTGTGTCAAAGGATTACAAGCAAAATCAATTCGTAAGATAAATGCACCTGCTCTAATTCCAATTCATAGCAGCTGCGGATTCAGATCCTCAGAGTCATTTGGAAACTATTCTGAGAATGAGGAACTCCAGAAAGGCTTAGCAGTAGACATAATATGCATCTGAGTTGAAGGTTCAATTAAAATGTAGATATGGCAGAGATCTGTTAGAATGAGAGACATAAAAATTCTTTGCGTATTTAAAGAGTTGCATCACTTTTTTTTTTTTTTATCGAAAACGTTTCTTCATTTTTGATCTTTTTTGTATGAAAAATGTAGAACAGTGATAAATACGCATTGTTGTTTTTTATAATTTTTAAACAGTAGAACGTATTGTTGTCCAACTAATAGATATGGTAGTAATAATTAAGTAGTAATAATTATTATCATATCTATTCACTGCTTTTATTTGTTTTCTTTTTTATTTTTATTGTCGAAAAAATTAGCATTCATGGGACATAAAGTTTTACAAACATGTTATACACAGAGCGTACACGGTTTCGCTGTATCTTGAATAGATTTGAAAAAAATCTTATTCTAACATTAGATCTCCTATAAAATTATTTTCCCTTTCACACGTTCATAAAATAGGGAAATTTACTCTACAATAGCATTAATTGCAATAAGTTCTGAGAATTAGGGAAATCTCAAAAGACTATGGTAAGTACAAGTACCGGTAAAAATCTGGAATCCTGTATCCTTTGTGCCAAATGCAACGCCAGAATGCCGAGTAAGCATAGTATTGAATGCACCAGGTAGTTCTCACTGTAAAATGATATTACGCCAAAATCATTCACTGGGATGCCAAATCGCCAAGTAAATAAACAAAATGGCTGCCGAAGTTAGGTGTCATTGTAAAACGCTATTTCGCCGAAATTAGCAGTCAAAGTTTATTCCTAAAAATGCTTTTAATCCAAAGTTTACCGCTTTAATGCCAAATATTATAACTATCCTGCTAAAATTTTAATCCTTGAAATGCTTTATCGCCAAACTTTTTCAAGAGGCGAATTTTGTTTTTTAAATTGCTTTCACTCCAAAAGTTAATGCTTTATCGAAAAATTTTTATCATTAAAAATTTTTTAATCACTAATTTTTTAATCCTTATGGAAATATTAATTTTAATACTATTAGATGGCAAATCGGGCCATCATGCCCCAATTTGCTATCTAATAATATTAAAATTAATATTTCCAATATTAAAAAAAAAACCTTTCACTCTAGTCCAATGGGAGTTTTGTAGATTTTCTTCAATTTGGCGCGCAAATACCGGATAGTATTGCTGATAGTGTCACTGCCGGATAGTTGTCTTCCCGAAAAGTATCTCACCTTGCTTTTTCTCAATGACTCCTGTTTGTTGTACACCACGTTACACAAAAAATGTGAATAATATAAAAACACATTTTTTTCACATTTTAAATAATAAAAAGTTTATTTTTAAATAAACTTGCTTCACCAAAATATAGAAAAAAAATTCGTTGAGAAAAATGGAAGTGTACTGACTATTCACTGAGTAAACTATAAACTTAGTATATGACTTTTCAGTTTAAGAAATACTTGGTTAAAATCTAGGATCTTGTACCCTTTGTGCCAAACACATCGGCAAGTTGTCAAGTCGGTAAGTAAGCATAGAAATGAATGGGCTCAAAATCCTTTACTGTGTTGCCAAATCGCCAAGTAAACAAACGAAAAGGTTGCCTAAGTGCGGTGTCATTGTAAAGTGCTTTTTCGCCAAAATTTATAGCCAAACAGAAAGAATATATATTTCTGTTCTTATTTACTGCAAATAAGTATTCTGCAAATAATAATATAATCACAATAACAATAAATAGTCATTATATTATTTGGAAAATGAAGCTACGAATTCCTC
Organism: Caerostris darwini; assembly: GCA_021605075.1. NCBI lineage: Eukaryota > Metazoa > Arthropoda > Arachnida > Araneae > Araneidae > Caerostris > Caerostris darwini. The sequence continues at coordinate 482,531 of BPLQ01009717.1, read as the reverse complement.
TAATTATAGTATTGCAATCCTAAAGAAATTGGCGGAAAATTGGCGCAATATTCAGGGTTGCAAGATTGGCGACTTCCTCAGGGGTACAGTATCCTAGATTTTAACCAAGAAATACTTAGTATATCACCGCGTAGCTTAGCAGTTACAATGAATAATTCATTCGTACTATAAATAAATAATTTTAAGAAAGTTGTCCACTTATAATTACAGTATTGTAACCCTAAAGAAATTGGCGAAATAATTCGGATTGCAAGATTGGCGACTTTCTCAGGAGTACAGAATTCTGGATTTCAACCGAATTTTAGTATTTGGTTCGAGTTTTCTATTAGCTTAGCGCATAAGAAACGAGTCAAATCGTTATTATTTAGCTTTAAGGTTTATATCTATCTATCTATATTTATATATATTGATGTAAACTTATATGAAGGATATTCATGCCATTTATTAGGATTTTATAATTTTATTTATACTATTATCTTGATGGTTATAATATTAATGTCTTTATGGTGGCTTGTCGTAACTGGTTTTAGAAACAAAATGGTGCTTGTGCAAAATGTGTTTTTCATCAATAGTCAGGATGCTTGATCATCAATAGTCAGGTGGAGGTTTCCGGGTTTTCTCCCATATGACAAGGAAATGTGGAACAATTACATCTTAAATTCTCCCGGAAGGCAAAAACTATAAACTTAGCAAATCACTTTTTAATACGCTTTTATTAGTTTCCCCTGTATGTTTGTTTGTTTGTTTGTAACTGACTCATTGGGTTCGATTTTGCCCTACTTTAAGCGATCAGATTTAATTTAAACGTTGCAGACTTATCAAGGACCGACGACACTAAAATATTTTGATAAGTTTATTATCTCATCATGATTAGGATCGCCAGGATGAGTGATTTTATTTTAACTTATGAAGAGCAATTTAACCCATGGAGAATGAAAGTACCTAAGACATTCAAATCTATGTGGGACAGTGGCACAACGGATAACGCGCCTCACTGCGGATCAGAAGATTCCCTATTCGAATCCTGGCTGGCTCGACCTATTCGCATTTAACCTTTGTTTTACTCACAATTGAATTATTGTAAGAACTGTAGTTCCAGTTCTCCGTACCGAGACCTCATTTAAATATTATAGTTTAAAAACACGCTTTTAGTGTTAATCAAACTAAAAAGTAAATAAATTATAGTTTAAGATATGCTTAGTATATCACCACACGGGTTGTAACAGTTGCAACGAGTTGTTAGAACTGTACTTAAAGACCTCGGAACCTTTCCCCCGCCAATATTAAACAACCCAAGCTTCCCCTTCTCCGGGTAAAAAAAACCGTATTCAGTGACTTATCTTGGAACATTACTTTCTCGTCATAGTAAATGGAAAAGCTTATCTGATAAGGGAAAGATAAAAGTCCATCTGGGTGTTTGACATTGCATGTTACTTCGAAAGTATCAGCGACAAAACATCTTACAGGTAAGTGGATGCTTTCTTTCGATTTACGCCAATTACATCCCATTAGTGCATAGATTTCAGTGGTACAATTTAAGTTGATTTTGTTGTCTATTCTTAATTGAATTTCATTGACTTACTTATTCTGTATTACCCGTTGTTACTACATTATCTTGGTTATCCTCTTACTTTGTTTCTGTATACTTGCTTACTGTATATATATATATGGACACATACAATATTTTTAGTTACTCTAGAACTTAATGTACTAGCCTTAAATTACCATTAAATGCTTAGTATTAGTAAATAAAAAATATTTACCTTTAAAAAAGTGAGTATATATAATAATGAGTAGATAATAGATCCATTCAGAATTGTGATTGTTTTACAATGCTGGGAGCTTTGATCTGAATCATTCGCCATTAGAATGGCTAAGTAGTAGCAGATTCAGCTTTACTCAAGACATATAACAGAGGGACACCCTCATTTCTCCCAATTTGCGTCACTCCAATTTCGAAACAGCACTAAGGGTGGAATATGGAGGTTTCGCATCTTCCTCCCTCCATGAATCCAACAGAAAGGAATTTCCTCCTACAGGTCTGTCGTATCCATCCCCGGCATTAAACACAGAAGATTTAGTGCTGCATCGCTTGTCGAGTTCTGAACCAAACACTCTAGGTTCGGAAACCTAACGCATTATCCGTCAGTTTAATAGAGTCCCAAAAGGCGTTCTTCTAAGTTTCAAGTTAATGGTGATTTCAAGACATGAAAAACTTAATTTTCTTAGTAAAATCAAATTATACTAAATTTATTTTTGAGGCATTTGGTTAGTTATCTGAGTAGAGTAAAACTATAAAGATTTATAATATTGAGATCCATGTTAAAAAAAACCATATTTTTGAGTTCTGAAATCTTCCATTTATGTACAAATAGATTCTTTAGAACAGGGGTTCTCAAACTGTGGAATGTGATGTTTTTCTACTGATGGAAATTAAATTATTTTACAGAAATGAAAAATAAATAAAATGATCAGGCAGTACTTAGACAGTACTGATTCATGAATTTAATCTCTAATCATAATTACTCCCTGTTTAATAAGGATTTTTAGTTTATGATATAATGGCATTAAACAGACATTAAATTATCTTAAGTTACTAACATAAAAAAATTTAAATTTTCGATGAAATTACAGCTTTTACTTCATGGCAGTTAGAGACAACGGAAACTGCAATACTAGCAATATCACATTTTTACTATTATTTTACATTGTAGATACTCAATTTTTTTCATTCTCTTATCACTGAAACGAAAGCACTTTAAAATTCGAAAGTAGAGGCATTTATTTATAAATCTTCTTCTTTATTGGCGGAACACCCCCCCCCCCCGGGGGGGGGACGAAGTCGTCTGCCTACTGGCAGATTTTGAGACAGGAGATAGTTTCCTTTTATCGGATAGGGTTGTTAATCCGTCTTCCGACGTTCTATAATCATATTAGATCTGAACATACGGTTTCAAGTGAGTTCCGAATCTCTACAAGTATCCATGGACCACCTGGGCTCCAACCCGAAACATGTAAGCGCTAATCACTCGGCCATCAGGCCCCTTACTTGTGAAATTACCCATGAAATATTTTTAAAAATTCTATAACTTCCATTTTTTTATTAGAAAAGGTTTAGACGTAGGATAATCTTAAATATAAAAAAATCATCATCATCATCAGTGGCGCAACAGTCCCATGGTGGACCAAGGTCTTCTCCCTACTGGCAGATTTTGAGAGAGATGTTTTCTTTTTACTGAGAAGGGTTGTGAAGTGGGATAAAAAAACAACAAACAACAATCCCCGTAACAATACAAACGTGTTACAGCCCGAAATTGTACCCTATATTCAGGATCTCCATGCCGCTACTTATCAAAAATACAATGTGAAATCACGTAAAAACCAAAGTATTCATTTTTATCTCGATATGCAGCTTGATTTCTTTCTGATTCTTCGGTAATTGAATACGCCTTATCAACTATTTCATAGAGATTATCAATATAACATCAATGAAGTATGGTATCTTGATAATCTCTCTGTCAATACAGCTAATGATCTATGGCAGGCTATAGAAACCTCACTGCTCACAATATCTAAAGCTATGATCCGCATTTGTTAAATGCAACCTGATCCTCCTTTGCCTCTTATAAGACGATATATGTCTTTCTCTATTAAATCCAATCGTTTTAACCTGTATAGAGAGAAGACTTCTGAGAAAAAGGGGAATTCCCTATCGTATAAGTCAACAAGAATTCTCAGTTCCTTGCCTAGAGTGGTTTGGGTAGCTTGCTTTAGACTTGTCACGGGCCAAGCCTACTTATAGAGTCACCTGTATAGAATATGGCTGGTATATATGTCCACTTTGCGACTATGGCATGACTGGGGAGCACCTCATCATATGCCCCACTGTTCTTAACTGTATCCCTTTTTGTGTTACTGTTAATGCCTTTAATGATTGTTTTTGTCGTTCTTTACTGTATTGGGCTGCTCTTCGACTAATGACCAAAAGGTTAGAGACGGGAATGGGATAAAAAAAATTATATAGATCATTATGAAAATAAAATTCAAAATTCCTCAATATTCCATAACAAAAATTGTGAGAGACAGACTTGCTTTGAACTTTTCTGAATATGTTATATGTCTGCCAAGAATTATTTTCGCATGTTCTCTACCTGAAAACTATTAGAAATTTTGGTCGTTTTATCTTTGCATTGTGGATATTTTTTTTAAAAAAATAAATAGTTTTTATTTACTACTTTCTTCCTTGGTGTCTCAATTTCAACAGCTGGAATAATCCTTTGTTGTTGTTGCAGATGCGATCTCCGCGCAACCTGAAGCTGACGGTGGTGGGAGACAAGTGTGTAGGCAAGACATGTCTCCTCAAGACATACGTATATAATACTTTCCCGCCTGGTCCCTATGTCTCCACCGTCTTTCCGTAAGTCTCGTCTCTTTAATCTTTTAAACTTGTTCCTATTTTTCTAATGTTTGTATTAACAATACTTCACTAATGTTCCTCAGATATCTGCCCGACGAAGAGTATGTGTACAGCAGGGCAATTGACTACTCTGGCACTCCGCTGCTTTTGGCCATGTGGGACAGAGTGCACAGCGCCAAGGACGACTCTATACGACCCTTGCAATATGACCAGGTAGATCTTTTTGTTGTTGGTATGTATAATGTACTAGAAATATACCCATTCTTCACATGGGAAAATAAAACTTGAATAAAATAAATTCCTTCACATTTTCTTATGGTGCATCTTTCAGGTAATGTCAGATTTTCCTTTAAAAATTTTTTTTTTTCAATTATTTAACAAAAAATTATCTTAACATGGAAAGAGCTAGTGAAACTTCTAGACGTCACTTCCGGTAGATTTTCGACCAGAGGAAATAAAGAATATTGTTGACAAATTAAATTTGTGTTGTTATTCTAAAACAATCAATAAGCAATAAACGGGGCCTGAATGGCCGAGTGGCTAGTGTTCGGTACCACATGTTTCGCGTTCGAGTCCCGACGGTGCCATGGATGGTATCCACTTTAAACTGTAGGTACCGGTCTGTTAAGCCCTCGTGAGACAGAGATGACCGTAGAGCGACAAAGCAATAAAGCAAATATTAAGAATCATTACATAATGCATCCGCATAGAAAAAACTATTGTAATGTAAGTACAAAGTCATTTAGAACTACTTTTAATCTATACAAAACTACGTTTTTTTATTAAAATGTTTAAGGTTTCATAACCGAAAAAAAAAATAATAATTCTTAAAATATGGCTTAATAATAAGTTTTTTTAAATTACGGAGTCATAAATATCGCTCGTTAAAAAATTAAGCAATTCCTGCAAGTTTATGGCATTTCCGAAGTTATATATATTTTTTAAGGACCCAGAAATAAATTAGACAAATATTAAAAATATCAAAAAAGATTAAGTAGCGGTGAGTTAAAAAAAGCATTTCAATAAACTCAAAATAATAAAAGCTGAGAACAACATGAAAAATCTAAATTACAATATAATGCTTATCAAAATCGGTTATAGCCATTAAATAGCTATATTCTAAGCCTCCCAATATTTTTCCAATAGGAGTATAATTTTGCAATAATTAATTTTTATGAAACCACTACATTTTATTCTACATCTTTTAAGGGATTTACTTAATAATCAGTAGATTAATTTAGAAGGAATTATTTTGCAGATTCGAAAAACATTCACTTTACATACGGACATATCAACCAAAAGGAGTATTTACAAATGTAGAATATATGGCATGTTTAGTAATAAGCCTGCAAAACATGACCTCAAATACATCCACATAACACACATAAGATATAACACCACACAACATAACACAATAATAATAAAATAATTACATACAATTTTACTTTAATATAAAAACTATTTATAAATGCATATTAACACTCCTATCGACACGACAATCAATTGTTAGATGACATAATGTCCAATGATAAACGGTAATTTTTTATCTTCTTAAATGGAAATAACTGAAAAAACGATTGATGACAGCGGAATAATCAACGAATGAAATAGGATAATCAATAAATTGTAAAATTTTACAAGTTAGAATGTTACAATTGAGATTTTCTTTTTTAATTTTTTTTTCCATGTTCTATTTCCAGACAGATATTTTTCTATTATGTTTCGACGTAACGAATAAGACTTCTTTTGAAAATGTGCTGACCATTTGGAAGCCTGAAATACGAAAGCATTGCTCCAAGACTAGATGCCTTCTTGTAGGTAAGTACATTTCCTTGGTGCTGGCAGCGATTTGGCTTCTGAAGCGATAATCCTCTAAAGATCTTTTTGTGTTCAAATAATTTTTTTTTCCTACTGCAGCTGGCAATATAAAGACAGTTAGTCTTTATGCCATAAGCATGGGCTCATTTAGCACTACCCAGGGGGCAAGTGTAGCTTAAGATATGTTACGGACGCGAGTAACACTGCCTCCACAACACTCTACGATCCTATTAGACTGGAACCTAATGCTAAAAGTGGATTCCGAAGCATTACAAACATCCTTGGCACTCCGGGACTCGAACCTGAAACCTGTGGTACCGAGCTCCAGACTGTTCCACGAACTGCTTTCCTTGAAAAGCGAAGTCTGCAGGTTTCTTTACAGAATATTAATATGAAATCTATAAAATGAAAACTATAAAGTAAACCAGATTCATTAAAATAATAGAAAAATCATGGCGCAATATTGTGCGAATTGGATAAAAAAACTCTTTGTAAAAGCAGCCTTTGTAAAAATAAACTCGTAATAAAACTAAAATGCGCAATTTCTCCATTTGGTATCTGAACGACTATTATGCCAACGGCCATGCCATGCTGAACATACCGGTTCTCGTTAGATCACCGAAGTCAAGCATCATTGAGCGCGGTCAGTTCTTGGGTGGGTGACCACCTGGGAACACCACGTGCCGTTGGCAAATTTGGGACCTGAATGGCCGAGTGTCTAGCGCTCTGGCGCTCGGTGCCACAGGTTTCGGGTTCGAATCCCGGCGGTGCCATGGATGTTTGTAGTGGTTCGGAATCCACTTTAAGCCGTAGGTCCCGGTCTCCTATGACTGTAAGAGCGTCACGGAGCAAAAGTCAGGCTTCTACCTACGGGTGCTCCATCACAACAGAAGCTGCTTCCTTCCCCTTCAATCATGAGCACGTATGGGCTCGTTGGCTTGGCCAGCCAAGTGGGATAAGAAACAACAACAACAAACAACGACTATTATTGATGAATTATTAAATAATTTTTAACCTACGTACATTAAATTTTACACAACATCTAATGCAGAGATGGTCAAACTTTTGTAATCCATTTTTCCATTACTTCGTTAAAATTTGATAAAACACTTACACTACTTTTAAGCCCTTTTAGAATATGGCAATACTAACACTGCAATATATTTAACAATTACGCATAAAATAATATAGTATATGTATGATGATGTATAGACTTAATTCTGTTTTAAATAAGAATTTTATATAGCAAAGGTAAACATTAATAACTGATTAATTTTTGCCCGCTAGAATTCAGTTAATCGTATGCTTATAAATAAATATATATATTGAAATATTTTTGAATGTATACACGAGTATATACAATATATATATATATATATGTCCAAAATTACCTTTGCATAAATTCCCGGATTTCTCAGAAATTGTGAACTATAATTTTATGAATTTGTTTGGAATGATCCATAACATTATGACACATAAATATAAAGGGAAAAAATCGGGAGCAGTGCATATGATATATAATTCTAGCATGAAACAATAAAAATGGTAATAAAATGGGACAAAGAGAGTTCAGAAAAAAAAATGAAGCCTTATGAATTTAAAATGGAATGTGATCTCCTTGACTTGTACACATATACACAAAGTGTTTTCATGATGGCAATAATGGTGTTAACCACGGTTTGGGAAATTAAGCTCCACTATTCCAGCAATGCCATTTTTAGAGTATTTACATCTCTAGGAGGAGGATGTCTACGTGCAATTGCTCTTCGAAGGTAGTCCCATAACTTCTCTAACGGGTTGAGATTAGAAGACTTTGCTAGCCACGGTATACTCTGAATGTTTTCACTTTCAAGGAATTCGTCAACGAGGTTGGCTCGATGTGGACGAGCATTATCGTCCATAAATAAAATACCTCTGAAATGTCTTACATAAGGCTCTAAGACCTCATCCTAGTGTCTCTGGACGGTCACAGATCCGCTGTTGAAAACGTGTAGAGGCGTCCATCCATTGATTATAATTCCTCCCCATATCATCACATCTCCACTACCGAAACGATTACTTTCCATAATATTCGAGGGATAATTTCGTATTCCTGACTCTCTGCAGATGTAAAAACGTTTAAAATCACCTGCAAAATTAAACCTCGACTCATCAGTAATGAGAACATAGGACTAACAGTGTTCACTCCAGTTCTGATGTTCTTTGCACCAATTAAAGGATATATCTTTTGTGAATACAGTGAAACACATACTCTTGGCTTTCTGGAATAAATGTGTTTTTCATTAATCCTTCTGTATACCGTTTGATGTGATACAGCAGTTCCAGTGGCAGTTGCAAGCTTTGAACTTAACTGGCAAGCAGTAGACTTCCTGTTACGATGGGCAGTTATTACCAGATAAAGATTTTCGGAAGCAGTTGTCATTCGTTTACGCCTTTTTAAAACTGTCCAATCGATTTCAAATTGCTTCCATAACGTAGAGACTGCATGTCTTAAAATATTCTGTTATCTGGCTGCTTCCATGATTGGCCGACTTGCTTCTAAACGACCTATGAGTCGATACTTCCCAGATCCAAATAATGATTCGAAGTCACAACAAACCGATATGAGTCCTTACACATTGAAATCAAACACTGTGTTGCAGAAATACATTATGATATTCACTTTGCGCAAAGCGTTTGATTTAACTTCGGATGAAGTAAGTCTAGATTTGCATATCAGAAACCGTTTGATTACTTTTGATTGGATAAAGCTAATTAGGCTTTATTTTACACTCATTCCCTGCAAACATAGATCCCATTGATTGGGTATTTCATTGAATATCATTATTTCCGGTTATGTAAACATAAATTTGGACATGAGTGTATATATATATATATATATATATATATACACTGACGAGCCAAAACATTATGACCACCTGTCAATAACGAGTTGGCCCATCTTTGGCGCGCAACACAGCTTCAACCCGCCTTGACATGGATTAATACCACCACTTAATACCA
>BPLQ01009717.1:422588-456952 GCA_021605075.1 Caerostris darwini | reverse complement strand
ATATATATATATATATGTATATACTCATGTTTGTGAAAATTGCAACAGTATGAAGGACTTACGCGAGTGAGCTGAAATTTTCAGGAAATGCAAATTAGCGCATGATATGCAAATGATTAAAATTTCACATTCGTAGCGCATGCTTATGCTGAGCAGCGCCCTCTGAACGGCGGATGGATCCGAATAAATAGACGGCTGTAGCGAGGCGTGTATGGTTATCTGCTAGTGGTAAACGTTAGCTCAATCGTTACTTATGCCTCTTCGACGAAGGAGAGCGAGATTTGAACAACTTACAGAGTTTGAACGGGGGAGAATAATCGGCCTTCGTGAAGCTGGATTGTCTTATCATGCAGTAGTCGCTCGTGTGCAGCGTGACAGCAGCACAGTGATGCGTCTTTGGAAGCAGTGGACGGACAAGTGTCGGACAACTCGGAAATCCGGGAGTGGAACCCGAAATGTGACGTCAGCTCGCGATGATAGACACCTGGTCCGCATGGCGCTGACGGATCGTACAGCTTCCTCTAGACAATTGGCAGCACAGTGGTCAATAGCTGCAGGTGTTTCATTGTGTGCTTCATCAATTCGTAGACGTCTGCTGCAGCGTGGACTGCGCGCAAGGACTCCTTTATACAGGATCCCTCTCGCGCTAAACCATCGCCGCCTGCGGCTACAATGGGCCGCTCAGCATAGAGACTGGCGTGCTGATTGGCCGCATGTCGTGTTTTCTGACAAATCCCGCTTTAATTTGTGGTACCATGATGGCCGCATTCGTGTCAGACGCTATGCCGGTGAACGCCACCTTCCGGAGTACATTATCGAATGCCACAGTGGACGAACACCCGGAGTTATGGTCTGGGGTGCCATAGCATATCACGGACGATCTCAATTGCTAAGAATTGTGGGCAATCTGAACAGCAATCAGTTCATCAGTGAAGTTCTACAGCCCCAAGCTGCTCCCTTCCTTCAAAGCTTGCCAAGTGCTGTATTTCAACAGGACAATGCACTCCCTCATATCGCTAGGACTGTTCAATCCTTCTTTGCAACGCGGCAGGTACTGCTTCTTCCTTGGCCTGCGTATTCCCCGGATATGCCACCGATTGAACATGTGTGGGATTTCGTTGGTCGGCGTCTCGCTCGTGATCCTCGTCCTGTTGCGTCTGCAGACGAACTTTGGGTGCGCATGCAAACAATATGGAATGCTCTTCCTCAGGCAGACATTCAAAATTTGTTTGACTCCAAGCCACGTCGTGTAGCAGCACTTATTGCGGCGCGTGGTGGCTACACAAAATACAGATTCCGATCTCTTGTTATTGTTTGTTTGCTTTGAACATTTAATCATTTATTTGTACCACTACCACTCAACTGTGTATTAAATTTCATTCAATTATGACGATTCCTTCATGGTGTTGCAATTTTCACAAACATGAGTTTATATATATATATTATTAATTTATTAAAAAATTAACTTATTAATTATTATTTTTATATAATAAAAAAATCATGCATATATAATTTTTTTATATTATTAATATTATTTTTTATATTATTAAATAAAAAAAAATAAACAATAGAAACATAAACGATTGGAGGAGAAATTGCATTTGTAATCGGAAAGGAGGATATCGAAACGTTAATGAATAAAAGAGAGTTTTTGCATACCGTATTTTTATCGTCCGATATTTTTTTCTCCCTAGCGCGCATGCTCATAGGAAACGTCATTACAGATACGCATGTGCAATTTCCTATGAGCATGCGAGCTAGGGAGGAAAAAAATACGGCATGCAAAAACTCTCTATTATTCAGAACACCGCGAGGTCTTTTGCAATTTTTGAAATCAGAAATGTCGTAATCATAGTTGCTTAGATCATTCAAAACAGAATTATTAATATTTGGAATGGAGTTATAAAATGTTTGTGCAATTTTATAAGATTATTTAAAACTTGGGAGCGAAAGAGAATATCTGATATCCTCATTTTGGAAAAACCAGGGCGAATTTGTAATCATACGTAGGATTTTTTCTTTGTATGATCTTGAAATTCGACGGAACAGCAGATCCCCAAATAGGACTCGCATATGCAAATATTGGATGCAAGTAAGCAAGATAAATGAGTTTATTTTCCAAGGACATAGTAGAGTTCCTACAAATAAGTAGATACAGTAAGTGAATGCATCTATTAAATTTATCCCTAAGACAGTTAATGTGAGGAACATACAATTTACGATCTAAGATTACACCCAAATATTTAGTCTGCTCAGCCCAATTAATAGGATTATTATAAATTTTTATAGATGTGTAAGAACCCTTTTACACTGAATAGAACTGCTTCAGTTTTCTCAACATTAATTGAATTTTCCATTTTATAAGCCATTGTTCGAGATGATTAATATGATACCTTCAGAATCATATTAACACTAATGATAAAATATTTACGACCCAAGTGAGGAGTGCTGTATCATCTGCAAAAAGGCTGATTTTCATATTATAAATTTGCGGAATATCATTAAGGTAAAGATTGTAGAAAAATGGATCAAGTATTGAACCATGGGGAACACCTGCCTAAATTTTTAAAACAGCGGAATCAGTATTATCAATGGAGACCACAAATATTCTATAGTGAATGATTTTAATCAAAATCTTCTCGTTGGAGTCGACACTTCCTCAGCCCATGGTCTATCACCAATCACGATGGAGCAACTCATGGTATAGCTCATATTCAATCTGTAGTTGTTTCAACCTGTAAAGGTTGAACAGATAATCGCTAATTTCACGAGGTCTCGCTATCCATGACACTAAATATCTGCTATTAGATTTGAGTGATAGGTTGTTATTATGTATTTGTTAAAAAATATACATCCCTCTCTCCTGGAAATAGAAGGCTACAATTCTGCCAATGGGAAAAATGCTACAATACATTCTTTATTTTTTTTTAAACTAGCTTCCTTAGATTTGAATGAACTTAATTGAATTTTTTTTAACTAACTTCCTTGGGAATTTTGAATTTCAATAGACAGAGTTCAGAATTCATTTAAGAAAAGTATTTAATTTTAATGTCATTTAACTCTTTCATTTAAATTAGAGATATACAAGACTTGCCTCACTGTACAAAATTTCAATTAAAACTATATCGTATAGTTTTAATTGAAAAAAATGTAAAACTATACGATTTTAAATTTTTTTTTAAATAAAATTTTTAGATTTTGATGAAAGTGTGGAATATGATCTGGATATGATCTTATTTCATTTAATAAAAGGAAATGCTTAAATAATACCAAAAATATTTCATTCAATATTTCTAATTTATTGAGGAAATGAAGACTTCTTTCAATAGCGCATTTGTGTGAATGTTGTTGTTTCTAATCCCACTTGGCTGGCCAAGCCCACGAGCCCATACGTACTCATGATTGAAGGGGAAGGAAGCAGCTTCTGTTGTGATGGAGCACTCGTATGTAGAAGTCTGACTTTGGCTTCTTGACGCTCTTACAGTCATAAGAGACCGGGACCTACAGCTTAAAGTGGATTCCGAACCACTACAAACATCTATGGCACCGCCGGGATTCGAATCCGAAACACGTGGCACCGAGCGCCAGACACTCGGCCATTCAGGTCCCAAATTTGTGAATGCCCAGGTGGTCACCCATTTAAGTACTGACCGCGCCCAATGATGCTTGACTTCGGTGATCTAACGAGAACCTGTGTGAATGTAGAGCCTCAATTTAATCTTTTTTTTTTCCTTCTTTCCCATGATAGATCATAGTATCACTCAATTAACTATCAAGACACCAGCAAATGTTAATTTCTAGAATTCATTATATATTTTTTATGATTGCCAATATCATGTTCCATTTTAAAATTAAAAAGTAGAGGCAATCAATACCAGGTAAGGTATAAACCTATTTGGATTAAGATGCAACTACTTTCATTCATAAATATTAGTCATTTAAACCATCTGATAATCTATTTTTACACTTAAAATTGCTACAAAATATCAAACCAAATATTAAAACAATTATTAAGCTAATGTACTGACAAACATTAATTTTTTTTATCATTATTATTTTTGCTAATTCTAAAATTAAATGTTAACTAATGCTTTTCATATAAATATAAGTAATAATTGTATCAATTGTCAACAACAAAAATAATTATTTTATTATTTACATAGAAATGATAAATTATTATTTAATGCACCAAGTAGGAAGCAAATAGATGTTTCTTTTGCTAATTTTTTATATAACTGATTTACTTCGTTATTTTATTTGTTATTATTTATCTTTTTTAATAAAAGAAGTCCACATAACAAGAAACTTCCCCTCTAATAAATTGAAAAAGACATGGAACTGCTCCCTTAAATGAATACTATGTAGGAAATGACATATGTGATTCATTCATTCAATCATTAGTCAAGATTCATGAAATTTTAGAATCGCATTCAATATTGATTAAATATTAATAAGATATAATTTCCAGTCATTTTTTCAGGAACTGCACTGTTTTGTAAATAATAAACTCTTTTTTTTCCCAGCTTCTCAGCGATGGTTGGTTGGATGAAGAAGAGCAGCACATAGAGGAAGAAGAGTTTCACCTGCACATGGCTAGTCAATACCTGGATTTGTTGCCCAACGACCAATATGCCATGTACAATCTCTTCCTGGACAACATAGATAGGAATGAGTCCAATCTTATGTTGGATGCTGCAATGTGACTTTAATAATTCCTTTTAATTGCACAGAAACAAAATGTTCATTAATAATAATTTATAGATTATATGTTATTTTTTTAAAGTAATAAATATGTAAAGAAATGACTGCATTAGTTTTGTATAGTCAACACATAGAACTTTTTATATAATTCTGTTGAATTTATATTTTTATAGTGTTAGATTGGCTTGAATTTTATAAATGTTCCCAGAAAAAATAATGGAAAAGAAAAATAAATGGCTCAATAGCAACATGTGCAATTAGCGTGCAGGAGGAATTAGGTTCGAATCCACTGGTGGCATAGTTACTGTTTTCAGAAACAAGGTTTGGTTTGGTTTGTTTGGCGCTCTATGGTCATCTTATGCACACTTTAGGCTACACAGACCGGGGCCTACAGTTTAAAGTGGATTAAGAACCACTACAAACACCCATGGCACCGCCGGGACTTGAACCCGAAACCTGTGGTACCGAGCACCAGAGCGCTAGCCACTCGGCCATTCAGAAACAAGGAGACATGATGATATGTATAAAGTGTCTTGAATCGATAGTCAGGCTGTTTACTTTTCTCCTAAAGCAAACACAGGACAGTTACACCTAAAGTCCTCCCCCGATCACCCACAGATGGGCTGTTTATAGTAATACACGAGGCCCACCGAAGTTAGAAAAAAAAATTGCACAACATCAATGCACTTAGAATTGTAATGCCACACTATAAATATCAAAACATTTAAATATGAATGTATAGTACTCTCATATACTTATAGAGATAAAAAAAAATATTGTCTATTTTGTTACAATGGTATCTCATAACTTCTTTTCTGTACTTTAGATTTGATTTGTTTTCTGAATACATATGCTATTTGTATTTTATTATACATATTACATATAAACAAAGATAACTTCTTTGTGTTCTTTAAAACTTAATTCAAAAGTTTAAGCAAATAAAATTTTATTACACACTTATAGTCCGACCACCAATCATGAAGGAAATTGACAAGCGGTCAAGTAGCACAGATTCAAAAAGAACGGAGTCATAGGGAAGTAAATGCCATTTAGAAAGAATTTTAATTGCAATAAATTTTTTTTAATTTTTAATAATTAGAATCTTAGATTACATGATATAAACTTAAATGAAAAAAATTCTATACTATTACACTCTTTCTTTCAAAGCAGCTTTGCACTGCTTCTATCTGACTAGCACCTCTAATGAGTCACTGATTTGTGCATTGACTCGATTAGTTCATTACCATAGTTCTAGTGCAAGTAAAAACTTATAATAAGTAGTAATATAGTAGTAAACTTATAATACTAGTAATATTTATAATAGGATGAATTCTATTGGAGAATCAAGAAGTAATCAATTAACAAATTTATTAATTTTTGGAAAATAGAAAATATTTTTAAATGTGAAAAATACCTTAAGGCTTCTTTAGTTTCATCATAATCCAGATATAATGCATTAAAAATCACATTTTCTTGCAAATGATGTCATACAATACTATAGGTTATGTACATACTGAAAATTAAATGCTAAAAAAAAATAGATAATGACTTAACCATCTAGTGTGATTAATGTTTTGAAATTGTTGAGTTTGCAGGGAAAAAAAAAAATCTATGATTTATTTACTATTAATTAAAAGTATTATCACTTTCAAAAATCCATTTAAAATGTCTAAATAAATAAAAATTTTAATTTTGTAACATCATAAAGTTAAATAATTTTTGAATGCATGATAATAAAATAGACGCAAAACATTTTATTAATATACCATTTTATTATCAAAGTATACATTAAAAGAAATATAAAATCCTTAACTTTTTATGTTTCATATATACATTAAATGACTCCTAAGAAATGCTGTAATTTATAATACAATTAATTAGTTATTAAAAAAAATATCTTCATGGCTTCAATGAATTAGAAGTCAAATAAATAATAATGAAAAAAGTGGATGAAATTAAATAAAAAACAATGACCTTTTTCTGGTAATAATACATTCACTAAATATTATAATATTTGAATACATAAACACGCGAATTAATACACAATACATTACGAAATGCCTTAGATACATTCATTCTTGCATTCAATTGCTAAAGTCCCATTGAGCTTATGAAACTAAATGGTAATATCATAAATCCCTTTAAAAGTATATTTGTACAATAATCATACTAAAATAATAAATAATTATATTTACTATTTTAAAATTTATATTTTTTAAATATCTTTTTATTTAGATTTTACAATCTTCTTGCCTTTATTACACTAGTATGCAAAAAAGTTGATCAAGTTTTACATACTAGTATATATTTATGTAATGTTTATACATGTACAATGAATGATATATTACTTTTGTATACAATTATTTTCTATAGGAAACATGTTAAAAAAAAATACAAATCTTTTATTTAAAATAAATTCGAAAAATTATAATTCATAACATGAATTTTTTTTAGTTACATTTGAATAAGTGATTCTTTTTTAAAACCGTTTAATGAACAAGACAAAGCAGAAAATATATCGGTATTTAGAATAACACATAATATAAACATGTATATTAAATACAAAGCAACAATTATATAAATATATTTATAAAATGATATATAATTGGTTTAACAAGAATGAAAAAAATTATATACTTGTTGAGCACTATTTGCCCCTACAGTTTTAGTGAGATCTTCCAAGCTAGCATTACAAATATTGATTAAACCTGGGAAATAAAGAAAATCTTCACATTTTTTTGCAATTAATTTGTAACAGAATTATTATTAGAAGAAAATTATTTTTCAATAAAAATGAGTACACACAAATTTCTATTCTTACAAAAAACAAACTGTAATGATAATGAATCAAATTAGATATATCAAAATATTTTCTTAACAAATCAAAAATAATTCAAGCACTTACTTTTAAATCTTAATAGCAATGCTTGAGCCTTAGTTTCACCCAATGAAGGAATGGTGAGGAGAGTTTTCAAAAGATATGTTTCCATCGGAGGAGCGCGACACCTGTACATAAAAGGATTGGATTTATCTTCACAGCCCATACGAACCTAAATAAAAGAAAATAATTTTTATTTAAAAATCAATACAGTATTTAAAAAATTGCATTGCAGTAGCAAAAACAAATATTATCTTTCTATGACTGAAAATATCAGTCTGTTACAGTATTTAATAAGTTTAATTTTTTACTGAAATGTTATCATGAATAAAACCAATAATTTCTTCCATTGTATATCTTTATTAAAACTCTGTTAATAAAACAATTGAAAATAAACAACTTTGCTTTGCAAAGTTTCTGGAACAAAAACTATTAGTTCAATGCACAAAAAACATAAACTGAACTTTACTCCTATTGAACAGTTTACTGAGGATCCTTTCTTTTCTATAGACTTCAAGGAATTATTTTACAGTGTTAAGCATTTCTAAAGTCAAATGATAATTCTTGAAATTGTTTCCTAATAAGCTTTTATGAATTTATAAAAGTTTTGTCAAAACTACAATTTGTTATTTATTTTGTACAAGAAATATCTGTCCCTTTGTTAATAAATTTTACACAGCAAATCTAATACAACAAGTAATTTTAACTACAAATAATTAAACAAATCTCTAATTAGATTAAATCAATTACTCATATATTTACCAGAAAATTTTGTAATAATATCATGATTGCCAATTTTGAGTGCTGAAGAAAAATAATTGAAAGTTAATTGAGGTTTGAGAACTTATTTTCTGTTGCAAAAGATATCCTAATTATGGATTACATTAAAAAAGAAGAGAAATAACTCATCCGTATAAAAAAAAAAAGAAAAAAAATACTGTTTTAAAATTTTAAAAAGCAGTAAAATAAAAAATAAACCATTGCAATAAGGGCTTGGCCACATTCCTCAGATCCTGAAACAGGAATGATTCCCAAACCAAGCTCAAGAACAGCAAATTTCTGAAGATCATTAAAATACTGATTACTGATTGAAGTTTTCTCCACTATTACAGCACTTCTTTCATAATTAGCCTAAAAAAACACAAATGTTATTTTAGATTGCTTATTAAAATATTCATTAAAATGGATAATAACAAAAGAAAATATTAAAGAATAAAAAATAATTATGAAAATTTTCAATATATATTCATGAAAAAGAAAAGTAGAAAGCAAATTTTTTTATTTTACAAGCTATATATATATATTTTAAATTTAGCTACATTAAAAAAAATGTTGATTCCTAATTTTTTTTTTTTTTAACTTATGATCTACAGAGATTTTATAATCAAATCATTATATTCTAAAGTTTTTTTTTAACTTGATATGAAATGGTTTCTAAATAAAACCAGCAATTCAGAAAAACTATTTTGACTTCGTAGATAGTAATTATCTAGAAATTTCATATAGAGAAAAAGCTCGGCTTTCAGTTTTTTTTCTTTTTAAGCCAAAATTAAATTTTAACTAATTTATTAATAAAAAGAAAGATAACAGATGCTACATACATTTGATTTATGAGTGATATTGAAAATAAATTAATGTTATCTGACAGGAACTCTTAAAAAAATATATTTAGTCTTTGGTTGTGTTTTTGAATTCGTATTTTATAAGTTTTGCTTTTATTAAACTACAAATCCTTAATAAGAATTATCTTATTAGTGGTGGAATCTTCTTTACTTTTCATTGAAACTGCTAGCAGACTAATAAATAAGTTTTTTTTATTTTTATTTTTAAATTTAAGATAGCAAGTTTATTTATTGATGCTCAAAGGATGATATTCTCAGAAATATCCCTAATCCAGAAAGAGTCCAAGCAGTTATTTATTTTTTCACATTTGTATTCTTTCTGTTTTAGCAAAAAATATTTGTAGTTATAGACTCATTTTTTGGTATTTCATGTAAAAGTCTCAAGACATCCTATCTCTGAGACTGGACTTTTTAATTACATTTTTGATACATTTATATATAAAATTTATCAGCTTAATGTTTAAAATGTAAACATTTTAAGTATGCATCAAGTTTGAAATATAAAAAATGACGAAATAATTTTAATTTAATTTTTTTTTTTTAAGTAAATTAAAATAGTTATTTTTATATCAGTAAAATAACTCTATTAATAAAATTGATAAAGCTAGACAATTTAAAAACTGTATTAATAAACTAAAAATATTGTTTTTTCTCCTAAATTCATGTTTGCATTTTAAATTTTCAAGTTATTATTCAAAGAATCTAAGAGATGAATGTCAAGCATTATCATTTGAACAACACTTTAAAAAAATAAAAGAACTGTTATCAGAGAGAGAGAGAAAGATTAAATAATGTGATTTATCAAAGTAGTCCTTGAAATAAAGGACAATCAACATATTTATAAAAAAAGAGCCTATATTAAATAATACTTATTTTAATTGAACAATTATTAAAATATAACAGTATTATTATAATGTGTCGATTTAAAAATGCCTTGAACCTAATTTAAAACAATATGTTGTAAAAACTTAAAAAGTAGAAATATTCTAGAGCCCCATCTTGATGAGAGGACGAATGGCTTTCGCAAACCCATTAAAAATCATTGGAAAGAAAACAGCAAACTATGTGTATTGACAGAAAATTATGCGTTTTGATTTCACTCCAACAAGATTTGATTTGGTACTAACGCATTAACGCCACTAACGCTAATGCGCCAATAAAGAGCTGCCAAAATAGAGATTGTTTTGAATCTATGTTAAACTCTATATCGGCCAATTTTCCACCGAAATCCGATTGACTTCTTTGTTTTTAAATAAAGTGTTTTGAATTTTGAAAGTGTTTTATATATTTTATGATTTGTCACAAAAATTTTAAGTGTAGATTGGCGGCACTTAAAAACCGCCAAATCTGTAGCTGCGGTGGCGTTAATACGTAAGTACAGTTGGTTTTTCCACACATCAAAGGGACCTCATTTGTGTCATTCGCAGCCAGAGAAAGCGTTTTTCAAATTCAAACTGAGGAGTGAAAGACACTTGTTCTTCTCATTTGGACGGACCTTAAATAGCTAATAATAAATTTAATACCAAATTGAAAACAATTAATAACAGAATGATTAAATTATTTTGTTTTTAAAAGCAGTTTTCCATGATATATATATTAAAAACTAATAGTTTTAGAATACTATGTTAAACTCTACAATTATAAACATGCAAGCATTGCTGCTAATACATTGTTCATTGACAAAGCTAGCTTAGAAATGCTAAATGAAAAGATTAGAAAAAGTGCTTCATACTTTTTTTAATTTGGCAAGATTTCTTCGATAGTTCGTTCCTGCCACTAAATCAGCTTCAGTAATGAATAGAACTGCAAATTCTGTGGTGGGATAAAAATCAACAAAATCCATGGAATCGACCACTAGAACTCGGAGTCTTCCTGTGAATGAATAAAATAACTCAAGTTTAATTCAAATTATGAAAATTTATAAAAACAAGGATTTATATTTTAAATTAAATTCAGATATACTGGATTATGGATGTTTAATAATTTGAAAAAACATTAATTTTCTCCTAACAGAAACTAGAATGAAATAAAATAAACAAATTATGTATGTATGTAATTTATATAATAATCGTCTATTTTTAACATATTATAAGAACAATAGATTGATTATTTTCAATTTCATGCAATACTTTCATATAATTTCAATTTTTTTTTTGCAATTAATCGAATTGCTTCATTCAAAATTTTTATCTCCAATATAGAGTTGTATTTTTACATCTTCTTTGAAAGGTGTAAAATCTCTTCTAATGAAAATGCCAATGCATCTTCTTTTTATTTATTGATAGGGTCTAGTTTAAATAACATAACACATTTCAAAAACACTATTTTTTCACAAACATGGTACATTTGTTAACCTGTGATTAATCACAAGTCAAGTAATTTATGTTCAATACACTTTTGTGACAGTAATCAATAACAGCAACTAGTGTCAATAGTAAATTTTCAAAGAATTAATTTTAAAAGGTCACTGTAATTAGAATGGAACAAAAGTATACATATTTTTATATTATATTATACATATTTCTTTGTTCAAATATGTATCCTAATTAAAGAAACTGAATATTGCATGGGCACAAAAAAGAAATAAAATATTCGTACGATTCAAATGTGTATAGATCTCACTGTTTGTCCATTTATCATTTACATATATTTGTCCGGGTGGAACTTGAGGGCGAAAAATTGTTTCTGCCATATTTTGATGGAGGAAATTTTTTATTCCTTATATAAATATAACAGATTAAACTTAAAAGAGGTAGAATTTATGCTTCAACTCAGAAAGGTAAAGAAATTATGTCCACTAAAATGCACAATCTGTCGGTCTTAACTGAAACAGAACAAAAGAGCACATGCTTGTGTTTACAAATTAATTCACATTTCATCGTATTGGAAGTTGGCATCGATGCTATAACACAAAGAAATTTCGAAATTAATAAAAAAAAAAGCGAAACATATTTATAAAGTTAAGATGCCAGTTCAAAATTATTTCATTAATTTTTTTCCTTTTAAATTGCAAACATTAAATTATTGCTGTTAATAAAAATTAAACTTCGATATAAATTTTTCATTCGATAGTGTTATCGATATATCCGAATCATAACAAAACATTGTATGATGGTGATGGAATAGAAAATGTGTTCAAATGTTATCCTAACATTAAACATGAAAATATTAAGATACGAAGAATTTTTAAATTGTTCAAAATTATGGAAATTTGTGTATGAGTTTCTAATTTGATATAACAAGTGCGCAAAGATTTGTTTTCAGTATTACTGAAAAAAAAAAAAAAAAACCCGGCAATTTAATTGCTGTCAAAAATGGTATACCTTTTTTCAGCTATATAATTAATTTTTTGTCTATTGATAGGAAATAGATTGATTTCCTCACTTGACAATTTTTAAATAAAATGTAGCTTCCACTTAAATTAAATCTTTTATATATTGTACGTATGTCTTTCTCTAAGGCTGTTTTAAAAGAGTAATCGCAACATAACTAATAACATGGTTTACAGTTTTGTTATGTATGTAAAAATACTTTTATATTTTTAATCGTGCCATAATTAAAGAATAGAATACAGTTATTGCTGAAAGATTTCTATAAATATTTATTAATTTATGTATAAAAATAAAAGCCTTTGAATTGTAAAAACTTATTTCTACATCTGAATACTACCAGCTTTAAGATTAAATTGAAGTGGAAAGTATTTCTTTCACATTCAAATCACCAGGAGAAGGAGTACCAGAAAATATTAAAGTATCTATCCGGAGTACAGTTAAAGAGATTATTAAAATAAATAAGCATTATGGATATTTATCCATTTATTAATAAAAATGTTTGGGTAAGAAAATTTTTGAATTGAAAGCCGTTTTTCTGTACTTCGTATTTTGAATGGTTTAATCAATTTATGATGAGGTATTAGTTATATGTAAAGTCACTCATCTGTCTATACTGCAGATATTATTGGATTTAGACTTTATTTCATAAGTTTCTGATCTCTTGGAAAATAATCAATTATAAAGCTTTTATTTCTTAGCGGATTCTTTCTCTGCAGTGAATGATTTGATTTTGATACCTTTTTTTCTCGCTAACATCTGTCGAAAGCTAATAGAAATGGGAATATTTGAGGATTGCTGGCTTCATTTTAAAAAAGAAAAGTGTATAGGAAAATTAGTTTAGTTAGAAACAATGACGTCATAAAATGTATGGATTAAAAGTGTACAAATTGAGTTTGTATAGTATAGTATCGAATTTTTTAAGATTTATTTTTAGAATTTCCTTATTTTATTTTGCTATAAAATATTGTATGTTATGAAATCATGGGGGAGGAACTTGCCAAATAAATATACCTAATTATTAAAAATGTATAGATTATTTAGCAAGTATTCGAAAACGGAAAGATGATGAAGTGAATTTTTTTATGTAAAACCACTACTTAATTTTAGTTACAAAAAAAAAATAATAATAATTACTTACTATTTTTAAAATTAAATATGGCCATTCTTTTTGTTTATGAACATCTTGACTGTGATTAACTGTATGAGTTAAACTCAAGAAACTTTTTTTTTTTTTTTTTGTAATTTGTTACATACTATTATTACATTTAATCCAAAGGCCAACGGCCGTACCATGCTGAATATATATCGGTTCTCGTTAAATCACCTAAGTCAAGCATCATTGGGCGCGGTCAGTACTTGGGTGGGTGACCACCTGGGAACACCGCGTGCCGTTGGCAAATTTGGGACCTGAATGACCGAGTGTCTAGCGCTCTGCCGCTCGGTAAAACAGGTTTCGGGTTCAAATCCCGGCGGTGCCATGGATGTTTGTAGTGGTTCGGAATCCACTTTAAGCCGTAGGTCCCGGTCTTCTATGACTGTAAGAGTGTCACAGAGCAAAAAGTCAGGCTTCTACCTACGGGTGCTCCATCACAACAGAAGCTGCTTCCTTCCCCTTCAATCATGAGTACGTATGGGCTCGTGGGCTTAGCCAGCCAAGTGGGATAAGAAACAACAACAACACATTTAATCTTGTGTCGAGAAGAATTTCGTCATAGTTATTTATAATTGTGTATGTTTTAAATTACTTATTTATACTTTTGTTTCATGTAAGGAATTTATCAAAATTTCTGGCAATCAGGAAATTGGAGTATTATGTATTTCTGTAGCTATTGGAGAAAGATTTAAATTATTGCTCTTTTCCAAGTACCTCATTTTAGTAATTTTTTTTAAATCTATAACATAAATATGTTACAAACAACAAAATATTTAGAAATCGATTGTTTTTGAAAGGTCAAGATTTTGATTGAAAAGTATTCAATGTAATCCATGAAATAAATATAAATGTATACATTTAAAATTATTTTAACATGCGTCTGATGTTGTTGTTAATGAATAAAGCTATCCGAAATGTATCCTATATAAAGACAATTTATTGGGCTTCATTTTAAAAAAATAAAAAACTGAAATATGATATCATTTATAATTCTACAGTTATGTATAATATTTATATATCTTTAAGAGAGAAACTGACTTATATATATTTTTAAATATTTCTAGATGAAATTTAGTGCTTTAAATGAATCTTCTTTATCGGATGATAATGGGGATCCAGAATTGGCTTCTAGAGAAGCACAGGTAAATGTATAAAATTTATTTGAAAAACTTTTTTAATGTTTTTACTTATGTGTTAAAAATATTGGTACCTTTCTATTGCTTTAAATAAAATGGTTTTGTTTAAATGTATTAAAATTTTGTTTTAATTTTGTAGGAGGAAGAAGCCTATTCTTCATATCACCTGGCTTTGAAAAAGCAAAGTGAGGGCAAAAGTGAAGAAGCAGAAGAGATGTTAAAAGAAATTTTAGAAATAGAATTCTTAGCTCAGGTTAACCTTGTTTTTATTAAAAATATTTTATTAGAGTTAATAAAGCGGAATAATTTTTTAAATAAATTGAAACTCTGCCTTTCTATAAATCTATTTTTCAATCTTGATTTTATAACAATGAGTGTTTCTAATTAATATTTATCCAGAAATCTCAAATTTCTGAAAATTTAAGGTTACCTATCCTGAAAATTTCAAATTACATATTCCAAAATTTTGTCTTTTCTGAAAATGCTTGTCCCTTTCTGTTTTTAAAATAAATATGTTTAAATGATTTGTAATTTTTGTAAGGAGTGATAAAATACATCCTATTAAGGAGATTGTATGACACTTTCATGAAATTTTCAGCTGTTCCCCCTCTTCATTAATTCTTAGATTAGATTTTCTTTTAATTAATTCAAAAACTAAGCATTATTATAATACTTTATTGTAAATTCCTGAAGTCAGCTTACATCTGATCAAAAATAAATAGTAATAATACATATGTGCTTAAATACGAAATTAAAAATTAAATTTTTCTGTTCATGGATTCAAAATTTATTTATTTTTTTCCTAATTATAAATGACACTATTTAAATAAAAAATTTAGTAAAGATTATAAAGAATTTTTATCATAATATAAGAATAAAGAAAACATAGTAATTATTTGGTATTATGTATTAACACCACCTTAGCTACAGTTGCGACAATAAAGAGCAATCTGCAATCTTGTTATTGTCCAAGCTACAATAACGTGCACGCAGTTATCTTTTGAATGCCAACTGCAGATACAGATTTGGCAGTTTTTAAATGGCGCCAATCTACACTTTATTGTAGCTGTTAGATCGGCAGCACTTAAAAACCGCCAAATCTGTAGCTGTTAGATTGGCGCCACTTAAAAACTGCCAAATCTGTAGCTAAGGGGGCGTTAATACGCAAGTACCAATTATTTATATGCATAACAGTAATGCATCATTTTTTATGGTATATTTGTTATTATTTTTATAGCATAATTTTTTTTTTGATTATTTTTTGTTAATTGTTCTTTATTTTTTTTTACTCTCTCTTTCCTTTAGGCTCAACCTAATGAGGATTCTAATGATGAGGCTCCTTTACGCCCTGCTCTAACCCTGAAGTATCTTCTGTACAAAAATTTAGCCAATGTGTCAAATACGAAGAAAGATTTTCATGCTGCAGTTGAATATTTTCTTGAGGTACTTAATGTTTATTTTGCTTTGTTTGTTTGAAACATCAATATTCCAAAATTCTTTAAATTTAAAAAAATTCTATGATTTTGCTTTTATAATAAAAATCAATGTCTATTAAAAAACATTTTTTTTTCTTCTTTGAACAGTATCAGCTAATTAATTATCTTTTTTCAATTTTGAATTAATGAGGGTATATTTTAAACTTTTTAGGCTCTTGAGATTGATAATACTGATGTTTTCATGTGGTATCAAATGGGAAAAGCTGCTGTAAACATTTTAAATTATTCTCTGGCCAGGTTGTGTTTTGAAGAAGTAAGTCAATTATTTCATAATTTTTTTATCAAATATTTTATATTTTAATTAAAAATTTTGCTTGTTGCATAAACGTTTGTTTTATTATTTTCAAGGGTTTGAAGTGCAATCCAAGTCACTGGCCTTGCTTAGATAATATTATTACTGTGATGTATACTCTTAATGATTATGCAAGTATGTATATGCAAATTGTTTCCACTATTATTAATTACACAATTTTAATAATATTGGAAAAAGTTTTCTACTTATCATTATTGTCATGGTACTATAGTAGAATTTTTACTGTCATAAACCAAACAATTTGAGTAGTTTTGAAAAACATGATGTTATAGTAAAATTGAAATGAAAATTTTCTCATTTTATTCTATGACATTTATTGTTGTACATTAAAATACTCATGAGCTGTAAGAAGTATGACTATAAATTTTTACTTTTTGGCTACAATTCAACAGTTAAATAGTATTGAATGAATTATAAATATTAAATATTAATAATAATGGGATCGAATATTCCATTTTTTTTTTTTTTTTTTACTTCCTTTCTCCTTTTCATAATTTGACCAACCTTTTCTCTTTGTATGAATTTTTAAACATACTAAAGTGTATTTTATCAATCATTATGAAAAAAAAAAAAACTTTTTCTATTATAATCAGTTATGAAAACATTGTCATGTAGTACATTTTATCCATTTAAGAATTCATTTTAATTTTCGCTAACTTCACTTAACTTCTACTGGTTTATTGTTCTAACATTAATTTTTTATTTCTAAAATTTTCACGAACAATTCAAATTTTTATGTAAGTACTTAAAAGGAAATATTTTATTTTAAAAAAGATTATTGCCATAAAATTGAAAGCATTTTATGGATTGCATTTTATGTGTTAATGCAATTATACTGTAACTAGTTCAGTTTTTATCTTTGCATCCTTTTTAATTACTTGTTACAAATAGTAGTAAAATTTTAGTTTCGCTATTGGTTGTACGATGTTCAAGTTTTATGCTACTTAATCTCGTAATAAATAGGGATAAACAATAAGATACTGTATACTATATATTAATTTTTTTTTAAATCTCATGAAGTACATATTTATTTTTTACTTTTGTGCTTTAAATTTTTGAATATGTATTAATATTCTTTCCAGACTGTTTATATTATATTGCTAAAGCTTTAGAGCGGGAATGTTATTATCTGAAAGGGCTTGTTTTCAAGGATGAGATCTACAGAGAAGATCCTAGCTTAAAATCTTTCTGTGAAGAATATTTTAATAAATGGTATGCTCTAAGTATATTGTATATATATTCAATTCCTGTGTAATTTAATCTTAATATTTAAAATAATAATAATTGCAGTTCCAATGTATGCATTGCTTGTGATACATTTGTAAACAATATGTTTTGTTTTCCTCTTAAAAGGTCACCCATCATGTATGACATTTTAATTCATTTTTTTCATACATGATGTACATTGTTTTTAAAAAAAGGATATTTTGCTATTGTTGGTACGAGCATCTTTCATTGTGTAATTCTGTCCGACAATAAATGTATACTTTTGATGAGTTTACAAAGCTTAGCCAATCTTTTTTACATAATTCATATTTAATTTTTATTTTTTAGTGATCCATCCATTCATTCTGCTGAATATGACAAAGAAGAAGCTCAAAAGGTACTACTTCTACTCCAAATTTATATAATTTGATTAAATTAAGATATTTAAAATTAGAAATTTTAACACTTATTAGTTTTTATTTGAATCAAGTAAATTTAAATTAGGACAAATATCAATTTGACTATTAATTATATTTGGAAATATTTTTACCATGTTTTTAAATTCCTTGACTTGAAGGGATACTTTGAGATTTATGTTCTCAAAAGCTACTTTATTGTAACCTTTTATAAATTGCTTTGTGTTTCAAAAACTTCCTTTGACTGATTATTATAACACATCATGTGTTTTAAAATATTAGAAATATTTTATTTTTTCCTTATTCCATAAAAAATATATATTCCACTTACATATATCTATACTTAATGTTAATTTTTGTATGATATTACTTTGTTGTAGCTCATTCAGGAAGCACTTGACATGAGGATTAAAAGACAGTCTTTTCATAAACCTACCCCTCTTCCTGTTTTAAGTTTAACTAAACCCATAAGAGAAAATTCGTAAGTTAGACATCCATTTTAAACTTGAAATGTTTGTTTTATTTATTCCATTATTGCATTTAGAAATGCGTAAACAATTTTATTATTTATCTTTAGATGGAAGAGCCTAGGTGAAAGCCTTATCAGCATGTATGACAGTATATCAAATGCCAATCCAGCTGTTGTAAGACTCAATTTATATAATCTTAATATACATTAAATCTCAAAGATCTTAAAATGTACTCAAAAATGTGTTGTTTCTTATCCCACTCGGTTGACATCAATAGCTAGACCAAGTTCATGAGCTCATGTACTCTCACGCCCGCCCGGGGCCCCGCCCGCTTTTGTTGTGATGGAGCACCCATAGGTAGTTTGATTTGGCTCCATATTGAAGAAGAAGGCCAGTGCCTTCTGGGAGGACTTTTAGGGGGACTTACCAGCATTTGCATATCTTACTGGAGAAAATCCGGAAACACCTGCCATGTAATCCGACTAATGAGGCAAGATGCTGAACATCACAAATGCCATTGAGTCTCCTCGTTTTTCTAAACAGTGTCTACAATAACGCCCCCTGAGTCATGAGTCGGACTCTCATAAAACCATCACTATTCTTGCGGTGTCTGATTAGCTTCTATTGGCCCTCGCAAATCTGAGGGAGAGAGTGTGATTTTCATGGCTGTCCGTACCCATATCTGCAACAGGTCTCCAAGATGAGCAGCCTCTAGTCGATAGAACAATGTAGGTAAGGGAAGTCGGCCAGTTCAATCCCTAACTTCGGGACAAGGATTAACTCTGAGGTCTGGGCAAAAATTGGGTGTGGCACTGCACTGGGACTAGGCGAAACTGGCCAGGACAACCTGGTCCGGTTCTACCCAAACCAGCGTTAGGGCCTTCCTGTGAAATGCCTCAGCTGTGCGGTGGACCGGGCATCAGTCTGGACCAACCGTTTCGGTGGGCAACTAACAGTTGACTCAGAACTGGCACAGACTGAGAGAATCGGACTAATTAAAACAAAGCATTGTGATGGCCTGTGAAAATGTAATAATTATAAAAAAATTTTAAGGTGGTTTCTTTTCTAATGTGTATAAATTTATGAATATTTATGGAACTCTATGTAAGCTTAGACTACAAAGGTGATTAAACATTCACAAGATCATATACATGTTGGATAAGTAAAGACGTCTAGTAAGAGGGATGGTATATTATCAGCATAATTTCCTAAATGTAGTAATATTAAATTATGAGTGATAAATGAAGCATAAAATATTACTTTAAAGATATACTTTTATGTTTGTCAGAAAATGAAATAAAAAGATGAATAAAAGTTTATTTTACCTATGCTTAACTAGGTCATGCCATGATTAAGTAGGGGTGTCAATAATAGAGTGTGCCAAATAATCAAAAGAATACTTATTTAAAAAAATATGCATATGATCTTGAAAAGTTATTGCTTCAGTTACATAAACACTATGGTAAGAATTAATGAAATCTTGCTGTGAGGGAACTTGAATATGGGGGACAACTTGAATAGAATGTGATGTTTTGGTGAATTTTGTGAGCTGACATCTTCATCTGTGGTCACTGCTTTTATCTCCTTGCTCTTTGCTTTTCTCCTCTTTCCTCTGCAACACTTTGTAGTTGTCTTCTCCTTTTCCTTGTGGCATCTTCTTAATGGCTTTTCAGCTCACATACACCAGGATTATACAATTATAATAATTATTAATTCATTTCAATTGAGTAAACATTCATCAACTAATAACAATTAAGCTAAAACTATTTCACTGTGAATTTTATTATAAACTTTTAATTTAATGTGGTTTGAATTGAGATTCACGTTAATTTCAGTTAGATGAATGTTTGAGTAAAGATTGCTATGTCTGTATCTATAATAGTGTATCTACTTTTTAATGAATATTTAACATTTTTAGAAAATTAACTATATAAAAATTACTAATTTGTTTTAGTGATCTATAAAGCAGAATTCTGTGATTTTTCAAAATGTGTTAAACAAATATATAATTAAATTAATTGCATTTTTTATATGATACATTTCTCGTAACTTTATAAACTGTAGAATAATATTTTTTATTTTAGATGCTATTGTTTACATCATAATATATTTTCATAGATGTTATAAGGCATATAAAGTTATACACTAATTATTAAAAGAATCATTTACCAATGAATAAATTAAATGTAGTATGCTTTTATGAATTTATCATATCATTAATATTAATTGTTATTTAAAAATTCATGTTTTTTAGTCTTTTAGTTGCAAGATCGACTTATCACCATTTGTTGAAAATGGCAATAAAAAACAAGATGCATGTCCAACACCTTCTTCTTTGTCCTCATTATCTGAAGCTTGCAGTAGTAATTCTGCAGCATCTCCACATGTTGGTCTTCCCACTCATAAATCTGAAGGCCTATTGCAACTTGCTACTTTACCTCCAGAAGATTACAGAAGCCGAAGAAGTTCAGTTATGGGTAAAAAATTGCTTCTTTTATCTTCTTTTAAATTGAAATTTTCCCCCCCCTTAAAATGGGCTTTAGCATAGACGGGCATAACGGACAAGTACAGACCATGGCTGGTGGGGCTCATGCAACTTTCATTGTTATTTAACTTGTACAAGTTAATGAGGAATATTTTAAAAATTGCAAATTAATATTTAGAATGTTATAGATTTTTAAAGCTATGTATATTGAAACATTGATAGCATGGACCAACAATGAAGGAACTCATTTCATTAATTTAGAATCACCCCCCTTTTTTTTCCCCCTTTTCACCCTAAAATTTTCATGATGTAAATTTTAGTTGCATTTTATAGTATGTCCAAAATCTTTTTGTCATTTTCCTCTTCATAAAAAAGTCCTTTATTTTTCTATAAATAGTATTTTAATTATCCTTCATTGAAATTGTCTGTTTTACAAATAAGTCTTATTATATTAGTTCTTTAATTTAATGGAGGTTTTTTCAAATTTTCCATTTTTCAA
Source organism: Caerostris darwini (assembly GCA_021605075.1). NCBI lineage: Eukaryota > Metazoa > Arthropoda > Arachnida > Araneae > Araneidae > Caerostris > Caerostris darwini. Next base: position 435,245 of record BPLQ01009717.1, on the reverse strand, counting down.
TTTAATTTTCCATTAAATTTCATAAAATTATATTTAAAAAATAATCATAAAACATTGTATATTTATGAATGCATTTTATGGAAAATTAAAATGTGTTAAAAAAAATATGATCGTTATAGCTTTAAATGATTATTATACTTAAGTTAAATTAATCTTTGTGTTTAGAAATAGATGAAATGCCTACAACACCCACGACACCAAATGTGAATGCAAACCCATATACATTGGTACTGCCTCAATATGATACACCACCTACTGATCTTTCAATATGTGCTGATTCTACTTCAAGTAACAAAAGGACATCAAAAAGGAAACGATTACTTTCAGAATTGAATGATCTGTCAACAAAACGACGATCTTCGCGGGTAAGCCACCACTTCCTTCCATCATATGCAAATTAAAAAATTTATTTCTGGAATTTAAATTTTAATAGCAAGATATTTCAACAAGATTTATAGCAAAATTATATTAGATATTTAGTAAGCTTTATAGCAATATGATTAGTATAGCAAGTTAATATATAGATAGCTTTATAGCAACATTTTATTAATAGTATACTTATAGCAAGATTTTATTACTAGTATATTTATAGCAAGATTTTATTAATAGTATATTTATAGCAAGATTTTATTAATAGTATATTTATAGCAAGTAACTAATGCTAGCAGGCAAGCTTTATAGCAAAGTTTTCTAATGTTTGTTATAAATTTTACTAATTTGCTAGTAATTGTTGTTTCAAATTGATTTAAACTAAGCATGTTTTCTTATGTATTTTAATTTTAACTTTTGGGTATATTTTCTTTAATTATATTGTTTTTGTTTATTATTTCCTTTACACAAAAATATATCATTTACACCCGTTTTGTTATACTTGATAATGTAATTATTAAAATCATTGTATTGAGTAAATTTTAAAAATAATATAACATTTGTTTTTAATATTTTTATTGTAAAAATAAATTTAATAGGATAAATGATTCATTGTAAATTTATTAGTTGAATTGTTTTTATTGAGAAAAAATAGAATATGCACATAAATATTATGCATTAAAAGATGTCTTAAATATTTTTCGAATTATAATAGATAAAATTGTTATTATCTGGATAAATTTTAACTATATAATAATAAATATTTGATGTAATTCATGTTTTAGGTTAGAAATCCTGCTATCAAAAAACCTCAAGACAATATAAACTACCAGGAACTTTTGCAGAAATTTCTTCCTCCTAAACTGATGTAAATTTTCTGTCTTTTTTTTTTCCCCCACCTTAATTGATATAAAAAGTGTATTCCATAAATAATAATGCTGTATGTGACTCTTTTTAAATTTGTCTTGATATATATTATTCATCTTTTTAAAAATCATTTATAAACGGCTTCTATCTTAATTTTATTTCAATATACAATATGTATTAATAATAAGTTAAAAAAGACTTAATGGATTATGAGCTTATCATTTTAATATTTGTTAATTATTATTATGCACATAACGTACTTTTCTCGGAATTATGATATTTTTATATTCAAAACAGAAAAATAATTTATTTAATTAACAATAATAATTAATCTTATTTCTAAAATTGATATCATTTAAAATATAGTTATCCCAAAAATTTTTGGGTAAACATACTTCACAAGGTCTTACTTCTATTCTATTTTTAGTTATTTTCCTATTCTTTTTTTTTTTTATTTGTATGGTTAAATTTCTTATAATTTAATTTTTTATATTTTAAATCCATAATATTGATTAATTATTGTAAAACTTGAAATTCTTTCATATATATGTTATTTTAGTGGGGATGGTAAATGTGAAGAACCAGATGAGGACAGTGAACCTACATCTCTAGATAAAACCAGTAGAGACTTCAGTTGTGGACAGTCTTCAGAAAATGATAAAAGTGGTAAAATGTTTTTATATCACTATAAGTTTCATTCAGAGGGAGATTTGGGTTAGAACAATTCAGACAAATTTCATGAAGCATTCCTTTCTCTATTAGAATAAAAGAAGCCACACATATTTTGAAGTTTCAATTATAAAATACGTAAAAGATAATTGTAATTTTACAGAAATAACTATATAATTGTGTTTTGTTAAACTGGTAATAAAATTGTTTCTTTAATTTAATTTAATATTTCTTGAATTAACTGTAACTTGATTCATTTTTTGTGAGACGGTTAATTATCCTTAATAATAAATTATAAAATAATGTCGACATTCAATCTTAAAAAAAAAAAGAGAGAGAGACACACACGATGAACAAGCTTTCTAGATAGTATATAAATTAATTTTTAATTTATTGTTAAAACAAGATCCATTATTACAAAAAATTTTCATATGGTCTTTCTTGATTAAAGATAAAAAAAAAATAATATCCTTTTAAATTAATTTTTGTTTCCCGCTTGTTATATTAATTATAAAGTTATTTATTTTACAAATTTTGTAGGGTTTATTTATTATTTTTTTATTCTGAGTGTGTTAATCTAATGCTTTTATTATTGTTATTTTTTTTCCAAAAGTCAGTCTACTTTTGTTTATTTTGTTAAATTTCGTTTTTAGATAAAACATCTAGCAATACTTGTGATTTGACATGGTCAGAAAAAGAGGAAGTCTGTCAATTTATTGCCAACAACTTGTTCAATGCTGGCATAATAGATTTACTTTATAAATATGTTGTAATTCTTGGAAAGAAAAGTTCTTGTATCTGGTGAGTTGCATTTTATATTTTTTTAACAACATTTGAATTAATTTTAATAAACTATAAATGGTTTTAAATTAATAATTTTCTTTCAAATTATTTCAGGCCTAAAAGCTTGGTTGATGTGTTTTGCAATGCATTCGCTAGATTTCGACATCATATTGCCACTCCAAATCTATTCTGGTACATTTTGTAATATGTTTTACAATATAGAATTGCTTTTAATTTCTGAAATAAATTTTTAAAGTTTTGAGTAGTATTTTACTTATTTAAATATTTAATCTATTTATGTACATATTTAAAAATGTGATTTTTATTTGTTTTTAAAGACATGCAAATCTTCTGGGGCATTTAAGGATACTTTATATATATATACATATATATATATATATAAACGTACAATATAAAGTCTTTTTAAATGTAGTAAATGCTTTTTGAAGTGCTTTATAAATTTTAAATAAATTATAATTGATTTAATCTTTTATAACTAATTTAAATATATGTATCATATTTTTGAAATAATCAATATATTGTTAAGGTCATAATTAAATAAAAAAATTCGTAAATGAAGCAATTATTTGTTTCTTTATTTATTTGTTTCATTTTTTCTTTCAGTAATAGTAGTGATGGGGATCGCATTAAAGAAGTTGGGCTAGTAAGTGTTTTTCGGATTAATCCCTATAAAACATTTTAATTTTCTGTAGAAATTTCTCTGATTAGAAAATCATAAATTGTCATTATAATTTTAATTTCTCATTATTGTATTTTCATGTTAATTTTTTAAAATTTGTGATTGCTCTCAGAATTTTCTTCGTAATAATGAATTTAATTTCTGTTGAATGTTAAATTTTTAGTCGGGAAGAATAGTACTAATTATTCAAAAATAAAAACATTTTTTTTATTTAGGCTATTCTCAGTTATTGTGAATTCAAAGTGGACAAGTGGTATCTTAGCACAGGGCATTCAATGTCATTTTCACCTAAAGGGTAAGTAACTTTTATGCTGAGAGATCATATATTCATTTGAAAATTTTTATGGTACTAATCCAATTTATATTATATGTTAAAAAAAAATATTGAGCATCTGTGTTTGTGTGTATAAATTTAACTAAATCCATTTTGTGTATGAGTTATAATGTAAAAAAACATTTTTTTTCCTACCTCCTATAGATCTACTGGCACTTCTTTTCAACATAGTAATAATGGCATTGGGAATAATTTTCATTCTGATATGGAATTTCTTGTGATGCTCACAGTACGGAGTGATATTTTAGGTAGTGATTGGTTGGAGTTCAGTGCCAGAGGTAAATATTTTTAATTATTGTAAATATTATTAGGAAAAGTACAAGATTAGAATTGTATTTCAAATGTTATGAAATAAATTGTGCAATAGATAATAGTGCCTTTGAAATATTTTGCATGTATTTTTTTTATTAGAATATGTGCTTTTAGTTTTTTGTATCAAATCAGTTTCAGTTTTCAAATAAATTGCTTTTATAAAAAAATGTTATTGGTGACAGAGTTTAACTAAAAAAGTCTTAATTGAATTACAACTGTTAATGTGCTAAAAACCCATTAAATGTTTATGTACACATTTAAAAGAGTGTACAATTTGTGTACATATAATTGTGTTGATCTTTATCATTAAGTCATATTTAATAATTGCAGGGCTTCTGTTTTTAATAGTATTTCTACTGTAAAGGAATAGTTAGATTACATGATATTAAAATTTAACTTTATAATTAATTATATTTTATTTATATTTCTAGCATTATGGCTCAAAGCCAAATTTCATTCTTTGGAAGGTGAAATTGATCTTGCAATCTGTTGCATGGAAAAGGTATTGCCAAATTTGTTTTATTTATTGACGTTTGTTCATTTAGATTTATTTTATTCTTTTTTTTTCCATTCAATGTTTATTAAATTATATTAAAAGGGTAATTATAAATTAAATATTGTAAAATCTAATCAAAATGTTATTAAAAGAATTATGTGAGTATAAGATTTGTAATTTAGCTTTAAAGGCAAAAGTTTGCAAAATTGTCTAGAAATGTAATGAAAAACTGCTGTTTTTAAAATTAATTTTAATAATAGTCTTAAATTATGTTTAGTTATTAAAAAATATGAAGAGTATTCAAGAAATCGTTCACTTAAAAAAAAAAAAATTCATTAAAAAAGCATGCATGTTTCTGTTTAATTAAGTAACAAAAGGATTTTTCTAGAATGTTTAAATTCATTGTCTGCACCATTAATCATCATGTTTCGGCTCTTTTGACACCTTGGATCTTTTTTATTTATGGATATATTCTAGAATACAGCTGCTTATCTATTACCTAATTTTTTATACCAACAAATTGAAAAGTTGATTGATGCAGTTGAACCAATTAGTCATACACAACTCATAGCATAGATCTAAAGGTAGGTTGCTATGCAAACTAGGTTGAACGAACAAGGATTGCCAATAAAAGAAATGCCTTATTGCATTATATGCACTCAACTTTTATCATCACTTAAACACCCTTTTTGTTTTGGTACAGTATAGATGGAAAATAATAACTTGGAAGTCATAAAAAATGCTACTTGCTTTATTTATTAGCTGAAGAGGAAATGATTTTGATTTCAAAAGGCCTTAAACAGCAATGTAGAATTGATAGTATTTAAGGTTGCTGTAATTCAACTTTTCAGTTTATCCAAATTGGGGATGGGCTGACAATAATATCATAAGAAAAAAATAATAAATCAAGACATGTTACCTCTAGTCAGTGGTAAGCACATTGCAATATTGTAAAACTTACCAAGAAAAAAAAATCAAATTATTTCTTAATAAAAAAATAAAAAAAATGTGTGTAAATGTCTTGTTTCATAACTCTCAAGAATTCTAGTTTTTCAAATATTATCACTGCAGGTAATGCATTTTTTTAAAGTGCAAATATATATATATATATTATCAACCTATCTAATCGCATAATTTCTAATATTTTAAAATTTTATTGTAATTTATTTTCTAAACCTTGATTTTATTTGTTACAGCTGAGTGATGTTTTATATGAGGAAAATGATATCAAGATAACTGTCCAGAATTCTAGTTTTTCAAATATTATCACTGCTGGTAATGTTTTATTAATTTTTTTCAATTACTTAGAACATTACATTTTTTTTTTTTTTTAAATTAAAAGTAAAGTAAGGTTATATACTTTGTCATTTTTTATATAAATAAAATTAAACAAAACAATAGCAAGGACTTCAATGCAAATTTAAAGTAATGTCAAATATGAACAAGAGGGCCAATGAAACATGATATTACTAAATTTTATTCAAAATGCATTGTAATTGGGAAAGCTTTTTTGTATATAATTGATCTGTTTTGAGTTAAAAATTAGTGTTATGGAATAAGAGGAAAAATTCACATACTTTTATTTGATGTATTTTAAATTTTATAAATTGTGCATTTGTTGTGATCTAATTAAAATACTGCTATAATTAAAGATATATATTTCTTATCAAAGGTGCTTCTTTTTAGATCTGTTTTAAGATTATGGAATAAAATATATTTAAAATAAAATGAAATTATTAAAATTCCAAGGAATTCTGATGAAATCATTACAATATTTTGCTTTATAAAGATTAATAGTAAACTTTCGTATATGAACTCATGTATTCTCAATTTGTTAAGAATGATAAATAATCAAAAAACTAAAAATTTATTTGTCTAAATTAAAGACAAATATATAGGCTTATTAAATACATATATTTTAAATTTTGTCCCTTTTTACAAAAAAAATTATGTCCTTATTTTAGATAATATTTAACAATTGTATAAATATTAATATTAATTGTATATTAATATTTAATATGTAAAATTATGCTGAATCTTTTTTTGAATTTTGAATATTAATAATTCAGTTATAAGTCTAAAATTTCACTGAAAATTCCTTGCATCTACATCTTATTTTGCAATGGAAATTTTTATAATCTTTTAATTTTGTTTATTTATTATTTTTCTTTTTGAATTTATTGAGCTTTTAATAATTTGTTATATTATCTATTAGGCTTCTTAAATTTTAAAAAAATATTTGCCTCTTATATATTTATTTTTATATATATATAATTATTTTTTGGCACAATATAATTATTTATTAATATGTTAGATAAAGTACAACAACAGCTAGAATCTCTGCAGAGATGCCAATCTTTAGAAGAGGTTCAAAGGTTATATGAACATGGAGACTATACTGCAGTAGTTAATCTACTTATCCTTACATTTAACCAACCTTCAAGAACAAAAAGAAAGGTATAATTCTTTTTTAGATAATTCTGTTTTTATTTTTGCTGTATTGTTAATAATTTTGCATTGTAAATAATATGTTCTGAAAATCTACTTCCTAATATATTGTTATTATTATTATTTCTTAAATTTGAAAGAAACCTGTTTAAAATGAAATATTTATATTCAAAATTAATAAAGTAAACAACCTAGCCTAATTATGGGCATAGCCTGATTGTTTTAATGACTTTCAGTTATATTATTATGCAAATTCAGTTGAAAATATAATATTTGGCTGTTTGTTGTAAAATTAATGATGCATACAATTAAAAATAATAGCATTCTTTTTCTGTAATTTTAGAGTAAATGTTTTAGATATTAATGTTAGCTGTATTTTATAGAATTTTTCATGTTTATTTGTCTAAAAAAGTATATATAAAATATATTCAAAATAAGGTGCAGTAAATAAATAAATGAATTATAAGTGGATTAAGAAATACATCAGTCATTATGTATACAACAAGGATAGTACATTTAGATAATAAATATATTTTATTAAAATAAAAATATATTAGATATATTTACCAAATATCATTAATAGTTAATAATTCATAAACAATTTGAACTATCAACTAATTAAATTATTAATCAATCAGAAATGCATTTTTATCTCCATTGATTGTAAAAGGAATGTAATAGAATAATATTTTTGATGTTATCAAATTAAGTTTATTTTGGTTTGAGAAAAAAATGTTATTAAATTTCCTATGTCTTATTACATTTTCAATATATGTAGTCATTTCTATTACTTCTGTAGCAACCGTTGGAAGGAGTACCAGAAAGACATGCTCAGCTTATATTTTTGCAAAATTCATTGTTGAAACTAGAACGATACAAAGTAAGATTTAGGTTTCAGTTTTCTCTGTTTTATATTGCTGTTATAGATTCAAATTATCATAAATAATTTTTAATTTAGGATTGTGTTTATTGGAGTGAAATGTCCTTCAATGAAGCTTTGCAACAGTTTATGAATGCTGCCAGATCTGATTGGTCCGAAACAATGGCTCATCTATTAAATGGATTAGATAGGTGATAGTATTTTCCTCAATTAATATGTATTTTATAAATATCTTTAATTCATATTTCATCTAAAGATTAAATATATATTCAGCAATACAGTACATGCTGAGTGTATGAAAAATATTCAGATTATTTTATGTGTAATTTATTATCTTTAATTCATTTATATTCACCATTGTCGTTACTTTTTTTGTGGTTACTTTACACTATATCAAATAAATTTGTAACAAACTTAATATATTTTTATACATTTATAAATTACAGGATTACATATTATATTTATATATTATAGGATTTTTTTTATTTGTGGAATCTAAAATTCAAGATACAATACAATTTTTTGTATCAATTATTTATTATTTTTTTATAGTGAAAATAAATCATGCACATTCCTGCCTTTAAAATAAAATATGATTAAATTCAAATTATAAAGAAATACTTTCTCAAAAAGTTGAAGATGTCAAGTATAAAGCTATATATTTTTTAGAGGTACAGGTAAAATATTTTTAGAGAGAAAATAATTTATAAGTTGCATTTTTTTTTTATAAAGATTACATGCAATATCTTTATAAAAAATACAATTCATAAATTATACTTTATATAGCTACAACATCATCTTATTTTGAAAAATAAAAATTTATTTTATTCACTGAAATGTTTTTACTCCTATAAAATCATGTTAAGCATGATAAAAATAGGTCTTAGTTTCTAAAATGCTCTTGTAAATGTGTGTATACAAATCCAGCCTAATAAATTCCTTTTTTCACTCATTTATTTATTTAATTTTTTTCTTTGCAGATGTGTCAAATTAAATACAAAGTATTTGAAAGACCTGGATGATTCAAAACTTGTACGTCTAACTCAAAATTTGATTCTTGTTATCGTCATTCAAATGGAGAACTACGATTTCTCATCCGATAATGCTTCTTTACTGATCGTTTTACCATGGATAATATTATATCATCTTATACTGAAGTAAATATTTTTTATTCTAATTATTTTTTGGTATTGAATAGATTTTTATTTACCATTATTTAAAATTTTTAACAAAAAAATTTTTTTTTCTTGCTTATTAATATTTATACAATTTTCCAAAAATAGCAGTCTTTCTGATTATCTTGTATCCAGTATTCTTAAGAATTTTCTGAAGGAAAAACAAGTTATTTTAATTTAAACAAAAATACTTGAAATGTGAATTGAATTGAAATATTAGCTATTAACTTTTCTTTTATTATGATTATTTTAAACTTTTATTAATCTTTTTATATTTGATAGATGAAAAATATATTGTCGATAAATCATATATTTAATATACCAAAATTAAGACAGTGTTTTCACTTTTGGTTGATTATCTCCAAAACTAGTGAATAATTTTGAGGATAGATAGTAGTATGTCAATGGTTCTCAGTAGATGAATCTATGTAAAGAATAAGTGGTTAGGCTGATTTTAACTCATAAGTGAATAAAATAGCTTCCTCTGATTTGTAGTGCAAAGTTAAAGTCATCTGTAGAATGCTAAACAATGGGTCTCCTTGCAAGCAGAATTCTGTCATGCAGCTTTTGAAAATAGTAAATCTTGAAGCAGATTCTTGTGACTGCATGTAAGTTACAAGGTAGCTGAGAAGCTATTAAACTCCTATTACACATCCCTGTAATAGACAAATGTTTGTCTTCATTGACCAGCTATCAAGGATTCTAAAAAACCTTGCCTAAGTTGTCTCTTTATCAATAAAAAAATTTTTAAACTGTCTATAAGTTGGATACAATACTTGCCACATAATCTGCAATTGAGGCTGTTTCTAGTTTCTCCACTATTCACTACCTTATTCCATCATCAAATCCTTGGTAAATATTCATTTTAATTGTTTACTTTTGAATTTTACAAATGCTGTAAAAAAAAAAAAGCATGGTGGTCAAATGAAAAGTGTAAATTTCCACTTACTCTCTTGTTCCTCTATATTTAAGTGAATACCTACACATTTGTATTCAGCATTAAAGATTTGCATCTTTATTTGAAAGAATTAGTCTCAACTTTCATTTAATACTTTTCAACAGCATTCGTAAATTCTTTTCAATTTTGAATGTCAGTATATTTCTAGTTGCATCTAGTTTCTAATTTCAATAATTCTTCTTCTTCATCATTGATGTAATTGCCCCATGGTGGGCCAAGGCCATTTGCCTACTAACAGATTTTGAGTCAGGAGATGTTTTCTTTTTACAGGATAGGGTTGTTAGCCCTATGCCCAACTCTCTACTGTCTGTAGACTGGGACCTACATTTAAAGTGGATTCCGAACCCCTACAAATATCCATGGCACCATCGGGACACTAACCCAAAACCTGTGGCACCGAGAGCCAGAGCACTAGTCACTCGGCCATCAGGCCCCCAATTTCAAAAATTACAATTGAGATTTACAATGCAATTATCTCAAAATATTCATGCTCTTTTTTGTTTAATTTGCATTTAAACAATAATGAATATTCAATTACAGAAAATGTGTACAAGAATTTTTCTATTTAATTTCATTTCTCATGAATAATTCAATTACTCTTAATTTTCGCGAAAGTATTTTTAAGTACTAATTACCATATTTATATATATATATATATATATAAACATTTATTTTTAGTGAAGAAAAAAGAACTCCTAAGAAAGCTTCTAAAGTAGATTTGCTAAATACATCTATGCCATCATCACTCATGTTGCTTTTCAATGCTCATGAATATTTAGGGAGGTAAGCCATTTTTATGAATAATTTACAAAAATTTCAAAATTTAAATGTTCTTAAAATTTTTTTGCTAGTTTTAAAAGTAAAATTAACATTGCAGATAGGTTAGTTAAAAGAAAATTTAAATGTTTTTATTCCATTTTCATATTTCAGGCGTTCTTGGTGCACAGCTGCTGATGGTTTATTATTGTTTCATATTATTGATGTATGCATGGCTGAACTGCAAGATTCTACTGGGAAATCATATCTTTATAAAGAAGAGTTAGAAGCTGGACTTGAGCAGTGCATTTATTGCTTGTATGGTCATCCTCATAAACGAACCCGTGCTAAGCATTTACAAGAACATAATGCTCGTCAAGTAAGATTGAATCTTTACAAACTTCATTTTTATTAATGTCTTCTATGATTAAAAGAATGCTTTTCCAAAATAATTTTTAGTTGGTCATATTATTTATTGATAAATGATTTTTTATTTGAATTTACTATGATAACTTTTTAATCTGTAAATTGATGGGTTTTTTAATAAATAGCTTTCCAATTCTTTCAAATAAAGTTAAGCATGCTCATATGTATATTGCATACTATGCTTCTAAAGCTCTTTTTAAATTTTATATATATATTCCTAACATTCATGCTTAAAAAAAGTGCATGAAAAGGACTACTTACTTTTTTGTGCAGTTGGTTATGTAATTAAGAGAATTTCACAATTGAAACAAATTTGTAATTCTTCAAAATTTTCTTGAATTATGGGGATTTTTTTTTTTTTTTTAATGTACACTTTGGATTAAGAGTGTAAAAGTAAATAAAATTTATATAAAAAATTATTTTTGATATTCTGTTTTAAAAAAATGTGTAAGAAAAGGTTTTGGTATATATATATATATATTCATTCATCTTATCAGGTCCTTATTAAAATTAACTTCTTATTTTCTTTTGATTTTATTATGATTTATCAAAAGAATTTCTGCTAGGCATATTTTATATTTAAAATATAGAGTTCCTAAACACTAGGGAGGGCAGAAACTAATGTTATAATTGCTTTATTTAGTACCTATTTTATTCTAATAAAATGTATTTTTAAATGAAATGACAAAGTAATGAGGTAAATGTAAATGGATGGACTGACAAATAATGTTAATGGGCATGAATTTAATTATTAAAAAATGAATAAATTATAATTTTAATAATTTTTTTTATCAAATTATATGAAAATGTGTATTGTAAGATGAGAAATTCTATAATAAATATAAATGTTAAAAATTCATTAATTTTCAGGAAAGCAGCTAAACAGTAAGTCTTAATGTCTTAAAACCATTTAAACAATTTTATGTACTAAAATTATTTATTATTAAACAATGAAAAGTAAAGTTCTTACATTTCAATATTCAAATTGCTTTCAAATAAAAGATTTAGTTCTATTTCCTTTTCACTATAAAAGGGAGGAATAATTTATGTTATCTTTAATAATTTTATATTTTCACATGCATTTTATGTTTAACTTTATATATTTATTATATTTTAGATTACATTGACGTGGGAAAAAGCACGTTTAATATTTCAATATTTCAAGCCTAATGTTCTTCCAGAATTTGATAGCTATCGCACAAGTACAGTTTCTGCTGAGGTAATAGTTTATTAAAAAAGTTGTATGATTAACTAACAGGATATTTTAATGACGTTAAAACTTAAAATTAGTTTTATGCAAATTCATGTTTCAAAATATCTTATTACTTTTCAAAACCTAGTAATTTAATGTAAAATTTACAATCAAGTTTGAAAAAATAAATATTTTCATTCTTTTTTTTTTTTTAAACCAATTTAACCAAAATCCTTCTTTTTTCTATGTAAATATTATCATTTGTAAGAAACAAAAAAAAAAAAAAAAAAAA